>JAYESA010000009.1:695000-1289785 GCA_036927795.1 Iris macrosiphon
ACAAAAGATAAGACTCCCTATGAGCTGTGGAAAGGTAGAACTCCTGGGATTGATTACCTTAGAGTTTGGGGATGCCTTGCTAAAGTCTGAATTCCCGAACCTAAAAAGAGGAAGATTGGTCCCAAGACTGTAGACGTTGTTTTCATAGGATATGCCTTAGACAGCTATGCCAATAGATTTCTAGTGACTCACTCAGAAGTAAATGAAATCTCTAACAATACCATTATAGAAGCAAGAGATGCAGTTTACTTTAAAAACATATTTTCTTTTAAGGATAGAAGTTCAATCTCTTCCTCCATACCCTCTACTAGTTCTCATGTCCAAATACCTAGCTCACAATCTGAACAAGACTTAGAACCTAGACGGAGTAAAAGGAATATGATTGGAAAAAATTTAGGAGAAGGATTCTTCACCTTTTTGATAGAGGGTGATCCCTCAACTTATGAAGAAGCAATGTCGTCTCCTGATGCTCCCTTCTGGAAAGAAGCCATTAACAGTGAATACAACTCCATCATGGAGAATAACACTTGGTTTCTAACAGATCTACCTTTAGGCAATAAATCAATAGGTTGTAAGTGGATTTTCAAGAAGAAACTCAGAGCCGATGGTACTATAGAGAAATACAAAGCTAGATTAGTTGCTAAGGATTTTACCCAGAAGAAAGGGTTAGGTTATTTTTAAACCTACTCTCCTGTAGCTAGGATCACATCCATTATAACTCTCTTGGCCTTAGCATCCATTCATGATATGCTAATCCATCAAATGGATGTAAAGACAGCATTCTTGAATGGAGATCTAGAGGAAGAACTTTATATGGACCAACCTGAAGGTTTTATTTCTAAAGGTCAAGAAAAGAAAGTCTGCAGACTAGTAAAATCCCTCTATGGCTTGAAACAAGCTCCCAAACAATGGCACAATAAATTTGACAAAGTAATTTGTGAATATGGTTTCTTGTCAAATGAGTATGACAAATGTATATACTCTAAATGTACATGTAAAAGTTGTGTCATTTTATGCTTGTATGTAGATGACATTCTTATCCTAGGTTCATCACTGAAATTGATAAATATTACAAAGAACTATTTATCTAGCCAGTTTGATATGAAAGACCTAGGAGAAGCCAACTTAATTTTAGGAATGCAAGTGACCAAAGGCAAAGAGGGTTATACTCTATCTTTAGCACATTCAATTGAAAAAATGCTAAAAAGGTTTGAGTTTTTTGATAAGAAACCTGTTCTTACTCCTTATGACAGCAGTATTGTTCTAAAAAAGAATGAAGGATCACCTTTGGAACAACATAAATATTCACAGATGATAGGCTCCCTTATGTATATAACAAACAGGACAAGACCTGATATTGCATTTGCTATTGGGAGACTAAGTAGATATACATTAACCCAAATCAGTCACATTAGACTGCCTTGGATAGGGTATTTAGATATCTCAAGGGCACCCTAGATTACAAACTTTATTTTACTAGGCACCCTAATATCATAGAAGGTTATTCAGATGCAAACTGGGTAACTGACTCACATGATATAAAATCTACTATTGGATATGCAAACTGTGTAACTGACTCACATGATATAAAATCTACTATTGGATATGTATTTACTCTAGGAGGAGCTGCAATCTCCTGGGGCTCTTGTAAGCAAACTATCATAGCTAGGAGTACAATGGACTCCGAAATGATAGCTTTGGATACAACTTGCACAGAAGCTGAATGGCTTAAAAATCTTATTATGCATATACCTGTTTCTCTTAGTCATGTTCCTGTAATTTCTATAAATTATGATAATAAATCTGTTATTGAACTACTAAAGCATGATTCTGTGAATGCTAAGATGAACATGCACTTGCAGTTGCGCTTCAAGTCAATAAAAAGCCTACTAGGCAAATATGTGGTTCTTGACTATATAAAGTCAGAAAAGAACCTTGCAGATCACTTGACGAAGGGTCTGTCTAGGACTTTGATCCTAGAATCATCGAGGGGGATGGGGTTAACCCATAAGTTAGTCACCAGCAGTGGCAACCCAACCGAGTCTGACTGGAGATCCCAAGAAGCCGGTTCAATGGGTAGAAACAAGCTGAACTTAGGTGACTTTATGGAACACTGACTCGAGATTAAAGTCTCATTAAAATAAAGCCCAAGCGGCTGTACATGTGTACAATGACTCCCCATCCCTATGGTGACAGTGTTCCTGTGTGATATGGTTAGGATGAGGTTAAACTCTTAATAGGTCCAAGCTGTAATGCTGGGTTGATTCATATCACCAACCATTAAGGACTTACCTATATGAGAGGTCGTGAAGGCCGCGACTATGGGACAGAACGATCCCAGACAACTCTCATGAATGTGGAAAGTGCGCATGGTCATTTAAAAGCGCCACCCGATAGACCAAGGACCTCTAGCGTACTATGTGTGCTATTTTTCTAAATCTGGTTCAAGAAGTCTGATTCAAGGCATAGTCCATCAAGCACTTCTTCATATTAAGGCAATAGTCACTACGTGAGATTCAAGGCTGTAGTCCATCTCATCTATGCATAGTATTTTACTGCCCAGATGCTCTCTCTCTCTCTCTATTTACTTCACTCTTATCTTTGTTTCGGAACTTGACCTTTTGGGGGGAGGGGGGGATTGTTGGTTTTGCTTTGCTTTCAAAAGCTCAAGTTTCCTTTTCCTTTCTTTAGTCCCACATCGGATGGGCCAAAGCTTTCTTGTGTACATATATTAGTTTCTCTTCTTTGCTCTCTTAAGTTGTTGTGTGGGGAACCCCTTGGGCCACACGCGCGCGCCGCCGCCGCCCGGCCCGGCTCGGCTCGGTTCGGCGCGCGTAACGGGTGCGGGTACGCGCCCACATCTGCGGGCGCCGAATGTCGATTCAATTTTCTCTTCGGGTTCGGGCTGGGACCCTAAAATTCTTTTTGCTCCTCTTCATTTTCATTTAATTTTCTGAACGTTAGAAAATTAAATTCTTCCGTTACAAATTATTTTTGAACCGTTACTGTGTCCAGGTTCATTCTTTATTTTGTGTAACGACTGAATTAATAGGAGAATTAATTCAGACCGTTACATATTAGTATTATATATTGGACTGATTTCTTTGTAAACTCTATCCAAAATTCCATCTCTAAACTTTTACTGCCAATATTCGATTCTGTCAAATCTTCGTCGTCTCTGAGCTCTGGGCATAGCTAAGTCCTGGTCGTTCTCTCCGAGTCGTGTGCGGCGACGAGATACCGGTAGTGCGGGGGTTTTACCACTAGGAGCTTCGGGAACGTCTGCACACAGATCCCGAATCAACTCTTAGGGCAGTGCTTCGTGCACGACTTCCCCAGAGGCCGGTAACATCAGTCTAATTTTATTTTATTCACAAATTTTTCAATAAGTAAACGACACTATTTCTAACAGAGTTCTCACTAGAAAGGCCTCGAGTAGCTCAAGGAAAGAAACTCGGAATCCGAAATCCACGACGCCGTTAGAACCAGAACTTCGACGCCGCTGCCAACCCCACTCGCCATCAATTTTGTTGATATCTTCTTTTGGAGTCAAGGGTAAAGGTAACCAAATTTAGCTCCGGCTAGAACAACCGAATCCCCTGGCCTGGCCCTTGTGAAAGCACCACACTTTACTTCGACGCCGTTAGATCAGATCTATGTTTATATGTAGAGTCAAAGTTCATACACAGGCGACATGTCCCCAAGCACTCTAAAGCAAGATTTATATGTATGAGCGGTTCAACTATTGTGCGACTTTGAAATGAAATTGAAAACTAATGAGCAACTTTGCATCTGATATATATATTTATTCCATGCCTTTCTATTCTAGATTTAATTTTCTCTGGGCTTAGCAAGTCCTGTGCTATATTTATTGCATGCCTTTCTATTCTAGGTTTAATATTCTCTGGGCTTAGCAAGTCCTGTGCCTATACAATGGTTAAAATAGTCCAAGTTAGCTCAATTCTTGATGACAAATGAAATTTTAAAGAAATTCAGTACATCAAAACTTATAAGATACTTGGAGCATGTGACATTTAAAAGTTTCAAATTGTAAATTCTGTGTTTGGCTTACGCTACTAATAACAGGAACTTCTCATCGTCAAACAGTGATACTAGTGATGAGTAATATCCATATCCAAACTACCCAAAGCTACAAAATTAAAGAGATCCTAAACTCAACATGTCTACAATCACCATTGGTCTTCTTGCTCATGACAAACTTCTTTCAAATCTCAGTCAGACCTTTGCTTCATTCTAAAATTTAGTCAAACTCATGTTCACACGTTCATACAGTCTGAACATACAACACAAGTTCACATAATAACAAATATTCAAAGAAAAGAAAGTTACTCTTCTTTCAATACTTAACACAAGTTACCCATGAACACTTTAAAGTTACAGATCTTTCAAACAAATTTTCTTTATTTTGAAAGATAGTAATACAAAGAGAATAGGATGAACAATAGATCATCTGTAAGTTACTGTTCTTTCAATACTACATACTGCCTGCCTCATTGCCTTCTAAAGTTCCTAATTCTTCATCCTTCGCCTGATAAAATAACACTGAATGCTGCCCATAAGCTGATAAAATAGGATGAACAATAGATCACCCTCTGTAAATGCAGGAGGGATCAACATTATGAACAATCCATGGATGTTCTTTCAATACTACATACTGCCTGCCTCATTGCCTTCTAAAGTTCCTAATTCTTCATCCTTCGCCTGATAAAATAACACTGAATGCTGCCTATAAGCTGATAAAATAGGATGAACAATAGATCACCCTCTGTAAATGCCGGAGGGATCAGCATTATGAACAATCCATGGATGTTCTTTCAATACTACATACTGCCTGCCTCATTGCCATCTAAAGTTCCTAATTCTTCATCCTTCGCCTGATAAAATAACACTGAATGCTGCCTATAAGCTGATAAAATAGGATGAACAATAGATCACCCTCTGTAAATGCCGGAGGGATCAGCATTTTGAACAATCCATGGATGTTCAAGCAACTTGTGAAGCGGAAGACGTTGCGAGGACTCTTTGACAAGCATCTGAATAAGGAAAGCTTCATGAGAAGTTTTTCGTATTTTCAATCTATCAGATATAATAAAAACAGGACAAGATGTGCACCTGGCTAATGAGGTCTTTTGCAGCAGAAGAGATGATTGGTTTTGGTGGAAACTTAAGATCAACTTTAATTATCCTGCATTTAATATGCAGTTATGTTAAAAAGTGAGTGAAAACAAATTTGTGGTGCAAAATTGAAAGGATCATAAAATTTGGTGTTGACGTTCTGTTCGCATGAAGAATTTATTTGAGCAAGCATGATACAACTCAGTTATCAGAATTTTTTGGGTTGGTTGCCACCAAACAAAGAAGGAATTATCTGCAATTTTTGACTGCTATTATACATGATATCTGATTGCATGATACAACTCAGTTATCAGAATTTTCTTGGGTTGGTTGCCACCAAACAAAGAAGGAATTATCTGCAATTTTTGACTGCTATTATACATGATATCTGATTGCAAAGACGAAAGTTAAACAAATTTTGTTTCTCATACGGAAATCTTTTAAAAAAAGATGAGGCTAATTCTGATAACTGAGTTGTATCATGCTTGTTCAAATAAATTCTTACATGCGAACAGAACATCAACACCAAATTTTATGACTGCTACTCATACGGAAATCTTTTAAAAATAGATGAGGCTATCGCTGGGTATACAGAAGCTATGGCTGTTGTTAATACGAAAAACTAGGTAAATTTTCCCAGAGAATTGAAGACAGTGCTGTACTCCTAAATTATCTAAGAACTGTGTGATCTGTCGGAAATTTTATCAAAATTACCATGGGTTCGCATGAAGCCCCACCAAAAGGAGAAGGATTTATACACAATAAGCGATTACTACTGGAAGTAAGAAAAATGGTGTTTTAGGCAAAAAAAATTACCACTGGGACAAAAAGCTTACGTTGTAATATAAATAAAACCCTAAATTTCCCACCAAAAGGAGAAGGATTTATACACAATAAGCGATTACTACTGGAAGTACGAAAAATGGAGTTTTAGAAAACAAATTTGTGGTGCAAAATTGAAAGGATCATAAAATTTGGTGTTGACGTTCTGTTCGCATGAAGAATTTATTTGAGCAAGCATGATACAACTCAGTTATCAGAATTTTCTTGGGTTGGTTGCCACCAAACAAAGAAGGAATTATCTGCAATTTTTGACTGCTATTATACATGATATCTGATTGCATGATACAACTCAGTTATCAGAATTTTCTTGGGTTGGTTGCCACCAAACAAAGAAGGAATTATCTGCAATTTTTGACTGCTATTATACATGATATCTGATTGCAAAGACGAAAGTTAAACAAATTTTGTTTCTCATACGGAAATCTTTTAAAAAAAGATGAGGCTAATCTGATAACTGAGTTGTATCATGCTTGTTCAAATAAATTCTTACATGCGAACAGAACAACAACACCAAATTTTATGACTGCTACTCATACGGAAATCTTTTAAAAATAGATGAGGCTATCGCTGGGTATACAGAAGCTATGGCTGTTGTTAATACGAAAAACTAGGTAAATTTTCCCAGAGAATTGAAGACAGTGCTGTACTCCTAAATTATCTAAGAACTGTGTGATCTGTCGGAAATTTTATCAAAATTACCACGGGTTTGTTACCCACCAAAAGGAGAAGGATTTATACACAATAAGCGATTACTACTGGAAGTAAGAAAAATGGTGTTTTAGGCAAAAAAAATTACCACTGGGACAAAAAGCTTACGTTGTAATATAAATAAAACCCTAAATTTCCCACCAAAAGGAGAAGGATTTATACACAATAAGCGATTACTACTGGAAGTAAGAAAAATGGAGTTTTAGAAAAATGGTCTTTGCAATCAGAATTTTCTTGGGTTGGTTGCCACCAAACAAAGAAGGAATTATCTGCAATTTTTGACTGCTATTATACATGATATCTGATTGCAAAGACGAAAGTTAAACAAATTTTGCTTCTCATATGGAAATCTTTTAAGAAAAGATGAGGCTAATTCTGATAACTGAGTTGTATCATGCTTGTTCAAATAAATTCTTCATGCGAACAGAACATCAAATAAATTCTTAATACGAAAAACTAGATAGATTTTCCTCCTAAATTATCTAAGAGAATTTTATCAAAATTACCATGGGTTTGTTACCACCAAAAGGAGAAGGATTTATACACAATAAGCGATTACTACTGGAAGTAAGAAAATGAAGATGTTTTAGGCAAAAAAGATTACCACTGGGACAAAAAGCTTACGTTGTAATATTAATAAAACCCTAAATTTTCCAGGAAAATACTGGAATGAGCCCATCATACTTGTCCTCTCTTATCTATGAGTTAAACCAGATCATCAAACATCCTGGAGTTTAAGTTGTTTCCACGGGATGAGGTTATCAGGGCAAAACACAATTTCAGTGAAACTGCTTTGCCAAACTATCATAAATAATGTGTACCACTCCAAGCAAATTGTTCAAGTGACGAAAAAATTGCCCATTGGAAAAAATCTTTGGTTGTCAATATTAATACAAACCTAGATTTTCCAGGATAATAATACTGGAATGAGCCCATATTGCTCCTCTGAAATTATATCATAATCCAGATCATCAAACATTCTTGCCAAACAATCAGTAAAGACACTCCTAGCACATTGATCAAGTGAAGATTATGACTTCTTCTGGTTCCTGCTAACAGATATAAGAAGTCAAAGAATTTAAATAAGGATTATGCTAAAGAGTGGAGCATATTCTACTTAAGTTCTTACTAGCGCGTGGAGTTATCTAAGAGATGATCCAGATCATCTGGTTTCCAGGGACGGAGCTAGGATTAAAATCCTAGGGAGGCCGTAGTACTACATATTAGAAAAAGTTTCCATATTAATTGAACTAAAATAACAAAAAATACACAAAAGAGGAAGCAAAAATAAAACATTTAGCAGAGATGAGATTCAAACTCATGTTTTTCAATTAAAAGCCCAAAGTAAAAATTAGAGGGTCAAACTAATTCTTTGTACATTAGAGAGGGTCAAACTAATATATATTTTAAAATTACAAAAAATTGTACATAGTAATCAATATTTTTTTTTAAATATTTGGGGGAGGCCGTTGTGCCTAAGAGAAGCTTTATGCTGCCATTATAAAAAAAAACCTTGATTTTCAAGACAAATAGTGCAGTTAGCCCATATTGCTCCTCCGGAATTATCTAAGAGACAATCCAGATACCATCGTAGAGTTTGAAGTTGTTAGTATGGGGTGGGGTTATCAGGCAAAGCAAAACTTATAATGGTGAAACTGTGATAAATAATACATGTACGTGTACCTCTCCTACTAAATTATTCAAGTGAAGACATTATATAATATGAATTCTACAATATAAAAGGTCAACGAATTTGAAAAGGGATTATCCTACTTACCTCCTATATGTATCAGAGTGCTCCTTTGCTTCAAATGGTGGCACCCCGTAAAGGAACTCATAGCACAGGACACCCAAGCTCCAAATGTCTACGCTAGCATCATGCTCTACACTTTCAACTGAAACAAACTAAATCATGTTAGCCATATCAGACCAAAGGAAACCGTAAAGCGGGTCACATTTTTTTTATGACAGTGTGTCACATAGGAAGCGTGGAAAGGGGGAAATTGGCATACCCATTTCAGGTGGAAGGTAATCCAGTGTGCCACACATGGTCCGCCTGCGATTAAAAGTGTGCACTGACCACCCAAAATCTGCAATCTTCAACTCACCCTGGCAACATAATATTAACAGCATTACTATATTGGACTGCGTGGAAGCGAAGGGGCCAAAAACAACAATCATTGTTACCTGAACACCAATCAGAAGATTTTCTGGTTTGATATCTCTATGAATGACATGTTTCCCATGTAAGTAGATAAGAGCCTGTGCTAAGGATGATATATACTGAACAACCAACAAAGAAATGGTAACTTATTTATATCAATGTCTAAACACAATGCTAAAATAATTTAATCATATTAATGTGAAATGCGGAGCATTGAGGAAATCAGAGGTTTGAGTGGAAAAGCATGAAAAAAGCAACCAACAAAAGCATATAACTCACACTAGCAGCTCTTCTTTCACTAAAATATCTGCATTTCTGTAATTCCTTGTAAAGCTCGCCTTTTGCTGCATACTCTAGAATTAGATACACCCTGGTCTGCAATAACAAAAGCATGGCCAATATGCTACTTGAGTATATTTCTTGAATGACATTGATTACACATATCAAGGACTTGGATAGGAAGTTCAACCTGATCATAGAAGTAGCCATACAAGCGTAGTATATTGGGATGTCTGAGGTGACTTTGTATCTCTACTTCACGGCGCAGCTGATGCTCAACATTAGACTGTTTTAGCTGGCTCTTGAAGAGAACTTTTAATGCCACAACATGATTGCTCTGTTTCAGAATATGAAATTCTGTAAGCTCTCTATGTAAAAACAATTTGAGAATTCAATCTTCTTGTCACCAATATGGCCAGTATACAATTTTTTTTTTCCCAAAGTAACCTTCCAATGGAAAATACCACCTAGGGAGGACACTCTAAAAACAGACGGTGTGCTCCTATTGTGTCATGTCAGACGAGTACCTAACACAACACAAACACTCGAAAATACACTAGTATTTGTGTCCATGCGGTCATTTCCAGACCATTCGTTCCCGTGCACTATAGTATACCACAGATCTACACATAGTCGAGTTATATTTACTGACATGGAGCTACACATCACAGTTTTGCAGGTTACCGGTTTCACAAGTGGAATTAAAAAAGAACAAGTGACATAATTTTCATAATTTATTGACAAAAAGTTGTATATATACCTTCTTTTCCCTAGCCAAATAGACATGGCCAAACTTCCCTCTCCCAAGAGGCTTCCCAATGTCAAAATCATTCAAAGTCCACCTCTTCTCTGCCATTGAAACCTTCGGAGAAGGCTACACAAATATCCAACATCAGACAGTTCGATTTAGATGATTATTTTATTTTATCAGAATGGGTATTAAGCTACACATTTACTTGGAGGCAGTAATAAATTGGGAAAACTTTCTTCAGTTCTTAATTTGCACAGATTAAGAGAGAGAGAGAGAGAGAGAGAGAGAGAGAGAGAGAGAAGAGAGAGAGAAAGGTCACGATTATCTAGTAGCTAAAAGCCCAAATTTGGGGAAATTTCTTGGTCAACAGAAACCCATCAAAGAAACACCAAAAGAGTAAAGAAAAGCGAGTCGTACTGGAATCATCAAAGCCCTAGGTGTTTCTTCAGTTAATCTTTGGAATAGAATGTGAAATTGAAAGACTTAAGTTACCAAGAAGCAATTTTGCACATGAAATCAACATTAGCTTGCTGATTGGTTAATAAGAAACCTATTAACCAAAAGAAACCCAAAAAGCTTTGCAGAAAAAAAAAAAAAAAAAACCCTAACATTTCTCAAATCAAAATACCCATCAATCCAGTGTACCTTCTCTTCGCTTCGGTTTTCGGTGGCGATCGCCATTGCAGCGATGTAGAGAGAGAGAGAGAGATGCGTTTCTTTCCTTCCTTTCTTGGATGGAAGGGGAGGGGGGGGAGTTGCAAACCTTTTCTATAGAGATGCTTGCGACTCCAACGGTCGACTCCTACGATGCTGCCACGTGGACAGATCTGGACGCGGAGTTTGAAAGCTGCTAAATAATTGTCATAGACTGATGTATCAAACATGTCTCCTTTCTCGACGAATACTAGTAACGTTCCGTGCGTTGCATCAACAAAAATAATGTATATTATTATTAAAAATTAGGTTTATTTATATAACTATTCCTAAATTTTGAACTTATTACACTTAAACTAATAATACTGAACACCGCTCATTTTAGAAAAAAAATAAAAATAGGAATAGCTAGTATTATAACTTTTCATTTTTATCTTAAAGTATTAGTATCCCGTATAATAAACATAAAACGTAGGGGTGGTTAGTGTAATTAGTTTAAAAATAGGGGTATTCCGTGTAATAAGTTTAAAACTTAGGAATAGTTGGTGTAAATAATCATAAAAATTAATTATATTTTAAATATACTAAAATATTTTAAATACGGGAAAATTCAGTTAGAGCACAAAAGTTTTGTATATTTATAACAAAAGCATAAAAGTTTTCAAATTTACTATAAAAGCATTAAAATAAGGTAAAATGCCCTTTGTACCCTTATAAAGGACGTTTTATATTTTTTATTTATTTTAATTTCTCGCCTCTCTCCTCTCTCATGTCCGCCCGCTCCCCTCTCTCTCCTCCTCTCTTTCCCGCTCCCCTCCTCTCCTCTCTCTCTCTCTCTCTCTCCTCTCTCTCTCTCACACTCCCCTCTCCTCTCACACTCCTCACCCGTTACTCTCCCCTCCTCTCTCCTCTCTCTCTCTCTCTCTCTCTCTCTCTCCTATCCTCTCCTCTCCTCTCTCCTAGTCAAAGTAATATATATATATATATATATATATATATATATATTCTCTCTTCTCTCTGCAAAGTAAAATATATATATATATATATATATATATATATATATATATATATATCTTCTGATTTTTTACTCTCATTCTCTCTCTTCACACATTTACTCTCTCTCTCTCTCTTTTATCACTCTCATTTCTCTCTCCTTCCTATTTGTAAACTCCCTCACCCAAAATAGGTATTTTGTGTATATTTTATATTATTATATTTATTATAGATGTTGAATTTATTTAGAGTATTCTCTTAGTTATTTAGAAAATAAATTTTTTAGTATATTTACTTATATAAATATTTATTTAGAATTATTTTTAGGCTATTTTAGATTATTGGGATTTTTCCCATAATTTTTAGTTAATTAAAAACTAGTAACACTAATTTTCTAGGACTTTGAAGAATTTATTTTATGTTCAAACTTAACTAAAAATATCCCAAAATTTTATTTTAGGTTTTAAATAGTCACATATATTTTCTAGAATTGTTTGGGAATTTTTTGAGTATTTTTAGTATTTATTGGGAGTAATTAGGCTAATAACTAATTTTTAGAACTTGTAAAATTTATTGTGCAATCCCAGGAATATAGAATGGACCCACGTTATTTTCTAGGATTTATAATATTATTATATATTTTCTGGAATTATTTCAGAATTTTTGGAATAATTTTAGTATTTATTTTTAGTTATATGGGTAAAACTAATGTTTAGAGCTTCTCCTAATTATAGTAGAAAATCTATGAACATAAAATTATCCCAAGTATTTTTCTAGGGTTTCTGGATTCAAAATATATTTTTTATAATTTTTCCAGATTTTTATGATTATTTTTAATATTTATTTGGAGTTATTTAGATTTAAAACGACTTAAATAATGTTTTGATAAAGGCAAATCAAAAATAAATAATATAAATAAAACCATCCAATCAGATTCTGACATGTGTCAGCCTATAGATATCCATTCAGCCGCAGGTACATCTCTCTATATATATAATATGATAACCCTAATTATCCCATTATTTAGAGAGATTTTGGAGAATTGCCATCTAGGGTTCCTTCATCTTCCAGAAGCCATTGCGCATAGCTCCGGACTCCAAACGAGGCCTAGTTTCTTGCGTTAGAAAGATATTGAGGTTAGCTTTCTGATTATATAAATTGTTTTTCAAAATTATTAGTATTAAATTCTGGAAAATTCGTAGAGCACAGTATGTCCGAAAATAGACGTGTTTCGATGTTTTCGCAATTTCGGGAGAACCCGAAATCAGAATCACGAACCGTTTAAAGTTTCGGAAAGCTAATGTCGAGATCATCAACATATATTTTTTCCAGAATTTAATTCGAATTATTTATATACTGTTAATTCTGTAGAACTTCTAGGTTAGAATTTAACCATCGGTGCACAATACAAAATTTGTATGTGCCATAATTCCCAAACGAATTTAAATTCGGACGAGCCATAAATTTCAGCATGTTTTTGACCCTAAAATCTACAGAAAATCATGCATGAAAGTTGAGTTTGTGTCGGTTGACTTTTCGGTCAACAGATCACCTCGATTTGCGTGCCATGAGTCTCGAGTTGATAAAATTCAGTTCTTTGGACAAAATTAGGGTCTAACAATAAAATTAGATTATAATAAAATTAAAATACTA
The DNA here is from genome assembly GCA_036927795.1 of Iris macrosiphon. Lineage (NCBI taxonomy): Eukaryota > Viridiplantae > Streptophyta > Magnoliopsida > Asparagales > Iridaceae > Iris > Iris macrosiphon. The sequence continues at coordinate 708,182 of JAYESA010000009.1, forward strand.
TTTTAGGTTATTTTATTCAGAATTAAAATAGATTAAATGGAGGAAACCTATTTACCCACTTTTGTAACCTAACTTGTTTAATTTATGTGACGGATAGATCGGACGACGCCTTGAGTTGGGACTTCATCCTTTTCAGACCAGGCAAGATACCTTGCCAAATTGCTTATAGTATTTTGCATGCTTAGTATATTTCTGTATATTTATTGCATTTCTGTTTATTTATTGCATGTGTAGTTCCTTTCAGTCATTACTATATATTAGATATGTTGACACACACTTGACACTTAGTATCATGAGAGGATAATCATTAGACGTATGGGCTTTTAACCACTCTGGTAAACCGTAGTATATAGCTCGCACTACGGGCGTGTGTCGCGCTGGTCGCTACCCCCGCGGTATGTCGATTTCTGGAGTCTCGCTGGTCGCTACCCCCGCGGTATGTCGATTTCTGATGTCCATTGACGTGTGTGTAAGTTGTGAGGTAGATCGAGTAGCCTACCCTTGCCCATACGTCGAAAAGTTGTCCTCATTTGCATTCATATAGATGTCTTGTACAGCGTACTTATTTATTTTCAAATAATATGCATGTTTACTGTATTCAAGTTGGCTCACTTTTCTGTATCTTGTTACGTCCCTCTGAGGACCTGGTCCTCTGCCAGGTGTATCTGTTCTTGAGTATTTGCAGGAGCGCAGATCTGGATGGTTATATAAGTTTCGAGGATGTCTTCTCTTCGAGCCCGTGATTGCTAGCTGGTATTCTTATATGGTGTTGTTATGTTGTACTTATTTTGTATTTGCTCTTAGATTTGAGTTGGTAGTGGATTTGTTCCCATCCAACTATCATCCTTAGATACTTATGTTGAGATCTAGTTATATATGTAACACCCCGTTCCGCTCAAGCGGACTGCCGTCTCAATCGGCAATTGTGCAGCTGTCCCGACCCGCCTTGCCTCGATCAAGAGGCAAAAATATCCAGACTTGTCCCTACAGGATCCGGCTTGGACTTTCAGAGGCTCGCTCAGACGTATCGCTCTACCGAGGCGAATCATCGCTAAGGTGGGTGGCTACGATGAACTTGTCTTTGCTTAGCCAGCACACATAAAAATCTGGAATGTTATATGCTAGTCGCTAGGTGAATCACCCCCTGCATGCTAATGAATCCAACGCACCTAGCTAAGGGAATAATCCCAACTCATATTGCTTGCTAGAACATGGAAATGAAATACTGCTTATATTCAGACCCTCGCATGTTAATTCCCTTAACGGTTTCAACTCTCGGCTTACCTTCGGGTCCGAGCAACGTGCCTGCTTATGTTCCTTAGAAACGCATGCTTGTCTGCTTGAATGTTACCATATTTTCATCCAAACCTCGGGAGACTACTACGTAGTCGTTCCGTGCCTGAATAACCCTGCAAGTATCCGGGACCGTTAGGTCGCCAAGGCAGTTCCCGATTCAGGAGACTGCATCATGTCAAGTAAAGAATCATACTCCTGTGGCAAGACTCATTCAGGTATTTGGATCTTCCTGCAAGTCTCCCTCCTGTGCGGGCTTACAGCAGCCCAGGAGACTGTGCATATCCAATAGCTAAATGAATCATACTCCAGTGGCAAGACTCATTTAGGTATTCGGATCTCCCTGTAAGTCTCCCTCCTGTGCGGGCTTACAGCAGCCCAGGAGACTGTGCATATCCAATAGCTAAAATGAATCATGCATTACTGCTTTTCGTATGCTCGTGTGTAAATTAATAATCGTGTTCGATCATGGACAACTTGTGCACAAGGATATAAGTTCTGCGGACGGTGCTGGGGCACTGGCACCGATCCGATCCGGGCAGACTTCGTGTTTATAGTCAATCGTGTGCGGACTGGGTAACTTGCAACGCATCGTGTTTTATGAGCTCCTCGTGTTTTCTCGTTGCATGTTATTCACGTCCTTGACTAGTCCATTATGGCATCAGCTAGTGATCATAGTGTGTATATGCTTGCAATGCCTCGTGTGATTATCGTGTGAATATGGCTTGCAATGCATCGTGTGTTTATCGTGTGTATTTAACCTGTGGCATGCTTGCTTGTAAACGAAAGATAAACAATTTATCCTCGCTTAGCGGCTATCCGCGTGCGAGGCACTATATCGCATCAAGAGCAACTAAACACCTGAACGAACTTGAAATAAATACTTTTGTTGCATATGCTATGCCTCCTGAATGTTTATGCTTGCCCGTGCTTGAATTAATCATGTTTGCCTTGGACAGGGAAGGAGAAATGGTAAGTTGGTAAGTCTCGCCGTGTTTCCTCAAACATCGCACGGCGCACTTGTAATCACCTGAAATTTTAAGAATTTTTAAATTTAATTTTCTGGAATTAAATTAGCAATTTCTGTGAATTTAAAACCTATAAATTAAAGTAGTCTAATTTAAAATGAATTTTTAAATGAAATTAAATAATATTAAAATGTGATGAAAATTATATTTTCTAGTGTAAAATTAAAAACCGAGCATGGGGTATTTTTCCGGGAATTTATTGGATCCCGGATGAATTTTTAAAGCATTAAAAACTATTGTAAAATTTAACTGCTTAATTAAATCAAAATAATTAATAAACCAACCCAAACCCTGAGACTAAACCGAACCGGACCGGCCGGGTTCATTGAACCGAACCGCTGCCTAGCGGGTCGGATCCGGGTCAGACCCGACCCGCCAGGATCCGACCCGACCCGAATACCTAAATCCCTAACCCCCGAATCCCAGCCGACCCTTCACCTGGCCGGCGGCCGTTTCCGCCGCCGTGGCCGCCGGCCGACCCTACGGTTCGCATCCCCCGTAACTGGCGACGCTTCCCCTCCGTTTGCCGACCAACGTCCGGCCCTTCCTCTGCCATGGCGAGCCTATAAAAACCTAGTGAGCCCCGACCGGAAATCCCCTGGAAACCCCTTCTCCGGCGAGAACCTCGACCTCCGGCCACCTCTTCACAGCACCTCCAGACTCCGGCGCCTCCGCCTAGACCGCCGGACCCGTCCGCCTTACCACCAGCAACCACCACGGACCCAGAACCCCGTTTCAATCGAACCCGAGTTCGATTCTCCTCCGCCAGACGGAATCCGGCCGCCGCAGCATCTGAATCCGGCCGCCCAGGGCGTCGACGACCACCCAGGACCGGCGCCGCCTCCTCCTGAACCCCAGGCCTACTCCGGCAGACACGAACACGACTCAGAACGCGAGTTCCAGCTTGGACACGGATCCAGGACACAACCCTAGTTCAGACGCGTGTCGGACACGATTCGAACTTGGTTTACGGGCCCAGTTCAGGTACCCATAACTTTTGACTCGTAGCTTTGATTTTAATTCCGTAAATTGTATCGTGTAGCCTGTATGACCCTCTCGGTGCCCGTGCAACCCGTTTGGGGCATCGCGTCCTGTGGTGATCGCACACCGCGATCCAAAAACAGGAAAAACTAAGCCCTATTTTACCCCGGAATCGAGTACGCCCCGCCAAACGGGACGACTTGGTCACGTGCGGTCTTCACCGACACGTGAGCATCGTAGATACGGAAGTGCGGGCTTTCGCAGAAGCTGATTCGGATGTGCGTGCACACCGGAATCAGTGCGTATCCGCGAACAACACCCCATATCCGACTTTTCTGTAACTAGCTGTAACTTAGTGTATACACGTCAGATCGAGACGAAACTTACACCATCGGACTCGTAGCAATACGCTGGTCCTGTGGGTCAAGTTTGGTTCGATTCTGAGAACGTTGGAAAATCGCGTGTCGTGGACCCCACAGGCTCCACCTGACGGGCGATTTTGAGAACGGCTCATCGAAATCCAATTCTGGAAGTTCCGTTGGGTTCGTATCGACGTTCCTGACCTGTTGACACTAAGTTGGACTAAATTGGAGACTTTTGACCCTGACCCGGTTTTCGGTACAAAGCGACCTACACATGGACCCGCTTTGGCCCAGAAATGTCGTTTTTGCCCTTGTGTCCAAACTGGGCTCAAGGACAGGCGTTTCTAACTATTTCCTATGTTCTGAGACTGTTGGTAATGATCATTTCAGCTTTTGGAGGAGTTATTGCTGAACCCACTGTTACAAGGACTGCTACCGGTATACCAATCCCAGGCAAGTGTACCTTGCCATAAATTGCAGTTTATTAGTTTATTTTATTCTCTTGCTCTATTTTCTGTGACCAGTGTACATGATATAACCTAGGACCGTATGACATACTTAGCGTCCGATTATAGTCGGGTGCCAACTCTGTACGCGGAGTTGTGTACGTCATTTAGTGATGGTTATTCGAGACCCTTTATATTCTCGTGCTAGTTTATCAAGTACACCATAACCTAGGACACTTGACACCATACATTGACAGAACCTTCCTGAGATATTCAAGGTGATTCTGTATAGGATACAGGATGGACATAGTATTATACTCTTAGATTATCACTGTTGCATTAGCTCTGATCTCACGTGACATGGACATGCGACGTGTGGTTACATTGGGTGGGGAGAGACACACAGGCTACAGGCTGTTCTATATATATATATATATATTACTATTGTGAGGTTGTAGACTCTCGAGCAGAGCTAGACCACTACTAGATATTGCTGCTACCGGCTCCCCGACACAGAGCTTGTAGCAGTCTCAGCCTGGGTACTAGTGTTGCTCTCAGTTGCATTTTTCACATAGATGGTTATGTAGTTACCCTGCTTATTTCATTTTCTATTTTACTGCATTACTTTTGGCTTGTGATTTCTGTACCTTGCTATGTCCCCTGAGGACCTGGAATGGATGATGTCCCCAGGTTTAGCAGAAGAGCATTATTCCGAGGTTTACGGGACAGGAACTGAAGCTGTACCAGGAGCTGTTGCTGAAGGAGAACCTAACATAGAAGCAGAGGTGATGGCTGAAGATTTTACTTGAGATTATGATATTTGTACTCTTCAGATACTCTATTTTGGACTCTTTTGTTCTGGTCTGATGAACCAGTGTTTTAGACTCTTATCGGGTTGTTCCTGACATACTCTGCTGAGACTGGACTTTGATGTACTTTCTTTATTGCTGATGTTCTTATTATTCTGTGTGTGGATGAGATTAGATTTTGACTTATTGTTGTAGACCTATATTACAGCTTAAGTATGCCGATGGATCCATTAAATTGGGTTTGTCCATCGTTGCATGCTGCTGGCCATTGCCACGTGTCCAGTTCCTAGGTATTTTTGGGACTGGGGCGTGACATGGTTTTTTGTGGTGGCCCATGCAGGTCTACGACAAATTGTTTGGTTTCAACTTAGGGGCCAAACAAACCTGTAAAAGGATAGGATAGGTTCTAGTATCTCATCCATTTGTTAAATCGTTTTTGAAACTCAATATCGCATTTTGAATTAAGTACTTGATTTGCATCCTGCTTGACTCTGCTAAAACGTTCTCATAAGGTTTATTTTGGATACAGAAAGATGGATCCAAGAAGTGGAGATGAAATTCCTTTTACACCACAAGATGCTGTAGTTACCTATGGTGATGGAGTTACACCAGAAAACAGAGGTCAATCCTCTCAAAGTGGACAAGCTGAGCAGCATAACTCAAGGTTCAGGCGTGATGATATCCCACCACCGCCGCAGTTTACTCCACAGATGCCTGACTTTCCACCAGGGCAAGCAATGGATGGGCAGCAAATATTCCAGATGTTCTATGCCATGATGCAAGCTCAACAACAAGTTCAACAGGAGGCGCAGCGTCAAGAGGCAGAGAACTTGAGAAACAGCCTAGTAAATGCATTGGAGCAGGCAAACCCGCAAGCTAGGCGACCAGCGACGGGATCTATCACTGATTTCCGTCAACTCAAGCCCCGTATCTTTTCGGGCAAGGAAGGACCAACTGAAGTGCATGAATGGCTCACCAATACACAGCATCAGTTGGAAGCAGCTGAACTTCCGCGGGAGAGATGGATGACTGATGTCCGAATGCAACTGACGGACAACGCGCATCACTGGTGGCTAGCTGAAGAGAGGAGGCTCGGGCATGACCGAGTCACTTGGGAGGAGTTCTCCAGACTCTTCCAAGAGATGTATATCCCAGCCGTTGCTAGATCAGAACTCCGAGATAAGTTCAACCGCCTCATCCAGGGCAACATGACGGTGGAGGAGTATAATGCTGAATTCATTCGCCTGAGTCGTTTCGCCCCTTCTCTAATTCCTACCGAAGAAGAGAAGGTGGAGAAATTCTTTGATGGACTCAGGTTCGAGCTTCAGAGGTTGATTGGATCTGTTGCCCCTACATCGTACAACGACGTCCTTGCTGCGGCACGACGCATGGAGCGCGTCACCAGGAGGGAGTCAAGTCTGAAGCGACCATTTACCTCAGCACCATCCAAGGCAGCACAAGGGGATTCTGCAAAGCGACTCCAAAGGAATCTACCGCAGAGAGCAGCACCCAGAACCCTGCCTACCTGTCATTTCTGCGGCAAGTTGGGTCACATTGAAAAGGAGTGCAGACGCAAATTGGGATTGTGCCTGGTTTACGGCTCCAACCAGCATCTATCCAGGGACTGCACAGCACGCCGAGAGGGAGAACCACGACTAGCTCTACCTGCACCACGGCCAGATTATCCAGCAGTGGGAGCACAGCAGACGGGAGTTGGAGGAGTCAGACCACCAGCTCCAGGAGGATATCAGCCAAGACCTCCATTGCCACCTCAAGCAGCACTATTCCAACAGGCTCGTCAGCAGAGGGGTCCAGCTCAGGGACGAGGTCAGGCTTTTGCAATGGCTGTTCAGGAAGAAGCTATTGCTGGAGAAGTTATAGCAGGTACCATTTTAGTAGCTTCATTACCTGCTGTAGCTTTATTTGATTCTGGGGTATCGCACTCATTTATAGCTGCTAGCTTCGTAGCCACCCATAGAGTAGCTACTGCACCCCTTCCGAAGACTAAGAGAATTCTTACGGGAGGTGGAATCATACCTGTTAGTGATATCTGTAGATCATGTTCAGTAGTAGTCTGTGGAAGAGAGATGCGAGCCCAATTTCTGATCTTTTCTATGCCTGACTATGATGTGGTACTTGGTATGGACTGGTTAAGTCAGTATCATGCTACTCTTGATTGTCGGCTTGGAAAAGTTATATTCAGACCACCTGGACACTCAGAGTTTGAATTTCTTCGAGGAGCTGTAGAACAAGGTGTTCAGCCAACTCTTAGGGTATTAACTGTAGAAGGGGAGTCAAGTTACCCAAGAGTTATATCAGAGTTTGTGGATGTATTTCCCGATGATCTTTCAGGTCTACTATCTGATCGGGAAATAGAATTCACCATAGACTTAACTCCAGGAGAAGAACCGATCACTTCAACGGTTTATAGACTAGCCCCTAAGGAGTTAGTAGAGTTGAAGAAGCAAGTTAATGAACTTCTGGAGAAAGGTTTCATCCGGCCCAGTGTTTCACCTTGGGGAGCACCTATACTTTTTGTACCGAAAAAGGATGGAACAGTTCGCTTATGCATTGATTACAGGGCGTTAAACGCTGTGACTATTAAGAACCGGTATCCCTTGCCCCGCATTGATGACTTATTTGATCAATTGAGTGGAGCTAGGGTATTTTCAAAGATTGACCTGAGATCCGGTTATCACCAAATTAGGGTGAGGAAGGAAGATATCCCGAAGACAGCCTTTAGAACCAAGTATGGACACTATGAGTTCCTAGTAATGCCGTTTAGTTTAACCAATGCACCTGCTGTGTTCATGAGCTTGATGAACCGAGTCTTCCATCAATACTTGGATAAATTTGTGGTTGTGTTTATTGATGACATTCTGGTATATTCCAAAAGCCATGAAGAGCACGAGGAGCATCTCAGAATCGTGCTAGAGACGTTGAGGCAGGAGAAGCTTTATGCTAAGCTCAGTAAATGTGAGTTTTGCATGGATAATGTGCCATTCTTAGGGCATATTATCTCAGGAGAAGGACTGTCAGTGGATCCAGAGAAGGTTGCTGCTATTGAGACTTGGCCTACACCGACATCAGTTGCTGAGGTGAGGAGTTTTCTAGGACTTGCTGGATACTACAGAAGGTTCGTAGAAAATTTCTCAAGGATTGCGGAGCCAATGACGAAGTTGACACGGAAAGATCAGGACTTTGCATGGACAGAAGAATGTCAGAGGGCCTTTGAAGAATTGAAGAGGCGTCTAACAACAGCACCAGTTTTGACTCTTCCTTCAGGGTCAGGCGGTTTTGTTGTTTATAGCGATGCGTCAGGTAGTGGCCTAGGATGTGTTTTGATGCAACACGGCAAAGTTATTGCTTATGCATCGAGACAGTTGAAGGTCCATGAGAAGAACTACCCAACGCATGATCTGGAGCTAGCTGCTGTAATATTTGCACTGAAGATCTGGAGGCATTATCTTTATGGTGAGAAGGTAGAAATCTTCTCTGACCATAAAAGTCTAAAGTATGTATATACCCAGAAGGAGCTTAACATGAGACAAAGAAGCTGGCTAGAGTTAATGGTGGACTTTGATATAGATCTGCAGTACCACCCAGGAAAGGCGAATGTAGTAGCAGACGCACTTAGCAGGAAGCCTACAGCTTATTTCTTGACAATGCAGCCTGAGCTATTGAGAGATCTACAGGAGCTTCAGATAGAGGTTATTCTACCAAGACGGAGTGGCTTGCTGGCTAATCTGGAAGTGAAGTCATCGCTCGTGGAAAGGATTAAAGAAGCTTTGCCTACTGATGCAAGATTTTGAAGACTCAAAGAGAAGACAGAAGCAGGCATGCAGACGGGACTTCGCATACATGAGGATGGGACATTAAGGTGCGGGGATCGTCTATATGTTCCAAATGGAGAACTGAGACAAGAGCTAATGACTGAAGCCCATAGCTCCATATACTCAGTTCATCCAGGAGGAACAAAGATGTATCGAGATCTAAGGCAGTATTATTGGTGGCATGGAATGAAGAGAGAGATTGCCAGATTTGTAGCGAAATGCTTAGTCTGCCAACAGGTGAAAGCCGAGCATCAGAGGACTGCAGGAATGTTGCAGCCGCTTCCCATACCAGAATGGAAGTGGGAACATATCACCATGGACTTCGTCACAGGATTACCAAGGAGCCCCAGCGGAAAAGATGCGGTATGGGTGATCGTGGATCGACTCACTAAATCGGCACATTTCTTGCCGTTTAGAGTTGGACAGTCCACAGAGGTACTAGCCGACATGTATATGCGACAAATTATAAAGTTGCATGGAGTGCCGGTTAGTATTGTATCAGATCGGGATTCAAGATTCACCTCTCATTTCTGGCAAAGTATGCAAGAGAGTCTTGGCACCAGACTAAAATTCAGCACTGCCTATCATCCCCAGACAGATGGTCAATCAGAACGTACAATCCAGATCTTGGAGGATATGCTGCGATCCTGTATGTTAGAATTTGGAGGGTCTTGGGAAGATCATTTGCATTTGGTAGAGTTCTCCTACAACAACAGTTACCAGGCAAGTATCCAGATGGCACCTTTCGAGGCGTTATACGGTAGAAAGTGCAGATCGCCAATATGCTGGAGTGACGTCGGAGAGCGTCAAATTTTGGGACCAGAGTTGGTGATGCAAACTGTGGAGAAGGTTAAACAAATCCAGAATCATCTTCGGGCAGCTCAAGACAGACAGAAGCATTGGGCTGATACACACCGACGTTCCCTGGAGTTCAAGGAAGGAGAACATGTATTCCTGAGGATTTCGCCTACTCGAGGAACCATTCGCTTTGGGAGCAGAGGCAAGTTAAGTCCAAGGTACATTGGGCCCTTTGATATTCTGGAGCGCATTGGTGAGGTGGCGTATCGTCTTGCATTACCTCCATCTTTAGAGGGAGTGCATGATATATTCCATGTCTCACAGTTGAGAAGGTATGTGACTGACCCAAGTCACATAGTGGATCATTCTGAGATCGCCGTAGGCCCAAGCCTGAGATATGAAGAACAACCAGTGGGTATACTTGGAACCAGTGAGAAGACACTGCGAGGGCAGACAATTAAACTGGTTCGTGTGGCTTGGAAGCAACACTCTCCTGGTGAATCTACTTGGGAGAGAGAAGATATCATGCGCCAGAAATACCCCCACTTATTTGAGGATGCAGGTATATTTTAAGTAATTCTTGTAAATTCCTGTAAATACTGTTCTACTAGTAGTTTAATCTTTAAATTGTGAGGACGCAATTTTCTTAAGGGGGGTAGATTGTAATCACCTGAAATTTTAAGAGTTTTTAAATTTAATTTTCTGGAATTAAATTAGCAATTTCTGTGAATTTAAAACCTATAAATTAAAGTAGTCTAATTTAAAATGAATTTTTAAATGAAATTAAATAATATTAAAATGTGATGAAAATTATATTTTCTAGTGTAAAATTAAAAACCGAGCATGGGGTATTTTTCCGGGAATTTATTGGATCCCGGATGAATTTTTAAAGCATTAAAAACTATTGTAAAATTTAACTGCTTAATTAAATCAAAATAATTAATAAACCAACCCAAACCCTGAGACTAAACCGAACCGGACCGGCCGGGTTCATTGAACCGAACCGCTGCCTAGCGGGTCGGATCCGGGTCAGACCCGACCCGCCAGGATCCGACCCGACCCGAATACCTAAATCCCTAACCCCCGAATCCCAGCCGACCCTTCACCTGGCCGGCGGCCGTTTCCGCCGCCGTGGCCGCCGGCCGACCCTACGGTTCGCATCCCCCGTAACTGGTGACGCTTCCCCTCCGTTTGCCGACCAACGTCCGGCCCTTCCTCTGCCATGGCGAGCCTATAAAAACCTAGTGAGCCCCGACCGGAAATCCCCTGGAAACCCCTTCTCCGGCGAGAACCTCGACCTCCGGCCACCTCTTCACAGCACTTCCAGACTCCGGCGCCTCCGCCTAGACCGCCGGACCCGTCCGCCTTACCACCAGCAACCACCACGGACCCAGAACCCCGTTTCAATCGAACCCGAGTTCGATTCTCCTCCGCCAGACGGAATCCGGCCGCCGCAGCATCTGAATCCGGCCGCCCAGGGCGTCGACGACCACCCAGGACCGGCGCCGCCTCCTCCTGAACCCCAGGCCGACTCCGGCAGACACGAACACGACTCAGAACGCGAGTTCCAGCTTGGACACGGATCCAGGACACAACCCTAGTTCAGACGCGTGTCGGACACGATTCGAACTTGGTTTACGGGCCCAGTTCAGGTACCCATAACTTTTGACTCGTAGCTCTGATTTTAATTCCGTAAATTGTATCGTGTAGCCTGTATGACCCTCTCGGTGCCCGTGCAACCCGTTTGGGGCATCGCGTCCTGTGGTGATCGCACACCGCGATCCAAAAACAGGAAAAACTAAGTCCTGTTTTACCCCGGAATCGAGTACGCCCCGCCAAACGGGACGACTTGGTCACGTGCGGTCTTCACCGACACGTGAGCATCGTAGATACGGAAGTGCGGGCTTTCGCAGAAGCTGATTCAGATGTGCGTGCACACCGGAATCAGTGCGTATCTGCGAACAACACCCCGTATCCGACTTTTCTGTAACTAGCTGTAACTTAGTGTATACACGTCAGATCGAGACGAAACTTGCACCATCGGACTCGTAGCAATACGCTGGTCTTGTGGGTCAAGTTTGGTTCAATTCTGAGAATGTTGGAAAATCGCGTGTCGTGGGCCCCACAGGCTCCACCTGACAGGCGATTTTGAGAACGGCTCATCGGAATCCAATTCTGGAAGTTCCGTTGGGTTCGTATCGACGTTCCTGACCTGTTGACACTAAGTTGGACTAAATTGGAGACTTTTGACCCTGACCCGGTTTTCGGTACAAAGCGACCTACACATGGACCCGCTTTGGCCCAGAAATGTCGTTTTTGCCCTTGTGTCCAAACTGGGCTCAAGGACAGGCGTTTCTAACTATTTCCTATGTTCTGAGACTGTTGGTAATGATCATTTCAGCTTTTGGAGGAGTTATTGCTGAACCCACTGTTACAAGGACTGCTACCGGTATACCAATCCCAGGCAAGTGTACCTTGCCATAAATTGCAGTTTATTAGTTTATTTTATTCTCTTGCTCTATTTTCTGTGACCAGTGTACATGATATAACCTAGGACCGTATGACATACTTAGCGTCCGATTATAGTCGGGTGCCAACTCTGTACGCGGAGTTGTGTACGTCATTTAGTGATGGTTATTCGAGACCCTTTATATTCTCGTGCTAGTTTATCAAGTACACCATAACCTAGGACACTTGACACCATACATTGACAGAACCTTCCTGAGATATTCAAGGTGATTCTGTATAGGATACATGATGGACATAGTATTATACTCTTAGATTATGACTGTTGCATTAGCTCTGATCTCACGTGACATGGACATGCGACGTGTGGTTACATTGGGTGGGGAGAGACACACAGGCTACAGGCTGTTCTATATATATATATATTACTATTGTGAGGTTGTAGACTCTCGAGCAGAGCTAGACCACTACTAGATATTGCTGCTACCGGCTCCCCGACACAGAGCTTGTAGCAGTCTCAGCCTGGGTACTAGTGTTGCTCTCAGTTGCATTTTTCACATAGATGGTTATGTAGTTACCCTGCTTATTTCATTTTCTATTTTACTGCATTACTTTTGGCTTGTGATTTCTGTACCTTGCTATGTCCCCTGAGGACCTGGAATGGATGATGTCCCCAGGTTTAGCAGAAGAGCATTATTCCGAGGTTTACGGGACAGGAACTAAAGCTGTACCAGGAGCTGTTGCTGAAGGAGAACCTAACATAGAAGCAGAGGTGATGGATGAAGATTTTACTTGAGATTATGATATTTGTACTATTCAGATACTCTATTTTGGACTCTTTTGTTCTGGTCTGATGAACCAGTGTTTTAGACTCTTACGGGTTGTTTCTGACATACTCTGCTGAGACTGGACTTTGATATACTTTATTTATTGCTGATGTTCTTATTATTCTGTGTGTGGATGAGATTAGATTTTGACTTATTGTTGTAGACCTATATTACAGCTTAAGTATGCCGATGGATCCATTAAATTGGGTTTGTCCATCGTTGCATGCTGCTGGCCATTGCCACGTGTCCAGTTCCTAGGTATTTTTGGGACTGGGGCGTGACAGCACTGCCGACACGTTAAGCTATTCAATGTTTGCATGAAACTGATCCTAAGACAATTAGAAAGACAACTTAATAGTTGTGCACGGAACCTGTATTACGTGTTTGGATTTGTCGAGCGGGCGAGTAGCTTTCCCACCAGTGCATTCAATGTACTGATAATCCACCAGTTTGTATGCAGGGTGCGGGAGAACCTCGTGCGGTGCGGACGCCTCCAACGTGCGTGCTAAGGCCAGGAGTTTCCCTCCGAAGCCTTGCAACGGTGCATCCGGGACTGAAGCGCATATACAAGACATAATGTTGTGAACACTGCCTGACCATCGCCTGTACAATCATTCCACAGTTGTAGCCACTTGGCACGCTTTTACTGTTTCAGAGAGAGAGGCTTGAGCGACTTGTAATCTCGGCTATACGTCGCCTGTAACACTTGTTTATGTCAATAAAGAGCTTGCTTTACTTCAACTTGTGTTTTAATGCTTCCGCTATATTTGTCAACTCAGTGAACCTGTTATCGATCGCCTATGCGTTCATGACTCCGCTGCACTCGGACAATCTGTGCGACTCTGTGGCTTAGAACTCTTACCTCCAGCCAATGAACCATGGCCTTGCACGGGCGTGGCTCACGCTCGTGCGGCATCACGCCCGGATGGGTCAAGTGATCGTTCCGCGGGAGCGCTGGCGAGGGTGATTCCCGCCTAGCGGGAACGGCCGATTAGCCTGCGGGAGATCGGGGCGTGACATGTTGGTATCAGAGCCTGGCTTCTACGCCTTTGTCCTCAATTCGATATCTCTGTTTCGAAAGCTCGTTCGTGGGTTATGTGCACGCTCTCTCTCAATGCCTCGATGGGATGTTCCAACAATAAGTCTAAATACTTTCAAAATGCGTTTTGAATGTTATGCTTGCTTGTCTGGTTGTATGCTGCGAGTGGCCTTTGTGCCAACCTGTGCGGACTCATCGAGTGTATCGCTAGTAGCTTGTCCGATTTTCACTAACCCTAAGTTTGGTTGAATGTATCTATTCGAGGGACGCCTTGAACTAGTGCACCATCCAAGACTTAAGAAAAGGTGAAACTCGAGTGCTAAGACTTCGCTATCACTGAGCTGGTTGACGTGTTCACGCTAGAAGTGCACTTCGAAAGTGCGCACGATCCAGTCTAAGCGATATGCTAATTTTGAAGCTTGTGCAAGTGAATATCCAAATGAACAAGTGCAACGACTTGTCTAGGATTGCCTCAACCCTAGATTACTGCTTGTCCTTAGTATGTCTCGAGGACGAGAATTTTTCTAAGTTGGGTAGGATGTAACACCCCGTTCCGCTCAAGCGGACTGCCGTCTCAATCGGCAATCGTGCAGCTGTCCCGACCCGCCTTGCCTCGATCAAGAGGCAAAGATATCCAGACTTGTCCCTACAGGATCTGGCTTGGACTTTCAGAGGCTCGCTCAGACGTATCGCTCTACCGAGGCGAATCATCGCTAAGGTGGGTGGCTACGATGAACTTGTCTTTGCTTAGCCAGCACACATAAAAATCTGGAATGTTATATGCTAGTCGCTAGGTGAATCACCCCCTGCATGCTAATGAATCCAACGCACCTAGCTAAGGGAATAATCCCAACTCATATTGCTTGCTAGAACATGGAAATAAAATACTGCTTATATTCAGACCCTCGTATGCTAATTCCCTTAACGGTTTCAACTCTCGGCTTACCTTCGGGTCCGAGCAACGTGCCTGCTTATGTTCCTTAGAAACGCATGCTTGTCTGCTTGAATGTTACCGTGTTTTCATCCAAACCTCGGGAGACTACTACGTAGTCGTTCCGTGCCTGAATAACCCTGCAAGTATCCGGGACCGTTAGGTCGCCAAGGCAGTTCCCGATTCAGGAGACTGCATCATGTCAAGTAAAGAATCATACTCCTGTGGCAAGACTCATTCAGGTATTTGGATCTCCCTGCAAGTCTCCCTCCTGTGCGGGCTTACAGCAGCCCAGGAGACTGTGCATATCCAATAGCTAAATGAATCATACTCCAGTGGCAAGACTCATTTAGGTATTCGGATCTCCCTACAAGTCTCCCTCCTGTGCGGGCTTACAGCAGCCCAGGAGACTGTGCATATCCAATAGCTAAAATGAATCATGCATTACTGCTTTTCGTGTGCTCGTGTGTAAATTAATAATCGTGTTCGATCATGGACAACTTGTGAACAAGGATATAAGTTCTGCGGACGGTGCTGGGGCACTGGCACCGATCCGATCCGGGCAGACTTCGTGTTTATAGTCAATCGTGTGCGGACTGGGTAACTTGCAACGTATCGTGTTTTATGAGCTCCTCGTATTTTCTCGTTGCATGTTATTCACGTCCTTGACTAGTCCATTATGGCATCAGCTAGTGATCATAGTGTGTATATGCTTGCAATGCCTCGTGTGATTATCGTGTGAATATGGCTTGCAATGCATCGTGTGTTTATTGTGTGTATTTAACCTATGGCATGCTTGCTTGTAAACGAAAGATAAACAATTTATCCTCGCTTAGCGGCTATCCGCGTGCGAGGCACTATATCGCATCAAGAGCAACTAAACACCTGAACGAACTTGAAATAAATACTTTTGTTGCATATGCTATGCCTCCTGAATGTTTATGCTTGCCCGTGCTTGAATTAATCATGTTTGCCTTGGACAGGGAAGGAGAAATGGTAAGTTGGTAAGTCTCGCCGTGTTTCCTCAAACATCGCACGGCGCACTGCCGACACGTTAAGCTATTCAATGTTTGCATAAAACTGATCCTAAGGCAATTAGAAAGACAACTTAATAGTTGTGCACGGAACCTGTATTACGTGTTTGGATTTGTCGAGCGGGCGAGTAGCTTCCCCACCAGTGCATTCAATGTACTGATAATCCACCAGTTTGTATGCAGGGTGCGGGAGAACCTCGTACGGTGCGGACGCCTCCAACGTGCGTGCTAAGGCCAGGAGTTTCCCTCCGAAGCCTTGCAACGGTGCGTCCGGGACTGAAGCGCATATACAAGACATAATATTGTGAACACTGCCTGACCATCGCCTGTACAATCATTCCACAGTTGTAGCCACTCGGCACGCTTTTACTGTTTCAGAGAGAGAGGCTTGAGCGACTTATAATCTCGGCTATACGTCGCCTGTAACACTTGTTCATGTCAATAAAGAGCTTGCTTTACTTCAACTTGTGTTTCAATGCTTCCGCTATATTTGTCAACTCAGTGAACCTGTTATCGATCGCCTATGCGTTCATGACTCCGCTGCACTCGGACAATCTGTGCGACTCTGTGGCTTAGAACTCTTACCGCCAGCCAATGAACCATGGCCTTGCATGGGCGTGGCTCACGCTCGTGCGGCATCACGCCCGGATGGGTCAAGCGATCGTTCCGCGGGAGCGCTGGCGAGGGTGATTTCCGCCTAGCGGGAACAGCCGATTAGCCTGCGGGAGATCGGGGCGTGACAATATAGATGCTGGTTATTCATTTATATTAATTTTTTGTGGATGAGATTTAGATTGTACCCTGTGACTTGTGACATATGTTTATACCACTTGTGGATTTTATATTCATATTACAGCGTACGTATGGGTTTGATTTTCATATATTGGAGTTGCCATATCCATGCGGCTGGCATGCTTACGTGTTCCTAGTCCTATGTATTTTGGGACTGGGGCGTGACATATTTTTGTGGTGGCCCATGCAGGTCGAGAGCATATTGTCTCGGTTACGTTATTGTACCGAACAAGCATGCACCTAGGAATAGAGTATAGGATCTCATCCACAATTGACTATTATTCATCTTCCTCCTATCTGTTATATCTGAATAATTGCATCCTGCTTGATTCTTGTACTTCCCTAATAGTTCTTTGAGTATAGTCTTCTGCTAGAATATAGGAACCCCTGTTATTAGGATGATAATTATGGTAGCACACCTATTAAGAATACAACAAAAATATAGACACACCACTAAGTTTAGAATATCTAGTGAACCCTAGAATTCCTTATCTCTAGAATTGGTTTACCATTATTCCTTGATGTAATATGAAGACTTGAGAGTGGTATAGACACTACTAGAGTTAGTTAGAAGTTTGACCATAGTGTTTGACCCTATTATTGAGGAACCAATAGAAATCCAGGGTTAAATATTAGGGCTGGACCTAACACTTATGGTGAGATAATATTAGAACTATAAACTTAGATCATTGTCTTATTAGTAGCAAACAGTACCATAGGAAGCCAAGAGCAATGAATATAACGTTTCTCTTGATCATACCTCGAACATAGCAACTAGCATACCACTTTTCCTTAGAAAACCACGATGCTATATAGAGCCCCCTATTTTAATTTCATATATTGTTCCTCTGCGACCTTAGCGTTCGCTAATTGTGCGACGACCAAATTTTGTTCCTCTATTCTTCATCTTTCAACTCGTGCCATCTGACACTGCTGATTATAGACCAAGTGAATTTATTCTATGTTAGAATATATATAGCTTGCTAGGATTTTGGTGATTACTCTTGAATTTTGAAATTGTGTGCTTAGTAGTTAGAAGTTGATGGTTTAAGCGATTCTTGTAGATTGAGACCTGGCGCTTATCCCTTAGTTTTAAATTGCGTAACATGTACCCCCACCTCGATACGAGTTAGATCCTTTCCCCTTGACGGCCAGTAACTCTTCTATCCTTACTATTGACACTTGCTCCATGAGCGCTATGATTAAGACTTAGGACGACCATGACCTATGTAATGAAAGAGGATACCCTAATAAATACCAAGATCCCTTCCCATAGACCTTAACATGAGTTCTACGGTATCCTTAAGGCAATTACAATATTAGTTAATTGTTATAAGTTGGGTAGCATACCTCACAACCTAGTATCACATAGTCTTTTGCCCTATTATTGAAGTGTAGCTGAATGACATTAATTGTATGCTAGCATAAGACGACAGTGTTTATTCAGACAATAGAATTTAGAGGTCCTTGCCCCCATTTGGTCGACTAGCGACATAGACAAGGAGGTTGTATGATAACTATAGAGATTTGTAGAGTCTTTATTATTATTGCTTATTCTATTTTTTGTTTTTTGTTTTTGTGAACTTGAATTGACTTGTACCTCCTTTCATCATCATCTAGCGTACCTATAATTATTGTACCACCTTGAATTATGCCGCTATTATAGCCTAGTTTTGCAAGCTTATTATTTCATCAAGCTTGTTCACTATATATGTATTAGTGGATGCATACATTAATATATTTTAGAATCAGTGTACTACGGTCTGATCAACCATAGTGCACGTGGTTCGCCCTTCGTATAACTACTTTACGTGGATTGAGATATCTAGTGATTAGTAGATGAATGAACTTGCCCTCTAGATATGTCTAAGCATATCGTATCCGTTACATAACTGTACCGATATGAGCATGTGGATAGGCATTACCAAAATATGACTTCAATCCACAACTGCTTTGACAATTCCTATTTGAATTCTTTAAACGTCTTGATCCCGATACTTCTATTCTATTACCTCGCCCTTGAGCTTTTTATTATTGATCTCCGTCTTCCCTTATTTCGGAAAGACGAAACCTCGTACTTGGTATAAGTTTGATACATAAAGAGTACTAGATATACCCCATAGGCCGATCACATACTTGAGGATTATTCTTTCGTAATTAAGGACATATCATATATGATATAATCGGCGTTGAAGTTTTGAGGATTGAATGACATGAGTAAATAAATTAAGGAATATTTTTCTTAAAGTATATAGCCTTCTGTGATAGATGGGTAAATTCTAAGTTGGGTAGCAGTGCATTGGCAACTCGAGAGGAATTTCTTTTAGATTGTGATCGAGTAAGATTAGATTGTGAGAGGTTCAAGCCATTTAATTTTGAGAATTTTAGAAGAATGACTAAGATGATGAGGATTAATGAATTTTAAAAATCTTGATATTGAGGACCCAATATTTATACCTTAAGTACATAATTTAAATTTTTGAGTATTGAAGGTAAAATCATCAATTTGAATTTGAAGGATAAATATATAATTTCAGACTTGAACATTGGTGGACTGCATTTAAATTATCTTTCAATTTGATGATTTAAATTAAGAATTAAAATTTGATGGTTGGACTACCTATTTGAAATATTGAGGATGCGAATGAAATTTAAAAAGTTGAAGAATACAAAAAAATTTATAATTTAAAATAGGAATAATATTGGGCTCGAATTACTTCTAGAGGAGATTATGATAGTTGGATATCGTGAGATAAAATTTGATATGGGTTATTTAAATCTTGAAGATATTATATGGATTCAATTTAAATTTGGATATTGATGATTTGGAAAAGTGAGAAGAGATTACAATAGGTTGAATTTTGATTTGAACAATGATTATCTTAATTTTGAAATGATCGTGATATATTTGAATAGATTTTGTTATTTAAATTTTTGGAAAAGATTGCGATCGACGTACCTTATGTACGAATGTGAAGGATTTAACAAATTATGCCTTATTTTAATTTCGAGGACGAAATTATTTTAAGTTGGGTAGATTGTAAACTCCCTCACCCAAAATAGATATTTTGTGTATATTTTATATTATTATATTTATTATAGATATTGAATTTATTTAGAGTATTCTCTTAGTTATTTAGAAAATAAATTTTTTAGTATATTTACTTATATAAATATTTATTTAGAATTATTTTTAGGCTATTTTAGATTATTGAAATTTTTTCCATAATTTTTAGTTAATTAAAAACTAGTAACACTAATTTTTTAGGACTTTGAAGAATTTAATTTATGTTCAAACTTACCTAAAAATATCCCAAAATTTTATTTTAGGTTCTAAATAGTCACATATATTTTCTAGAATTGTTTGAGAATTTTCTGAGTATTTTTAGTATTTATTGGGAGTAATTAGGCTAATAACTAATTTTTAGGACTTGTAGAATTTATTGTGCAACCCTAGGAATATAGAATGGACCCACGTTATTTTCTAGGGTTTATAATATTATTATATATTTTCTGAAATTATTTCAGAATTTTTGGAATAATTTTATTATTTATTTTTAGTTATATGGGTAAAACTAATGTTTAGAGCTTCTCCTAATTATAGTAGAAAATCTATGAACATAAAATTATTCCAAGTATTTTTATAGGGTTTCTGGATTCAAAATATATTATTTGTAATTTTTCCAGATTTTTATGATTATTTTTAATATTTATCTGGAGTTATTTAGATTTAAAACGACTTAAATAATGTTTTGATAAAGGCAAATCAAAAATAAATAATATAAATAAAACTATCCCATCAGATTCTGACACGTGTCAGCCTATAGATATCCATTCAGCCGCAGGTACATCTCTCTATATATATAATATGATAACCCTAATTATCCCATTATTTAGAGAGAGAGATTTTGGAGAATTGCCATCTAGGGTTCCTTCATCTTCCAGAAGCCATTGCGCATAGCTCCGGACTCCAAACAAGGCCTAGTTTCTTGCGTTATAAAGATATTGAGGTTAGATTTCTGATTATATAATTTTTTTTCAAAATTATTAGTATTAAATTCTGAAAAATTCGTAGAGCACAGCATGTCCGAAAATAGACGTGTTTCGATGTTTTCGCAATTTCGGGAGAACCCGGAATCAGAATCATGAACCGTTTAAAGTTTCGGAAAGCTAATATCGAGATCATCGACATATATTTTTTCTAGAATTTAGTTCGAAGTATTTATATACTGTTAACTCTGTAGAACTTCTAGGTTAGAATTTAACCATCGGTGCACAATACAAAATTTGTATGTGCCATAATTCCCAAACGAATTTAAATTCGGATGAGCCATAAATTCTAGCATGTTTTTGACGCTGAAATCTACAAGAAATCATGCATGAAAGTTGAGTTTGTGTCGGTTGACTTTTCGGTCAACAGATCGCCTCGATTTGCGTGCCATGAGTCTCGAGTTGATAAAATTCAGTTCTTTGGACAAAATTATGGTTTAACAATAAAATTAGATTATAATAATATTAAAATACTATTTTAGGTTATTTTATTCAGAATTAAAATAGATTAAATGGAGGAACCTATTTACCCACTTTTGTAACCTAACTTGTTTAATTTATGTGACGGGTAGATCGGACGACGCCTTGAGTTGGGACTTCATCCTTTTCAGACCAGGTAAGATACCTTGCCAAATTGCTTATAGTATTTTGCATGCTTAGTATATTTCTGTATATTTATTGCATTTCTGTTTATTTATTGCATGTGTAGTTCCTTTCAGTCATTACTATATATTAGATATGTTGACACACACTTGACACTTAGTATCATGAGAGGACAATCATTAGGCGTATGGGCTTTTAACCACTCTGGTAAATCGTAGTATATAGCTCGCACTACGGGCGTGTGTCGCGCTGGTCGCTACCCCCGCGGTATGTCGATTTCTAGAGTCTCGCTGGTCGCTACCCCCGCGGTATATCGATTTCTGATGTCCATTGACGTGTGTGTGAGTTGTGAGGTAGATCGAGTAGCCTACTGTCACGACCCGCACCCGAAAAATCGGGCATGAGTCGTGGGTACGTCCAGCCAACGCCGCAGCATCGGCGTTAGAACGCTGTCTAGGTCAACTATCTAAATAACTCACAAAAAATCTGCCATGACCTCTCCAAAAAGGAGGGCAACCACACAATCAATATATAAACCTGTCAAGATCTCAACTCCAAACGGAGGAGCAAATATCATAATGATAATCAAGTACTCAATCACGAATCTAAGCACGATAAGATAACAAGAAGACTAACAACTCCAAAGTCTAACCAACAACAACTACTAAAACCACCACAACATCAATAATAATAATACATCATCCAAAATAATATACAATACAAGGTCTCAATCCACACCGGAGACAAATCCGGTGCTAAAAGCTAATAAAAATAATAACAAGGTCCTAATGATCCCGGCTACCAACCCGAAAATTACTCCTAAACTAGAGGGTCCCTGTCTGCACCATCGACATGCTCAGGTCCATAAAATGTCAGACACCACTCCTCCGGATACTCTGAAAAATATGTCCAGTCAGGATTGGAGCAAGTACATCTCTAACAGCAGTTCCATTTAAATGATAAAAACTATAAAACAGTTATAGCAAGTAGCAAGAAGAGTGAAGCAAGTATGAAACAAGAAAATATAAATCACTGGTACATAAAGGTAAAGATGCATGGATATCAGAGCAAGATAGTAATGACTGCAAGATACAAGAAATCTAAGCTAAGATCAAGTCCGTGCACATGAACGTGTAGTGAGTCCAGCATGAAATACATGTAGTGAGTCAAGTACAGAAACATGTAAGTGAGGCCAGCAAGAAATGAAAGAGAGTCCAGACTATAAAGAATAAACTCGGTGTCTTTAAAATACTTGTTTCGACATGTAAACGGCTAGGGGTAAGTACGGCTCACCGTGCACTGGGTGCGCGACTGCTATCATTCCAGATTAGACCAGAGGGAGTGATTCCTGATGATTCCAGATGGGAATGTTTACATGTCTACTCGAGTATTTCCCCGCCCCGACTAATACAAGTGAATCCAAGACCCGAAACGTAAATCAAGATGAGTCCAGCCTGAACATGAATGATGCCTGTAGTGATGCCAATAGTGATTCCAGAATAGAGGCCAGAAATATGAAATATACGTGTCGTAAGTAAATGAATCCAGAAATACCAGTCAGTGTCCCGTGTTGTGCCAGAATAATCAGATGATACTATACTAGAAGCTGAATCATAATAATCATCAAATAATGAAAACTATCAGAGAATGTACTCGCCTGATGTCCTGAGCAACTGGCGATCCGAACTGGTATCGCAAGGACCTATTGCGAAAAGCAAGGTTAAACAGGGTTCTAATGATTTAAACAGATATAAAATAACTAAAAATAGGCTTCTAGGGTCGTTCTAGGTCGAACGGGTAAAACCGATGAAATTTGGGTCAAAAAGTCAACTATGGGTCCAAAAAGTCAACTCTGGGTCAAAATTAGGTCAAAAGTTGACTTTGGCGGTCAACCGAGTCAACTACGGTCAAGTCTAGGTCAAACTAGAGTACTCCTGAAATTCTAGGTCAAACCGAGGTCATTAAGCTAGAAAACTCTCAAACTCGCCTCCTTGAGATACCGGGATACCCTCGGTATCCGATACCTCAACCTACGCTATATACCCCGCCTATACCCTCTAAAACCTATGCTAGCACGCGTAAATATATACACATAAGCATATAAAAATTACTCCAATACTATTCCTAGGCTATTGCTCAAATACCCCGCTCAAAACCCAATACCTTGGTTATCTTAAGGTATTGAGATACCTCGGTATCTCAAGGTATTGAGATACCGCTCTAAACTCAACCCTACTACCCCTTTAGCTAGCTAACTATGCATAAACATATATGTCTAGCTATAATCTAGGCTAAAATATAGATATCTAATACGTATAGGCATATACCTATATATCTTCATATATACACATATACACATACCTTATGTATCTTACCTTACATATACATATATACCTTACCTTACCTATACATATATATATATATATATATATATATATATATATATATATATATATATATATATATATATATATATATATATATATATATATATATATATATATATATATATAGATATCTAACTATCTATCTAGCTATGTATATATCTATTTATAAATCTATCTATCTCTCTCTCTAGATATCTATAGATATATATATATATAGCCATAGGTATATATATCTATACCTTAGATATACATATAACTATCTATCTGTAAACACCCTATATTTTAGATTTTTAAAAATCAATTTTTGGAATTAATATGCAATTTTTCAGGAATTTACATAGGCCCTGTAGTGAGTTTGTAATTTTTAATTGCCAATAAATAACATTAAAATGAAATGAAAATATGATTTTATGGTGTAAAATAGAAAACCGGACTTAGGGTAATTTTCTGAAATTTTATTGGGCCTCGGACCTATTTTTAAAAGCCTAAAAACTATTTTTATAATTAAAATTAATTAATTACTGTGTTTTTTTATATATTTATTTTTGGTTGGGCCCGGCCCGGCCCAGTGGGCCGAGCCCAGTGAGGCAGCCCAGCCCGCTCAGCCCTCCTAGCGGGTCGGGCGGGTCCGTCCCACCCGGATCCGCGCCCGACCCGGGCCCCTCTCCCCCACGTTCAACCGGGCGGCCGGATTCCTCGGCCACGACCGGGCTCTCCGCCGCCTCCGCCGGGGGAGGCCACGTCCTCCCCTTAGCCGCCTCCTCCGCCACGAACGACCCCGCGCCTCCCCTTTAAAACCCCCACTCCATTTCTCCTCCGCCTCCTTCACCCTAGCCCTAACCCTAACCCAACGCCCCGACTCCGGCGACCCTAGCTCCAGCGCCACCTCCCTCAGCCGTCCCCGCCGACCTCCTTCCCGCCGACCAGCGCCCCCGTCTCCAGCACCTCCCCTCTCCAGAAACCTCCTCCGCCTCCTCCATTTTTCGGCCCGACGGCTCATCCCCAGCCGGTGCTCTTCTCCCCTGCCGACTCGAGCAGCGCCACCTCGCTGCTCCGGCGACCCCGATCTCCGGCGACCCTCCGCCCAGTGCCGTGCCGAGTCGACGCACTTCGTCCAAACGCGAACACAGCAGGGGACACCCGGACACAGCCCGAGAACAGTAAACCCTAACCCTAGGCGTGTCGGACACGAGTCTGACACGAGGAAACTCGGGATTTTCAGGCCTCGTTCAGGTACTCGTATCTTGCACCCTGTATCTCCAATTTCGATTCCGTAAATTTCTACGCGAAGCCTGTATAACCCTCTCGGTGCCCGGACAAACCGCTCGGGGCATCGCGTCCTGTGGTGATCGCACACTGCGATCCAAAAACAGGAAAAATCAGACCCTATTTTACCCCGGAACTGAGTGCGCCCCGCCAAACGGGACGACTTGGTCGCGTGCGGTCTTCACAGATACGTGCGCGTCGTTGATACGGACGTGTGGGATTTCACGGAAGCTGATTCGGGTGTGCGTGCACACCGGAATCAACGCGTATCCGCGGACATCGCCCGGTATTCGACTTTTCTGCAATTCATCCTAACTTCGTGCACACACGTCAGATCGAGACGAAACTTGCACCATTGGACTCGTAGCGATACGCTGGTCCTGTGGGTCAAGTTTTGTCCGATTCTGAGAACGTTGACGAAATCGCGTGTCGTGGGCCCCACAGGCCCCGCTCGACGGGCGATTTCGTGATCGGCTCATCGGAATTCAAATCTGAAAGTTCTGTTGGATTCGTATCAGCGTTCCTGACCTATTGACACTAAGTTTGGTGAATTTGGAGACCGTTGACCCTGACACGTTTTTCGGTGCAAAGCGGGCCCACCGGTGGACCCCGTTTTGGGCCGAAATTGCCATTTTGCCCTTGTCTCCAAATTGGACCCAAGGACAGACGATCCTAGCTGTTTGATACCTTCTGAGCGTGATGGTACTGTTTATTTCAGCTTTCGGAGATATCTCTGGAAATTTCCGAAACCAGGACCTAAGTGGAATTCAAATATCAGGCAAGTGCACCTTGCCAAACTTGCAGTCATTATTTTCATATTTGCTGTAAAAATACTCTGCTGGATTTCTTGTGCAAATTCATATAAACTGATTTAAACTGCTTAACCTAGGGAACGTATGACGTACCTAGTGTTCGATCATAGTCGGGTGCCGACACCGTACGCGGTGTTGGGTTCGTCATTTAGAGATGGATTTACGATCCCCTTACTTTGTACTTGACCTATCAAGTACCCTACAACCCAGGACACTTGACACTACCATGGACAAAATCCTCCTGAGATATTCGTGGTGATTCTGTATAGGATACAGGACTTGATAGAGACATTTATTATAGACAGTATGACTTGTTGCATTAGTTATAATCCCGCTGACATGGACATGAGACGTTATGGTCATGGCTTGCGTGATTACATTGGGTGGGGAGAGATACACAGGCTACAGGCTGTTCTACATATATATCTACTATTATTGTGAGGTTGTAGACTCTCCAGCAGAGCTAGACCCTTTACGTGTTATTACTGCTACCGGCTCTCCGACACAGAGCTTGTAGCGGTCTCAGCCTGAGTACTAGTGTTGCTCTCATTTGCATATCACATAGATGGTTACTTAGTTTACCCTGCTGTTCATTTATTTATTGCACTGCTTATTCATTTGGCTTGTTTTATTTTGTGCCTTGCTATGTCCACTGAGGACCTGGAATGGATTATGTCCCCAGGTTTAGCTGAGGAGCAGTATCCCGAGGTATACGGGACCGGAGCTGAAGCTATTGCTGGAGCTGAACCGAACACTGAAGACGAGGTGACTGCCGAGGACTTCTCCTGAGTGCCTGTCCCAGTACTCATTTATTTATTTCATGTTTATATCTTTTGTTCCTGGCCTATAGAGCCAGCTTATTCAGACTATAGTCGGATTGTTCCTCCGACTGACTTGCTGTGATGTTGTTGCTACTTATTTCCATTTGATTATGCAGTTTATTTCTTTATCTTTATGGATGAGATTAGTGGGACTTTTTGTAGTAGACCTTATTTACAGCTTAAGTACGCCCTGATGATTCCATTAAATTGGGTTATCCATCGGTGCGTGCTGCTGGCCATTGCCACGCATCTACAGTCCCTCGACATTAGGGTTTAGGGGTGTTCTCAGGCGGCCGGAGGCGGAGCTGGCCGGAGGGAGGTCGGGCAGCGGAGGAGGCGGTCGAGGGCAGCTGGGGGTGTCACGCCCCGAGGCGTCCCCCGAGTCGTGACCGCCGTGCGGGCCTGGAGTTGCGCCCGCACAAGGCTTTAATAATTTGCATAGCAAGCACATACTCAGAGTACGCAGATAAATTGAAACACAGATTTGAAACATAGAAAAGTTCTCTTTATTGATAATGAACATCTATTACAAACTCCTGAACGAGTCAGCTAATATGCCGAACGGCTTACAAAAGGGTTGACTCAAAATGAGATAGCAGTCCTGTACATTACATCCTTTTATAAACTCAAAACGATAAAGACCTCCAGGCTGGAGGATCGCTTTGCCACGGAGCTGCATTTGTGTATGAAGAGT
The DNA here is from genome assembly GCA_036927795.1 of Iris macrosiphon. Lineage (NCBI taxonomy): Eukaryota > Viridiplantae > Streptophyta > Magnoliopsida > Asparagales > Iridaceae > Iris > Iris macrosiphon. The sequence continues at coordinate 735,454 of JAYESA010000009.1, forward strand.
TGCAGCTTCGGACTTCAAAAGGCTTTGAGGCGCGGTGAAGATGCGCCAACAGCTGGACTGGATCGGGAAGACGACTTCGGCTCCTCGCTCGGTTCGCCTTAGTGCGGAGAACCTGTTTCAACGAGGGTCAGCATATCGAAACATGCTGGTGAAGGCGAGCTAGCCTGACTATACCAATCAACACGTTGTTTAGTGAAGCATGCATATTTTTGTGGGTTTCTATCTTGCCTTAGTTCATTTACAAGTAAGCAGCATATTGAATTTACTGAAATGAACGTGCCACCGTTAGGTGGATTTTACCTGACCGTCTGAATTACCTGCACAATACTTACCATGCCTTCCCTGCCACGGAGACACAAGTTAGTATGCAACAGGTTTAAATATACACGATGATCACTGGCGTGGTGCCATAATGGACGTAGCCGGGGACAAGGATAGCATGCTACGAGAGAACACAATTGCGCTGCAAGCTATCCGGTCCCGAACACGAAGACTACACACGAGTTCCGCCCGGATCGGATCGGTGCCAGTGCCCCAGCGACCGTCCGCAGAACCAATACCTTGTGCACAAGTTGTCCATGATCGAACACGATGAACAAGTTAACAGTCATGCATTTGAGGCAACACGAGTGCAAGAACACGAGTACACGACAAGCAGTATTGCATGATTTATTTTGCATAGCCTCCCTGAACAATTATGCATATACAAGATGTGTTCTATACTTAGCACGTTTTATAGAACATTTGCACGAACAAGCATACGATAAGGCAACAGTTCACAGGTTTGATTGACAAGCATAATAACCAAGTATATTTGTCTTTTATCTTGGTTTCTTTTATTATTATTTGGTATCGTTTGATCGGGGCAAAGAAGAGTGCAGATTGATTAGCTGTGAAGCTTGGAAGCAGGACTAGCTAATCGGGTTGGTAGCCACTCACTTAGATTTTGGAAGGGAGAAGGAAAGACGCGCTTCACGACTCCGTTCTTTGGAATGGAAAGTATTATATAGAGCAGGAGGAAGCTTCGTTCACCTGCATTACGAATAGCTCGATCAATACCTCTTCCCCTTTTCCAAATCTCAGAATTGAAGTGCAGTTCAATGAACGAAAATAATGAAAATCATCGAAACCGTTCAAGGAAAACAAGCAAATCCCGAAACCAACTCAAAGCACGAAAGCAACAAGCGACATCGAAAACCGAGGCAATAAAAGATAGCAGCGGAGAGGTCCCTCCTGACTCTGCCGCTAAGCCGATCCTTGGGGCGCAGTCCACTGAATATGGGAATCGATTCCGAAGAAACAAATCCATAACGAGGACGAGTTCTTAATTCAATCTATCCCGATCGAACGATACCGTCTTGTGTTTCTTAGCCGCGCTCTCCGCACCAGGAGAACGGGGCGCTACATCCTACCCAACTAATTGGAAGTTTCGTCCCGAAACTTAGGGTAGAACTTACCGTTAGAGATTATTTCGTTGGGGAAGACGATCAGGAAGGTTCGGACAGGAATTAATAGCATGGCCTGATCGTCCACAAGCGAGGCATAATCCAAGTCTCAAGCGGCAGTCTTTCTTGTCGTGTCCAGTCTTTCTACAGAACCGACACGTAATGTTCCAATGCTTTATTTGTAGACTACCGTCGTTCCGACGCTTTGCAGCGTTGTTTCCTCTGTCGTTGCTTTGGCGTTTGTGACTGGATGTATGCACAGCGCCGACAGGAACGTGAGGATAGTGTGGTTCGAGCGACAGGGCGTGATTCATGACTTCACGCATTGTACGATACTGAGGAACGGCTACGTGCGAATGAATGACAGGGCGTAGTTCACCTTCAAACCTTCTAGCTCGACTCGCTGCATCAGGTAAATAGGCCCTAGCGAATTTGGAGAGTCGGTTGAACTCGGCGGAGTACTCTTTAACTGTCATGCTGCCTTGCCGCAGCTGTACGAACTCGTTCTCCATCTGGCGTTGGACTGGAGGGGGTACATACTCCTCTTCGAACGCGGCACGAAAAGTCGTCCACGAGATCGCCTCCTCTCCGTGATCAAATTGGAGAGATCGTCGATGCACGTCCCACCAATCGTGCGCATTGAGGCGGAGCTGTAGTTGCGCGCAGGAGACGCGCTTATCTTCGGGGACCTCTAACAAAGCGAAGTGATCTTCAAGTTCGTCCAACCAATCTAGAGCTACGACTGGGTCCTCAGTCCCGTTGAATGGGGTGTTGCAGACTTTCTTAAAGTGGCCAAAGTCGAAGGCAGTCACGTCCCTCGCTCTTGGAATTTGCGGTATCTCTACTTCAAGCACGGGCTGTTCCACCGGAGTCGTTGTTGTTGCGGCGGAATGGTTGGCAGCCAAAGTCTGAACGATCTGATGCAGGGTATCTACCTGCTTCTGTTGGACTGAGAATCGTGCTTCTATATTGTCTTGAAACTTGAGCTGACTCTCTTCCGCTCGCTTCTCGGCCCGTTCATGGCGAGCCTCGTCCCTTTGTTGGTTTTCCCCCAACATCTGCAATATTTTCTGAACGGGATCGATGCTTGGCGTGGCTCGCTGGCTTCTTGAACTTCCCGAAGTGCCCGAACTACTCCCTTGGCCTTGCGTTTCGTCCGGGACTTGCGCTGCAGATTGCGCGGGTACCATTCCTTCAAAAGAAGGTAAATTACATTAGGATCATAATGTATTATGGACTTATTGCATGAATGTATCTCATTTTGGTCTAGCGAGTTCAAGAGTTCGCACAGGAATTTGATCGTTAAAGGAACTTTTCCAGCACGAAGTCTAAGAAACTTTAAATCTGTGCTCTGATACCACTATGTCACGCCCCGAGGCGTCCCCCGAGTCGTGACCGCCGTGCGGGCCTGGAGTTGCGCCCGCACAAGGCTTTAATAATTTGCATAGCAAGCACATACTCAGAGTACGCAGATAAATTGAAACACAGATTTGAAACATAGAAAAGTTCTCTTTATTGATAATGAACATCTATTACAAACTCCTGAACGAGTTAGCTAATATGCCGAACGGCTTACAAAAGGGTTGACTCAAAATGAGATAGCAGTCCTGTACATTACATCCTTTTATAAACTCAAAACGATAAAGACCTCCAGGCTGGAGGATCGCTTTGCCACGGAGCTGCATTTGTGTATGAAGAGTTGTAGCTTCGGACTTCAAAAGGCTTTGAGGCGCGGTGAAGATGCGCCAACAGCTGGACTGGATCGGGAAGACGACTTCGGCTCCTCGCTCGGTTCGCCTTAGTGCGGAGAACCTGTTTCAACGAGGGTCAGCATATCGAAACATGCTGGTGAAGGCGAGCTAGCCTGACTATACCAATCAACACGTTGTTTAGTGAAGCATGCATATTTTTGTGGGTTTCTATCTTGCCTTAGTTTATTTACAAGTAAGCAGCATATTGAATTTACTGAAATGAACGTGCCACCGTTTGGTGGATTTTACCTGACCGTCTGAATTACCTGCACAATACTTACCATGCCTTCCCTGCCACGGAGACACAAGTTAGTATGCAACAGGTTTAAATATACACGATGATCACTGGCGTGGTGCCATAATGGACGTAGCCGGGGACAAGGATAGCATGCTACGAGAGAACACGATTGTGCTGCAAGCTATCCGGTCCCGAACACGAAGACTACACACGAGTTTCGCCCGGATCGGATCGGTGCCAGTGCCCCAGCGACCGTCCGCAGAACCAATACCTTGTGCACAAGTTGTCCATGATCGAACACGATGAACAAGTTAACAGTCATGCATTTGAGGCAACACGAGTGCAAGAACACGAGTACACGACAAGCAGTATTGCATGATTTATTTTGCATAGCCTCCCTGAACAATTATGCATATACAAGATGTGTTCTATACTTAGCACGTTTTATAGAACATTTGCACAAACAAGCATACGATAAGGCAACAGTTCACAGGTTTGATTGACAAGCATAATAACCAAGTATATTTGTCTTTTATCTTGGTTTCTTTTATTATTATTTGGTATCGTTTGATCGGGGCAAAGAAGAGTGCAGATTGATTAGCTGTGAAGCTTGGAAGCAGGACTAGCTAATCGGGTTGGTAGCCACTCACTTAGATTTTGGAAGGGAGAAGGAAAGAGGCGCTTCACGACTCCGTTCTTTGGAATGGAAAGTATTATATAGAGCAGGAGGAAGCTTCGTTCACCTGCATTACGAATAGCTCGATCAATACCTCTTCCCCTTTTCCAAATCTCAGAATTGAAGTGCAGTTCAATGAACGAAAATAATGAAAACCATCGAAACCGTTCAAGGAAAACAAGCAAATCCCGAAACCAACTCAAAGCACGAAAGCAACAAGCGACATCGAAAACCGAGGCAATAAAAGATAGCAGCGGAGAGGTCCCTCCTGACTCTGCCGCTAAGCCGATCCTTGGGGCGCAGTCCACTGAATATGGGAATCGATTCCGAAGAAACAAATCCATAACGAGGACGAGTTCTTAATTCAATCTATCCCGATCGAACGATACCGTCTTGTGTTTCTTAGCCGCGCTCTCCGCACCGGGAGAACGGGGCGCTACAGGGGGCGAGCGGGGATGGCCGGCAGCGGCTGCCGAAGGCGGCGCAGCCGCTGTTGTTGCTGCTGCTGCTGGATCGAGGCGGGGGAAGGAGGAGGAGAGGGGAGAAGGAGGAGGAGACTGGGACGGCTCACGGCGGTGCGGCGCTGGGTCGGCCGGGGAAGCAGAGGCGAGGCTGGGCGGAGGCACGGCGGAGTTCTGGCGAGGTGGCGGAGGAGGAAGGTGACGGAGAGCTCGGGGGGTTAGGGTTTTAATAGGGGAGGAGGCGGTGGTCGGTTCCGGGCGAGGCGGAGGAGGGGGTCATCGTGGTCGGGGAGTGCGGGGCTGCGGGGGAGCGTGGCCGGCGTGGCGCGGCGGCGCCGGCGGCGGAAGCGGCGGAAGAATCGGGGGGGGGGGGGGGGCGACTGGGTCAGGGGAGCGGGGAAGCGGGTTGGGTGGCGGGTCGGGTGCGGGTTCGGTCGGGCGGACCCGACCCGTTAGACACGGGCTGGGCCACGGGCCAGACTGGGCTGGGTTTGGGTATTGGGTTTAGGATTAAATAATTAAATAAATAAATAGATAAATAAATAATAAATAAATAAATAATCAATTAATAGTTTTTAGGTGTTTTAAAATAGGTCCGGGGCCCAATAAATTTCAGAAAAATTACCCTAAGTCCAGTTTTCTATTTCTACACCATAAAATATTATTTCTATAATATTTTAATATTATTTATTAACAAATAAAAATCATTTAATAATTAAAACCCTGATTTTAATTACAGAAAATTCCCAGAAAATTCCAGAAAATTGTGAAAAATCCAAGTTTAATATTTTTGAAAATTCAGGGGGTTTACAATCTACCCAACTTATAAAAATTTCGTCCTCGAAATTAAAATATGGTAGGGTTCTCTCTATCCAATCTCACTTGATTACAGTCTAAGGATTCCTCTCAAGTGAACATTGCGGTCTCTACCCAACTTAGAATTTACCCATCTATCCTCTAAGGCTATACAACTATTAAATCTATGTCCCAACTTATTTAATTATGGTATTGAATCCTTAAGTCTTTAACACCAAACACATCACCTATGGTATTCCCTTAATCATGTATAAAAGGGTCATTATCAATGCGACTGGTCTGTGGGGTATATCTAGTACTATCTATATATCGACTTATACTAAGCACGAGATTTCGTCTTTCCGAAATAAGGGAAGACGAAGATCAATAATAAAGAGTTCAAGGGTGAGGTGATAGAACAGAAGTATAGGGATCAAGACGTTTAAAGAATTCAAATGGGGATTGCCAAGCAGTTATGGATTGAAATTTTATTCTGGTAATCATTTGTTCGCATGCTCGTATTAGTACAGTTATGTAACTGATACGATATGCTCGGACATATTTAGGGGGCAAGTATACTAGTCAACTATATATCTCAATCCACGTAAAGTAGTCGTGCGAAGTACGAATCAAAATGCACTAAGGTTGATCAGACCGTAATACACTGATTCTGAATAGACACTTGTATTAGTGGGGTTGATCAGGCCTCAATAACACATATGTCATGAACAAGCCTGATAAAGAGTAAGCTTGCAAAACTAGGCTATAGAATAGCAGCATAAGTCAAGTACAGCAAAATTGAGTGCGCTAGATGATGATGAAAGGAGGTACAAATTATTTAGTTCACAAAATAACACACAATAAGCACAATAGCAAAAGACTCTACAATCTCTATAGTTATCAAATATAAAAGCATACCAGGTTATTAGCAAGTTCAAAATTTCTAGGTTGGGGCTGAGGTCACGAACCAATAGGCACGAGCTAAACAATACTAGAATCGGTATCTACGAATCACTTACGCGCATTAGCTACTCCACGAGTTGGCGCGTTCTCCACGGTCATCGCGTAAGCTTGTCCGCGTCCTTAAGCAGCAGGACAGTCCCTCACTTGATGTGCTGCTGATCCACAATATAGACAGGCACCTAGCCTCTTCCTACAAACTTGCCAAGTGTGACCTTGTTTTTGACAAAAATCACAAGTGGGAGCTCGTTGGTTCTGTCCTTGAGTTTGGTGTTGGGGTATTGGGGTGTTGTGGCTCGAGGGAGAGGACGCTGGGTTTGTTGCGGGGCCCTCTGTTGTAGTTGTGGCTGGAATGGGCGTTTGTGGGGTCCCATACTTCCAGTATCTCTTTCCCGCTTTAGTCTAGGTCCCATGTCTCTTTCAACACCTTGTGCCACGCTCAAGATTTCTTCGTATGTACGAGCTCGGCTAGTGGTGACAGCAAGGCAAATATCAGGAGACAACCCCTTCTTAAATCTACGGGCTCTATCTTCAGGGGTACGAACCATATATTCTGCAAAGTGACTCAGTCTGCTAAATTCAGCAGTGTACTCATCAACAGAAAGATTACCTTGTTCCAGCCTCTCGAATTGACTTTCGAGAGCTTCCCGAGCCACTTCGGGATAGAACTTCTCCTTGAACAGCCTCTTGAAATCCTTCCAAGTGAGCTCAGGAGCAGATAACTGAGGTTCATCCCTAAACCAAGTCCGAGCTATGTCGAATAGTTGCGGGCTTGCAGATTCCACCTTAAGATCATCAGGGACCCAAGCAGTTTTCAGGAGTCGCTCCACATTCTCTATCCATTCATCGGCATAGAGAATACCTTCCGTCCCATAGAATTCCAAGGGTCCAAGGTTCTTGAAGTCCTTGGCACTTCCTGGCCTCTTTTGTGGTGCCTCCTGGGACCGAAGAGCATCTGAAAGGCTAGTTCGTAGCAGGGCAGTCTGTTCCTTCTGGGATTCTATGAGTCCCTGGAATACTCCGAGTAGTTGTGCCCCATCCATAGTAACTGTCGGAGTAGTTGGAGGCGGAGGGAGCGCAAGGGTTTCAGGCACAGTCTGCTCGGCGGGTTCAGATGTGCCTCCTACGGTATTCCTTGTCTGAACCATTCTGAAAGGTTAAGGGATAGGAGGATTAGAATAGATTACTTGGAAGTCAAGGACGATAGAAAAATTGACTAGGAATGATATCAAGATTTAAAATAAAAGATCTTATTCTGTGAATGAGCTTTTCCTAAAATCCTCAATCTTATTTCATACTCTGTCCTAGGATATTACACTATTTAAGGATTCTAGACCTGCATGGGCCACCATAAAAATGTGTCACGACCCGCACCCGGATATTCGGGTACGAGTACGTGGGTACGTCTAGCCTACGCCGCAGTGTCGGCGGTAGTACGCTGTCTAGATCATATTCACAGTTAAATTAAAATCTAGCTCATTCACAATAATTAAATAGGCAAGGATAATAACAAGAAATAGGAATGCTAAGATTTCATAAACAAAATGTGACAAACAGATCCATAGTTTATTACAGAAATAGAAATTAAATCGGGGACAAACCCGATTATTAGGCTGAAAAAAATACTAGATAACTAGCTAACTACTCCTCAAAAGTAGTCTCCTGGATAGGAACCGGCTCCTCAAATGTATCATCTGCTACCTCATATGGGCCATAAAAGGTGGGGGCATAATCCTCATCATCGCCTAAAATCAACGGATCCAGTCAGGAAAGGAGCAAAGTACCATTACACAACAAAGCTTAAACTAAATAATTATGACAAGTAGAAAGAAACTGACTAAGTATCATGATAAGAATATGCATAATAAGTAGTAAAATTAACTAAGAGTTAACTGCTATAAATCAGGGATATGAGTAAAACATGAATATAATGAGACAAGAAAATGTAACTGTAACAAGACAAGAAACTATGTGTGTGTAATTGTGTATTTAGAATACCTAGTTGGCATGTAGGGGGTTATAAGGCTAATCCGGCACGTCATATATAGCTATTAGTCAGGAATAATTGAAATCCGGCTGATGGTACAGTCATGTACCAACAGCTATTAGTCAGGACAGGGGGAAAGGTAAACTACATGCCTCCTAGTATTCTCCCTCCCGACACGAAAAGCAAGACATGAACTCCAAATCCTAACACTAAGTGTAATCATCCAATGGTACTAGTAGAGCAAGGAACTAATTATCACAATATAAAGAATAAACTTGAAGTGCAGGTACTTGCCTGATGTTTGGATCCCAACTAGAGTTCTATCCTCGGGAAATTTCCAGAAATGTGTCCGGATGCTGAAATAAATATTACCATCATGCTCAGAAGATATCAAATAGCTAAAAATGCCTGTCCTTGAGTCCAATTTGGAGACAAGGACAAAACGATAATTTTGGGTCAAAACGGGATCCACAGGTGGGCCCGCTTTGCACCGAAAAAAGTATCAGGGTCAAAGGTCTCCAAATTCACCAAACTTAGTGTCAACAGATCAGGAACGATGATACGAACCCAACAAAACTTTCAGAATTGGATTCCGATGAGCCGATCACAAAATCGTCCGTCGAGCGGGGCCTGTGGGGCCCACGACACGCGATTTTGTCAACGTTCTCAGAATTGAACCAAACTTGGGTAACAGGACCAGCGTATTGCTATGAGTCTGATGGCACAAGTTTCTTTTCAATCCGACGTGTGTACAGAAAGTTAGGACGTGATTCAGAAAAGGCGGATACGGGGCGGTGTCCGCGGATACGCGTTGATCCCGGTGTGCACGCACACCCGAATCGACTTCTGCAAAATCCCACACGTCCGTATCAACGACGCGCACGTATCTGTGAAGACCGCGCGCGACCAAGTCGTCCCGTTTGGCGGGGCGTACCCAGTTCCGGGATGAATCGGGTCGTTATTTTTCCTGTTTTTGGATCGCGGTTCGCGATCGCCACAGGACGCGATGCCCCGAGCGGTTTGCCTGGGCACCAAGAGGGTCATGCAGGCTATGCGTTGCAAAAGACGGAATCAGAAACGGGGTTACGAGCAGAAAGATACGCGTACCTGAACAGGGTCCAAAAAACTGGGTTTTCTCGTGTCCGACACGGCTCGACGTGTCCGTGTCCGAGTCCAATGAGAATTAGGGTTAGGGTTTATGGGTGTTCTCAGGCGGCCGGAGGCGGAGCTGGCCGGAGGGAGGCCGGGCAGCGGAGGAGGCGGTCGAGGGCAGCTGGGGGCGAGCGGGGACGGCCGGCAGCGGCTGCCGGAGGCGGCGCAGCCGCTGTTGTTGCTGCTGCTGCTGGATCGGGGCGGGGGAAGGAGGAGGAGAGGGGAGATGGAGGAGGAGACTGGGGCGGCTCACGGTGGCGCATCGCTGGGTCGGCCGGGGAAGCAGAGGCGAGGCTGGGCGAAGGCACGGCGGAGTTCTGGCGAGGTGGTAGAGGAGAGAGGTGACGGAGAGCTAGGGGGGTTAGGGTTTTAATAGGGGAGGAGACGGTGGTCGGTTCCGGGCGAGGCGGAGGAGGGGGTCGTCGTGGTCGGGGAGTGCGGGGCTGTGGGGGAGCGTGGCCGGCGTGGCGCGGCGGCGCCGGCGGCGGAAGCGACGAAAGAATCGGGGGGGGGGCGACTGGGTCAGGGGAGAGGGGAAGCGGGTCGGGTGGCGGGTCGGGTGCGGGTTCGGTCAGGCGGACCCGACCCGACCGGTTAGACACGGGCTGGGCCGCGGGCCAGACTGGGCTGGGTTTGGGTATTGGGTTTAGGATTAAATAATTAAATAAATAAATAGATAAATAAATAATAAATAAATAATTAATTAATTAATAGTTTTTAGGTGTTTTAAAATAGGTCCGGGGCCCAATAAATTTCAGAAAAATTACCCTAAGTCCAGTTTTCTATTTCTACACCATAAAATATTATTTCTATAATATTTTAATATTATTTATTAACAAATAAAAATCATTTAATAATTAAAATCCTGATTTTAATTACAGAAAATTCCCAGAAAATTTCAGAAAATTGTGAAAAATCCAAGTTTAATATTTTTGAAAATTCAGGGGGTTTACAGGTAGACCTAAAATATTTGCCACATCTGCTAGAATAATACTCATCTCTCCGAATGGTAGCTGGAAGATATTTCGTCCGGGCCACCAATGCTCAACTAAACTGAAGATTAAGTCTCTATCATGTTGCATAAAATATATCTTATCAACATAATAAAAGCCAAATATTTTCAACAGTGTCACCTGGTGGTCGCTCAACCTCCAATACTCAAGTCTGTTATCGTGACGCCACGAGACATGCTATCGGCACCGTTCATCATTAGTATAATCGTATTGCTATATATGAAAAACATAGATGATGTTATTAGTAGACATGTACAAAATATCATTCATATTGATTTACACTATTAAATTTTATTGTACCTTCCCATAAAATACCAAACTAGATATATGTTTCACACGTTGCTGGATTATTAAATCCGTAGTAGGCCCTCCAGGAATACGTCAGTTATTTTGGCTGCCCATCTGTACAATTATGGTTGTCAAAACACATATTTTGGTTGTCCGTCGTTTTGCACATTACATAACTTAAATTCACTAAATAAACACTAGTATCCTATTATTTAAAAAAATAAAAACTAACATAAAATTATTGTATATACAAAGAGAGTATAAATGAAGGAGAATAGAATAGAGACCTTCAACAATAAGGATTGTGTGTGCTCACAAAGACTGTTGTGTCCACTTGCAAAGGAGAGAAAATGAAGGCTGCTCGAATTGCTGCTATGTGCTCACAAGGAATGTTGTGTATTATTCTTAGTGCACTCTGTTCTTCTTCTTCTTCCTCCTTCTCTTCTTATAGCTCACACCTTCCACCAACTTCTCCTCTTTATTTCATTACTCCTCTCCTTTACTTCCTCCCTCCACGAGACATGTCTCTTCTTCTTTTTTCTTTACTCTCTCATGTCTCTTCTTTTTTTTTCTTGTTAAGTCTCTTCTTCTTTTTTCTTGTCAAGTCTCTTCTTCTTTTTTCTTGTAAGTCTCTTGTCTCTCAGTATTTTTGTTGTGTAGTCTTTCTTGTCTCTTCCTCGTTAAACCAAACCGAAACAATAGCCAGTGGACATAAACCAAAACCAACTCCTGAACCAACATCAATCCATAGACCCTGATCAAATTTCAAATCCAAATAAAAATTAAACCAAACAAAAATTCAAATTTTAAACCCAAATAAAAATTAAACCAAAATTCAAAACTAAACTAAATAAAAAAAAATTCAAAATCCAAAACTAAACTAAAAAAAAAAAACTAAAACATAAATAATTAAAATAAACTAATAAAACAAACCAAAATCAACCAAACCAAATCAAACCACCCCAACACAACCGCGGGCCCCACAGGTCAATTTTTGCCAACACTGTTGTTGTGTAGTCTTTTTTTGTTTTTTTGCCTACGTGTTCGCTCTGTTGTGTTTTCCGCCAACTGAGTTGGCTGACTCTGTCTTTATTTTTAATTTTTGTAAACTTGTTTCGTTTGCATTAATTTAATATAATTTAATTTTGCTACAGTAAATTTTTTTTTTAAAAACAAATGGACTTTGGCTTATGGATCATGCCCATTGGGTTTATAAAAAAAATATAAATAAAGAAGGCTTTGGACTTATAAAAAAATGTAAAAAAAAAATTTATTTATTTGAAAATTTTCATACAAAAAATTTACTGTAGCAAAATTAATTTATATTAAATTAATACAAACGAAACAAGTTTATCTAAATTAAAAATAAAGAAACAGTTCGCCAACACAGTTGGCAGAAAACTGACACTATAACACGTGGAAGCAACATCAGATGTGCAGCCAAAGCAGAAGTAGACGTGGAGCAAGCAGTGGGACCCGCAGCATATTTTTCGCCAACCTAGTTGGCAGAGAATGTGCACTGGGGCCCCGCAGGTCGGATGGGTTGGAATGGTGGTTTGATTTTTTTTTTTTAGTTCTTTCTTATTTAGTTATGTTTTGGTTTTTTTATTTAGTTTTTTTTATTTAGTTTAGTTTTGGATTTTGATTTTTTGATTTTTTGATTTTTCAGTTTAGTTTTGGATTTTGGTTTAAAAAAATTTACTTTAACGAAATAAATTGTAAATAAATTAATTGTAACAAAATAATTTGGAAACATTTTAAAAAAAAGAAGCGGTTTGGTTTTTTTAGATATCTATATTAGCTTTTTTATTTAGCTAAAGAAATATTTTAAGGATATATATTAGTTTTTTTTAGTTAGTTTTGTTTTGGATAATGGTTTTTTTTACTTAATTTTTTTTTCGTATTAAATTTTATTTTAATAAGAAAAATAACTAATATTTATTGTTTACTTAGTTTTGTTTCTTTACTTAGTTTTTTTTTCTTTACCTATTTTTTATTTTTTTCCTATTCAAGTCTATTTTCATATTAAAGTTTATTTTTATAAGAAAAAAAAAACTAAATAAAGAAAAAAACTTCTCCTCTTTATTTAGTTTATTTTACTTCGTTTATTTTTTCTTTATGTGCTCACAAGGACTGATGTGTCTTACTTCTTAGTGCACTATGTTGTTCTTCTTCCTCCTCTTCTTATAACTCACTCCTCCCACCAATTTCTTTTCTTTATTTCATTACTCCTCTCATTTACATCCTCCCTCCTCTTCAATACTTCTCTATTTTATGCTACATGTCTCTGACTCCTTATCTTTACTCTCTTATGTCACTTTTTTTTTCTTGTCAAGTCTCTTATTGTCTCTCATTATTTTTGTTGTGTAGTCTTTCTTGTCTCTTCTCCTTTATACTTTAGTTATTTTATTAAGTAACATTAGCTCCTTCCTCATTAAACCAAACTTAAAATCCCTCCCTCATTACCTCCTTCCACAGATATAAGAGAAACAATAGCCGTTGGATATAAACCAACTCCTGAACCAACACCAATCCATAGATCCAGACCAACTTTTAAACCCAAATAAAAACCAAACCATTCTCCAACCTATTATTTGTCTTTCTTCTTTACTTAGTCTTCTGTTTTTTTCATATAAAAAAAACTAAACTATTAAAATAAACTAAGCCTTAGAGGAAAAAAAATACTAGTTTTTTTTCCTTATCAGAATAAACTTTAAACTTTCATGTGAAAATAGACTTTAATATGAAAAAAAGAAAAAACTAAGTAAAGAAAAAAAAACTAAGTAAAAAATAAATATTAATTTTTTTACTTATTAAGTAAAAAAAATTTAATATAAATGTAATGTTTCTATAAAAACCAAAATGTTTTTTTTTTCCAAATTATTTCGTTACAATTAATTTATTTAAAATTTATTTCGTTTAAGTAAATTTTCTGAAATCAAAATCCAAAACTAATCTAAATCAAAAAAATAAAAATCCAAAACAAAATTAAATTAAAAAAACTAAAACATAACTAAATAAAAAAGAACTCATAAAACAAAACAAAACCACCCCACCCAACAGACCCACCCAACCGCCGCGAGCCCCACTACCCATTTTCCGCCAACATAGTTGGCCAAAATTGTCCAAGGACAATTTCGGCCAACAAAGTTGACGAAAATTGATCAGTGGGGTTCACTCCTTGTCTTTTACCTTACACGTGTTAACTGAGTCTGTTTTCCGCCAACTGCGTTGGCGGACTATTTCTTTATTTTTAATTTGGATAAACTTGTTTTGTTTGCATTAATTTAATATAAATAAATTTTTCTATAGTAAATTTTTTGATTTTAATATGACGTTTTTATTTCTTTTTTGAAAAGTTGAAAGAGTTAAAGTACATATTTTTATCTTCAATTTGATCTCTAGTCTTCGATCTTCATGGCTAGCTTTTTTTATTGAATCCTTATTACGTCACCAAATTTTTGATTTATAGAGAAATTATTCTACCTCTGGAAGACTTTGTCGTTTCATTTTTCAGCTCCAGTAGGGTCGTGAATAGTAAAAGATTCATTAGTGTCGGCATATTCATCTCTTAAGTGTTGGTCCATTTTTTCGCACAAACTCAGTCTTCAACTGAAACACAGACTTCCGAAATCTTTGGTAGTATCTTTCTTCTCTTCTTCCTTAGCATTATTGAACCTACACTAAAATAATATTTTGATGCTATAGTAGACATCGAGGTCTTTAGAAGATCACGTACCAAAAAAGAAAGTATAAGATAAAAAAAAATTGTGTCTTTTTTACCATTGTAGAATTGAAAAGTATGATCTAGATTCGTCAACATCTTCATTTAAATACAAGGATAATTTTTGATTTGGGAGAAAAGATTTTTTCTTTCTTTCTTGGTAGTATACTCTTAGCATGAGATAACTTAGAAATTAAACCAGAGATACTACTACCTTGAACTATTGTACGGATCAGTTTGATATGACTTTTCTACATATAAACTAGTTAGAATATGTAAACGTTCTTTAATTTCTAATTTTAAGCTGCTTACCTTAACTATTATATTGTCATTAAAATCATGTAACCATATAAATACACTATCTAATTTGATTTTAGAATCTAAAATTGTTGTCAAACAATATAAAAGAAATACTTAATGTCAATATTGAAGAAATTTTGTTTCAATTTAGAAACAACAAAATCAAAATCAGAAGCATTTCTATATCTTGCAAATAAATGAAAAATATTAACTATTTGTGTTAAAACTAAAGGAGAAGTTAGATAATAAACTCCAAATAAACTACATATAATAATATAAAATAATTCTAAAAATTTGAAGTACCAATTAACCTATAATTCTCAATTATTTGGTAATCAACACTTAGATTTAAATTAACGTATATAGTGTGTTTAACATCTCTATATTTAATTCAAGATTTTAACATTAAATAGGTAGAATTTTATCGATATGTGTAAACACCCTAAATTTTAAAAATTAAATTTTATTTCATTATTTGTAATTACTGAGTTTTAGGGAGATTTTCTGTAATTTTTAACTAATTATAATAAATGTTCGTTCATGGATTTATATTTTTGTGTATTAAATTATTTATTAAAATAGTGCAAAATATATATTTTTGGGTGTATAATTAATAATAGAATATTGTATAATTTTTCTGGAATTTGTTGGGACCTAAAACTATTTTTTAGATAGCTAATGCATTGATTTATATTAAACCAACCTAAACAGAACCAACCCAACCCAAACCAACCTAAACCAAACCAACCAGGATTTGGACCTAAACCAGCAACCCGAACCCGCAACCCGAAATCTGTAGTGCCCTGCTCCGCGTCGACACTATGTATCATGGTGAGTGGGCAGAACTTCGTTCTCTGATTCTTGCACGCCTTAATAATGAATCTGAGTTTTTGAATGCTTGTTTACTTAAAGATAGTTTCATAAGAGAATGATAGAACCTGTCTTGCATGCTAAATAAAGAGAACTCACATAGCTTGTCATTGAAACAAATCTGCTTGCTTGCTTGCCTAACTAAGAGAATCCTGAAACGCTTGTCTAAGAATAAGTATTTGTATGAACATGTTCCACTATCGCTTGTGCTTCGAGAGAACCATATCGTGTGCTTGAACTTCTTCAGTGAGGGCGGCTAGTCCGCAACAAAGATATATGGTCTGATGGTCCGTCTCGTCTGCATCCTAGAGTTTATTTGATAGTATTTCATGCATTCGCATCGGTCGGACAATGGCTATTGGTGGTGAGCTGAACCTTGGTCATGGCTGCTACAGAGATAGTGGAAAGCAACCATGAGTCACAACTGCTAATAGCATCAGATAAAAGAGTCATTGGTTAGCTGGATCAACCGCTGCCGATCCTAAGTTACTCGGGGACCGCACTGCATATAAGATAGTCCATTGTGTTGGCTTGATAGAGGACTGTCCCTAGATATGCATTTGTTCCTAGATATGCATTTGTCCCTAGAATCTTTGAGTATAACTGACGAGACACGCTGCGCACACCCTGATACTCGAACAATTGGCTTATCTTGCTTGCTTAATATCGCATATGAACTCTGTTTTCAAAGATGTTTCAAAAGAAAAATAATATGACTCCGTTCTTATGCTGCATGTAACGAACATAGGTAAAACTAGAAAGATCACTAATAATATAATATTTTATAACATGATTACTTAGTATTGGTTTTAGTAAATATTTGCTTCTGTTCAGTTATTTTATTCTCACCACTACTTATAAAAGTGCTGACCCATCAACAGTTTACTTGCTTGCAGGTACTGGATCGTCCGAGGAAGCGATAGGCGTGCCTCATCCCCAAGACCAAAAAAATCTAGTTTCGATTGCCACGAGCTGCTTTCGTATAAAGGGACATAATGTATGAACGATGCCTTTGTATTAAAGAGAACCCAGTCCCTCGATTTGCCCCTAATACTCAGATGGTTAAATGCTTGCAACAAATGTCCCTCCACTGCTTACTCGATTGATGCGATGATAGCCAAACTTTAACGATGTTGCCTTGTACGGACGCAACCCCAGGCTCGCACGGCATCACGTTCCGGTATCAAACGACCATACGCGCCCCGCAGGAGCGCCGAGGTGCGGTAATAATCGTCCGGTCCCGGCGGAGGAACGGTCGTCGGGAGGCCTTCGGGACCGGGGTGTGACAAAATCCACCAACCCGAAAACCCCCATCTTCTGTAACAGAAGACCCCCCGCTTCCCCTCCCCGTCAACGGCCGCCGACCGGTCCTCTTCCGCTCCCTGTAACCGCCCCTTCCACCCTATATAATCCCAAGCCTAGCCGACTACCACCACCATCAACTCCTCTTCCACCCCGACCAACCACAGCCGCTGACGACCGCCGGACCGCGCCGCAAAGTAGCCGCTCCGACATCCCGAGCACAACATACAACAAGATACCCATCTTCTAGCCCATGTATCTTCCTGCACAGTAGACCAAATATCGATCTGTCGAATCCTATGCGAAGGCCACATGACCCTTTTGAACCCTGTATAATTAGTTTGGTGTATCGTGTCCTATGTCAGTCGCAATTTTTGACGCAAAACAGGAAAAAAATGACCAAATTTGTAGTTCAGAAACTGTCCCAACCTCCCTTGTTCATGTCAGTTTTTCTTCCAACCTACTAAATATTTTAAATTCTACTTAAACAGTAATTTAGACAACATAACTGAATTTTAATCTCTTTAATTAGTTTATTTTAATTCGTTGTATGTTATATTTTATTCGCTGTTAAATTTGACAAAAAACTTGGTTTTCTAAACTCGAATTTTTTTGAAACGGGGTGTGTCCCGCTAAACGAGATAACTTTGTCGTATGAGAATTGCATCAAAAGACGCGTATTGTCAATGCAGACATGTGAGATTTCGCGAAAGTTGATTTGCATGTGCGTGCACACCGGAATCAACGCGTATTCGTCGAAAAGTTCCGCATCGGCATGTTCTGACACTCGTCATAATTTCGTGTGTGCTTGTCGTTTCGCAACGAAACTTGCGTCATCGGATTCGCAGTGTTACGTTGGTCATGTGACCCAAGTTTGGTTTGATTCTGGGAATGTTGACGAAATCATGTTTCTTGGGCCCCACGGTTCCACTTGACGGCGATTTCGTGACCGGTTCATCGGAATTCAGTTCTGGATGTTTCGTTGGGTTTGTATCATCGTTCTAGACTCGTAGACACTAAGTTTTATGAATTTGGAAAACTTTATATCTGACATATTTTTTGGTGCGAAGTAGGCTACATGTGGATCCCGTTTTGACCATAAACTGTCAATTCTGCCCCTGTGTCCATATTAGACTTATGGGTAGTGTCAAGTCCCAGTCCCAAAATATCGAGGGACTAGACACGTGACAATGGCCACCAGTACACACCGATGGACAACCCAATTTAATGGATCCATCGGGCATACTTAAGCTGTAATATAGGTCTAAAACCATAGTAAAAACTAATCTCATCCACACACAGAATAATAAGAACAACAGCAAATAAAGAAAGTACATCAAAGTCCAGTCTCAGCAGAGTATGTCGGGGAACAACCCGATAAGAGTCTAAAACACTGGTTCATCAGACCAGAACAAAAGATTCCAAAAATAAAGTATCTGAAGAGTACAAATATCATAAGCTCAAGTAAAGTCTTCAGCCATCACCTCTGCTTCTATGTTAGGTTCTTCTTCAGCAATAGCTCCTGGTACAGCTTCAGCTCCTGTCCCGTAAACCTCGGGATAATGTTCTTCTGCTAAACCTGGGGACATCATCCATTCCAGGTCTTAGGGGACATAGCAAGGTACAAATAATACAAGCCAAAAATAGATGCAGTGAAATAGAAAATGAAATAAGCAGGGTAACTACATAACCATCTATGTGAAAATGCAACTGAGAGCAACACTAGTACTCAGGCTGAGACTGCTACAAGCTCTGTGTCGGGGAGCCGGTAGCAGCAATATCTAGTAATGGTCTAGCTCTGCTCGAGAGTCTACAACCTCACAATAGTAGTATATATATATATAACAGCCTGTAGCCTGTGTGTCTCTCCCCACCCAATGTAACCACACGTCTCATGTCCATGTCACGTGAGATCAGAGCTAATGCAACAGTCATAAACTAAGAATATAATAACTATGTCCATCCTGTATCCTACACAGAATCACCTTGAATATCTCAGGAAGATTCTTTCAATGTATGGTGTCAAGTGTCCTAGGTTATATTGTACTTGTTAAACAAGCACGAGAATATAAAGGGTCACGATTGTCCATCTCTAAATGACGTACACAACTCCGCGTACGGGGTTGGCACCCGACTGTGATCGGACGCTAAGTATGTCAAACGGTCCTAGGTTATAGCATGTACAAAAGTCATAGAAAATAAAGCAAGAGAACAAAATGAACTAATAAACTGCAATTTATGGCAAGGTACACTTGCCTGGGATTGGAATACCAGTAGCGGTCCCTGTAACAGTGGGTTCAGCAAATACTCCTCCAAAAGCTGAAATAAATATTACCAACATTCTCAGAACATAGAAAATAGCTAGAAACACATGTCCTTAAGTCCAGTTTGGACACAAGGGCAAAAATGATATTTCTGGGCCAAAGCGGGTCCATATGTGGGCCGCTTTGCACCAAAAACCGGGTCAGGGTCAAAGGTCTCCAAATCAGTCCAACTTAGTGTCAACAAGTCAGGAACGTTGATACGAACCCAACAGAACTTCCAGAATTGGATTTCGATGAGCCGTTCTCAAAATCGCCCGTCAGGTAGAGCCTGTGGGGCCCACGATATGCGATTTTCCAACGTTCTCAGATTCGAACCAAACTTGACCCACAGGACCAGCGTATTGCTATGAGTCCGATGGCGTAAGTTTCGTCTCGATCCGATGTGTATACACTAAGTTACAGCGAAATACAGAAAAGTCGGATACGGGGTGTTGTCCGCGGATACACACTGATTTCGGTGTGCACGCACATCCGAATCAGCTTCTGCGAAATCCTGCACGTCCATATCAACGACCTGCACGTTTCGGTGAAGACCGTACGTGACCAAGTCGTCCCGTTTGGCGGGGCGTACTCGATTCCGGGGTGAAACAGGGCTTAATTTTTTTCCTGTTTTTGGATCGCGGTGTGCGATCACCACAGGACGCGATGCCCCGAGCGGTTTGTTCGGGCACTGAGAGGGTCATACAGGTTACGCGATACAATTTACGGAATTAAAATCAGAGCTACGAGCAAGAAGTTACAAGTACCTGAAGTGGTCTGAAAAACCGAGTCCTTCGTGTCCTTGTGTCCTGTGTCGAGTCCTGTGTCCACCCTAGTTTTTAGGGTTCTGGGATTCCGGTGGTCGGGCAGGGCGAGTCCGGTGGCGAGGAGAGAAGGCTGGGAGTGGGGTTCAGGCCGACGGAGGTCGGCGAGCCTCTGGGACGTCTCCTTGAGGCTGGCGGAGGTCGGCGAGTCGGCCGGAGTCGAGTTCTGGAGGTGCGGGGTCGGGGTGAATTTGGTCGGAGGAAGGAGGAGAGAGAGGAGGTTCTGGAGGGCGGCGGTGGCGCCGGGTGGTGCTGGACGCGGTGGCGAGTCCGGTCGAGTAGTGGGAGAACAGGCGGCCTGGAGGCGGGTGGTCGAGGGATCAATGGGCAGCCGGAGTCGGGTTCTAGGGTTTAAACAGAGCTTCGAGGAGGGGGATCACCGGAAGTTTAGCCGGAATAGGAAGGAGAAGGGCTGGGGGTTTCGCTGGAATAGGAAACGGTCGGTCTCCGGTAGCCACGGCGGCGAAAACGGCCGCCGGAGATGAAGAGTCGGGGAAGAAATGAATTTGGGGGTTAGGGTTTAGACCGGGTCGGGTCCTGGCGGGTCGGGTCTGACCCGGATCCGACCCGCTAGGCGAGCGGTTCGGTCTAGTCAGACCGGCCGGTCCGGTTTGGTCCAATTCTCTGGTTTGGTTTGGTTTATTATTTGGTTTAATTTAAATAGTTAAATTTTAACAATAGTTTTTAATGCTTTAAAAATTCATCCGGGATCCAAAAAATTCCCGGAAAAATATCCCATGCCCGGTTTTTAATTTTACACTAGAAAATATAATTTTTATCACATTTTAATATTATTTAATATCTTTTAAAATTTCCTTTTAATTCAGACTACTTAAATTTATTGGTTTAAAAATTACAAAAAATGCTAATTAATTCCAGAAATTAAATTTAAAAATTCTTAAAATTTTCAGGTGATTACAATCTACCCCCCTTAAGAAAATTGCGTCCTCGCAATTTAAAGATTAAACTACTAATAGAACAGAACTACAGGAATTACAAAAAATTACTTAAGATATACCTGCATCCTCGAATAAGTGGGGGTATTTCTGTCGCATGATATCTTCCCTCTCCCAAGTAGATTCACCAGGAGAGTGTTGCTTCCAAGCCACACGAACCAGTTTAATTGTCTACCCTCGCAGTGTCTTCTCGCTGGTGCCAAGTATACACACTGGTTGTTCTTCATATCTTAGGCTTGGGCCTACTGCGATCTCAGAATGATCAACTATGTGACTTGGGTCAGTCACATACCTTCTCAACTGTGAGACATGGAATACATCATGCACTCCCTCTAAAGATGGAGGTAATGCAAGACAATAGGCCACCTCACCAATGCGCTCCAGAATATCAAAGGGCCCAATGTACCTTGGACTCAACTTGCCTCTGCTGCCAAAGCGAATGGTTCCTCGAGTAGGAGAAATCCTCAGAAATACATGTTCTCCTTCCTTGAATTCCAGGGGACGTCGGTGTGTATCAGCCCAATGCTTCTATCTGTCCTGAGCTGCACGAAGATGATTCTGGATTTGCTTCACCTTCTCTACTGTTTGTATCACCAACTCTGGTCCCAAGATTTGACGCTCTCCAACGTCACTCCAGCATATTGACGATCTGCACTTCCTACCGTATAACGCCTCGAAAGGTGCCATCTTGATGCTTGCCTGGTAGCTGTTGTTGTATGAGAACTCTACCAAATGCAAATGATCTTCCCAAGTCCCTCTAAAGTCTAACATATAGGATCGCAGCATATCCTCCAAGATCTGGATTGTACGTTCTGATTGACCATCTGTCTGGGGATGATAGGCAGTGCTAAATTTTAGTCTGGTGCCAAGACTCTCTTGCATACTTCGCCAAAAATGAAAGGTAAATCTCGAATCTCGATCTGATACAATACTAACCGGCACTCCATGCAATCTTACAATTTGTCGCATATACATGTCGGCTAGTATCTCTGTGGACTGTCCAACTCTAAACGACAAGAAATGTGCCGATTTAGTGAGTCGATCCACGATAACCCATACCGCATCTTTTCCGCTGGGGCTCCTTGGGAATCATGTGACGAAGTCCATGGTGATATGTTCCCACTTCCATTCTGGTATGGGAAGCGGCTGCAACATTCCTGCAGTCCTCTGATGCTCGGCTTTCACTTGTTGGCAGACTAAGCATTTAGCCACAAATCTAGAAATCTCTCTCTTCATTCCATGCCACCAATAGTACTGCCTTAGATCTCGATACATCTTTGTTCCTCCTGGATGAACAGAGTATATGGAGCTATGTGCTTCAGTCATTAACTCCTGTCTCAGTTCTCCATTTGGAACATATAGACGATCTCCACACCTTAATGTTCCATCCTCATGTATGCGAAGTTCCGTCTGCAGGCCTGCTTCTGTCTTCTCTTTGAGTCTTCGAAATCTTGTATCAGTAGGCAGAGCTTCTTTAATCCTTTCCACGAGCGATGACTTCACTTCCAGATTAGCCAGCAAGCCACTCTGTCTTGGTAGAATAACCTCTATCTGGAGCTCCTGTAGATCTTTCAATAGCTCAGGCTGCAACGTCAAGAAATAAACCGTAGGCTTCCTGCTGAGTGCGTCTGCTACTACATTTACTTTCCCTGGGTGGTACTGCAGATCTATATCAAAGTCCACCATCAACTCAAGCCAGCGCCTTTGCCTCATGTTAAGCTCCTTCTGAGTATATACATACTTCAGACTTTTGTGATCAGTGAAAATTTTCACCTTCTCACCATAAAGATAGTGCCTCCAAATCTTCAGTGCAAATATTACAACAGCTAGCTCCAGATCATGCGTTGGGTAATTCTTCTCATGGACCTTCAACTGTCTCGATGCATAAGCAATAACTTTGCCGTGTTGCATCAAAACACATCCCAGGCCACTACCTGATGCATCGCTATAAACAACAAAACCGCCTGACCCTGAAGGAAGAGTCAAGACTGGTGCTGTTGTTAGACGCCTCTTCAATTCTTCAAAGGCCATCTGACATTCTTCTGTCCATGCAAAGTCCTGATCTTTCCGTGTCAACTTCGTCATTGGCTCCGCAATTGTAAAACCCCCTTCCTAGAAAATCGTATATACCCTTTATTTATTAATTATTAATTAAATCATAGTAATTAGGTCCAAATAGGAGAAATAGATTTTTAATAATTTTTATGTTAGGTGTTCGGGCACTTAGATGACTTGTGGGACCATCAGGAATTTTTCGGATTTTATTCCATGTAGGAGACCCCTTGAGCAGTTGCTAGCCTAACGATGTGCAATACCCTATTATATAAATTTCTTATGTGTGAATATATATATATATATATATATATATATATATATACAAATATATATGTATATATATTTTATTTAAAGAAAGAAAGAAAAAAGAAAAAGAATTAATTTAATAAGAATAATAATAAAATAATATCAACTAGTATATTAATAACTACTTTACTTATACCACTTTGCATTTGCTTTAATTCCTTCTTAGCAAACTATGCTGCTAAGTCCATCACCCACCACTTTAAATTCCTCCAGCGGCCAATAGAGGACCCGAACTCCCCTTTCAGCGGCATAGTCCAAAACCCTTCACCCGCGGACTCAATTCATCTTCCCCCTCTCTCTTAATATTTAATATATATATAAATATATAGTTAGCTCTCAAAACCCTAACCTAATATTTTCAGACCTCCTCTTCCCATCTAGAGCCATCACCGCAGCCAGAGAAGCCTCCCCAAGCCATCCAACCATCCCGTCGACGCCGACATCGCGAACTGCAGTTTCCCACTCGAAGCACCTTCGCTCCGGCGTGATTTTCCGTCGACTCGCTCGACCAAACGCTGTTTCGTTTTCATAGGTATGATCTTCCCTCAACCCTCTCCAATATTTGTTTTATAGTCAACCTCGGAAAACATGTGCCCCTAGGTGAAAAACAGCGCCCAAGTCAGCGCGAGCAGACAGAATTCTGCAATCGCAGAAACTTGCGATGACCACCCATATTGCCGAGTTCGTATCTCCCACCACAGATATCCGAATTCGGTGATTCTTTTTGATACCTGTAGATTACATGACCTAGTTTATTTTCTGTATTATAACTTTGTGCTATTAGTTGCTGTGGACCAAATTGTAGTCGTCACAAAACTGTGCGCACCCACTTTTTCCGGCTTTCTAAAAGTGGGAGATCGGAGCGCGCCCCGCCAAACGGGACCACCCCTCCTTGTGCCAAGTGTACCGAATGGTGCACACAGCATAATCGGACATGTAAAAATTTGTGGGGACTGATTTGGACGCGTGTGCGCGCCGGAATCAGGCCGTATCCGCGAACACATTCCGTGTCGCCACTTTTGTGGAACTCACGAGTATTTTGTGCACGCTTGTCAGATTGCGACGAAACTTACGCCACTGGACTCGTGGTAACACGCTGGTCCTGTGACCCAATTTTCACGCATTTTTGAGACGGTTGACCAGATCGCCAATTGGCGGGCCCCACAGTTGACTTTTTGGACCAAATTATGTTCGGCTCATCGAAATCCAAATTTGGACATACCGTTGGAATCGTATTGACATTTAGAGTTGTTTGACCCATAGTTTGTCCCATTTAGAGACTGTTACCCTCGGCACGCTTTTCGGTGCCAAGTGGGCCCATCTATGGAACCCGCTTTGGCCCGAAAATGACCTTTTTGCCCCTGTGTCCAAATTGGACGTAAGGACAGGCATTTCCAGCTATTTGACACCTTTTGAGACTATTGGTGATGTTTATTACAGCTTTTGGAGTAGTACCTACCGGATCCACTGATACGGGGACAGTTGTTGGTATTCGGACATCAGGCAAGTGTACCTTGCCAAACTCTGCAGCTTAGTTATTTATTTTCCTTGTTATATATATATTACTGTGCATGCTCAACCTAGGACCGTGTGACGTACTTAGCGTCCGATTATCAGTCGGGTGCCGACACTGTACGCAGTGTTGGGTACGGTCATCTAGAGATGGACATCCGTGATACTTTATATTCTCGTACTTGTCTTATCAAGTACCATATGACCCAGGACACTTGACACTATTCATGAGACAGGATTTTCTCGAGATATTCGTGGTGATTCTGTATAGGATACAGGACTTGACATAGATTTTATATTCTATATACATTATGACTTGTTGCATTTAGCTATGATCGCGCTTGACATGGACATAAGACGTTATGGACATGATATGCGTGGTTACATTGGGTGGGGAGAGACACACAGGCTACAGGCTGATTATATATATATAAAACATAGTAAACACATAGTAAACACATAGTTATTGCCGCTACCGGCTCCCAGACACAGAGCTTGTAGTGGTCTCAGCCTGAGTATTCGTGCTGCTCTCACTTGCATTTCACTTAGATGGTTACATATTTACCCCATTGTTTTATTTAGTTATTTATTTGCTGCACTGTTTATTTATTTATTGGCATGAGCTTTCTTGTACCTTGCTATGTCCCCTGAGGACCTGGATCCGGATTTTGTCCCCAGATATTGCAGACGAGGTCTATCCCGAGGTTTACGGGACCGGAGCAGGAGCTGAACCAGGAGCTGTACCACCATCCGAGGACGAGGTCTTAGCTGAAGATTTCTCTTGAGCATCCATGTTCATGCTCAGTTTTTATTATTTATTTCAGTCATTTACTTTCTGGTCTGTTGAACCATTGTACTAGATATTCATCGGGTTGTTCCCCGAAGCACTTTGTGAGACTTGCTGATGATTTACATTCCTTATTTATTCTGTGGATCATATTCTATATCTTGTGTGGATGAGATTAGTTGTGCCATGATTGTCGTAGACTTGTTTTACAGCTGAAGTATGCCCTGATGGATCCATTATGTTGAGTTGGTCCATCGGTGCGTACTGCTGGCCATTGCCACGTGTCTAGTCCCACGGTATTTTGGGACTGGGGCGTGACAGCAATCCTTGAAAAATTTTCTACGAACCTTCTGTAATATCCAGCAAGTCCTAGAAAACTCCTCACCTCGGCAACTGATGTCGGTGTAGGCCAAGTCTCGATGGCAACAACCTTCTCTAGATCAACTGACAGTCCTTCTCCTGAGATAATATATCCTAAGAATGGCACCTTATCCATGCAAAACTCATATTTACTGAGCTTAGCATAAAGCTTCTCTTGCCTCAACATCTCTAGCACGATTCTGAGATGCTCCTCGTGCTCTTCGTGGCTTTTGGAATATACCATAATGTCATCAATAAACACAACCACAAATTTATCCAGGTATTGATGGAAGACTCGGTTCATCAAGCTCATGAACACAGCAGGTGCATTGGTTAAACCAAACGGCATTACTAAGAACTCATAATGTCCATACTTGGTTCTAAAGGCTGTCTTCGTGATATCTTCCTTCCTCACCCTAATCTGGTGATAACCGGATCTAAGGTCTATCTTCGAAAATACCCTAGCTCCACTCAATTGATCAAATAAGTCATCAATGCGTGGCAAGGGATACCGGTTCTTAATGGTCACAGCGTTTAACGTCCTGTAATCAATGCACAGGCGAACTGTTCCATCTTTCTTCGGTACAAAAAGTATAGGTGCTCCCCAAGGTGAAACATTGGGCCGGATGAAACCCTTCTCCAAAAGTTCATCAACTTGCTTCTTCAACTCTACTAACTCCTTAGGTGCTAGTCTATAAACCGATGAAGTGATAGGCTCTGCTCCTGGAGTTAAGTCTATGGTAAATTCTATTTCCCGATCAGGTGGTAAACCTGGAAGATCATCGGAAAATACATCCACAAACTCTGATATAACTCTTGGGTATCCTGACTCCCCTTCTACAGATAATACCCTAAGAGTTGGCTGAACACCTTGCTCTACAGCTCCTCGAAGAAATTCAAACTCTGAGTGTCCAGGTGGTCTGAATATAACTTTTCCAAGCCGACAATCAAGAGTAGCATGATACTGACTTAACCAGTCCATACCAAGTACAACATCATAGTCCGGCATAGAAAAGATCAGAAATTGGGCTCGCATCTCTCTTTCACAGACTACTATGAACATGATCTACAGATATCACTAACAGGTATAATTCCACCTCCCGTAAGAATTCTCTTAGTCTTCGGAAGGGGTGCAGTAGCTACTCTATGGGTGGCTACGAAGCTAGCAGCTATGAATGAGTGTGATGCCCCAGAATCAAATAAAGCTACAGCAGGTAATGAAGCTACTAAAATGGTACCTGCTATAACTTCTCCAGCAGTAGCTTCTTCCTGAACAGCCAATGCAAAAGCCTGACCTCGTCCCTGAGCTGGACCTCTCTGCTGACGAGCCTGTTGGAATAGTGCTGCTTGAGGTGGTAATGGTGGTCTGGGCTGATATCCTCCTGGAGCTGGTGGTCTGACTCCTCCAACTCCCGTCTGCTGAGCTCCCACTGCTGGATAATCTGGCCTCGGTGCAGGTAGAGCTAGTCGTGGTGCTCCCTCTCGGCGTTCTGTGCAGTCTCTGGATAAATGCTGGTTGGATCCGCAAACCAGACACAGTCCCAATTTGCGTCTGCACTCCTTTTCAATATGACCCAACTTGCCGCAGAAATGACAAGTAGGTAGGGTTCTTGGTGCTGTTCTCTGCGGTAGATTCCTCTGGAGTCGCTTTGCAGAATCTTCTTGTGCTGCCTTGGATGGTACTGAGGTAAATGGCCTCTTCAGACTTGACTCCCTCCTGGTGACGTGCTCCATGCGTCGTGCTGCAGCAAGGACATCGTTGTACGATGTAGGGGCAACAGATCCAATCAACCTCTGAAGCTCGAACCTGAGTCCGTCAAAGAATTTCTCCGCCTTCTCTTCTTCGGTAGGAATTAGAGAAGGGGCGAAATGACTCAGGCGAATGAATTCGGCATTATACTCCTCCACCGTCATGTTGCCCTGGATGAGGCGGTTGAACTTATCTCGAAGTTCTGATCTAGCAACGGCTGGGATATACATCTCTTGGAAGAGTCTGGAGAACTCCTCCCAAGTGACTCGGTCATGTCCGAGCCTCCTCTCTTCAGATAGCCACCAGTGGTGCGCGTTGTCCGTCAGTTGCATTCGGACAGCAGTCATCTATCTCTCCCACGGAAGTTCAGCTGCTTCCAACTGATGTTGTGCATTGGTGAGCCACTCATGCACTTCAGTTGGTCCTTCCTTGCCTGAAAAGGTACGGGGCTTGAGTTGACGGAAATCAGTGATAGATCCCGTCGCTGGTCGCCTAGCTTGCGGGTTTGCCTGCTCCAATGCATTTACTAGGCTGTTTCTCAGGTTCTCTGCCTCCTGACGCTGCGCCTCCTGTTGAACTTGTTGTTGAGCTTGCATCATGGCATAAAATATCTGGAATATTTGCTGCCCGTCCATTGCTTGCCATGGTGGGAAGGCAGGCATCTGTGGAGTGAACTGCGGCGGAGGTGGAATGTCGTCACGCCTGAACCTTGAGTTATGCTGCTCAGCTTGTCCACTTTGAGAGGATTGACCTCTGTTCTCTGGTGTAACTCCATCTCCATAGGTAACCACAGCGTCTTGTGGTGTACTCAAAGGAATTTTATCTTCATTTCTTGGATCCATCTTTCTCTCTGCACCCAAAATTTAAACTTTATGAGAACGTTTAGTAGAGTCAAGCAGGATGCAAATCAAGTACTTAATTCGAATGCGATAGAGAGTTTCAAAAACGATTCAACAAATGGATGAGATACTATATCCTATCCTATCCTTTTACAGGTTTGTTCGGTTCCTAAGTTGAAACCAAACAATTTGTCGTAGACCTGCATGGGCCACCACAAAAACCATGTCACGCCCCAGTCCCAAAATATTGAGGGACTAGACACGTGGCAATGGCCAGCAGTACACACCGATGGACAACCCAATTTAATGGATCCATCGGGCATACTTAAGCTGTAATATAGGTCTAAAACCATAGTAAAAACTAATCTCATCCACACACAGAATAATAAGAACAACAGCAAATAAAGAAAGTACATCAAAGTCCAGTCTCAGCAGAGTATGTCGGGGAACAACCCGATAAGAGTCTAAAACACTGGTTCATCAGACCAGAACAAAAGATTCCAAAAATAAAGTATCTGAAGAGTACAAATATCATAAGCTCAAGTAAAATCTTCAGCCATCACCTCTGCTTCTATGTTAGGTTCTTCTTCAGCAATAGCTCCTGGTACAGCTTCAGCTCCTGTCCCGTAAACCTCGGGATAATGTTCTTCTGCTAAACCTGGGGACATCATCCATTCCAGGTCCTCAGGAGACATAGCAAGGTACAAATAATACAAGCCAAAAATAGATGCAGTAAAATAGAAAATGAAATAAGCAGGGTAACTAAATAACCATCTATGTGAAAATGCAACTGAGAGCAACACTAGTACTCAGGCTGAGACTGCTACAAGCTCTGTATCGGGGAGTCGGTAGCAGCAATATCTAGTAATGGTCTAGCTCTGCTCGAGAGTCTACAACCTCATAATAGTAGTATATATATATATAGAACAGCCTGTAGCCTGTGTGTCTCTCCCCACCCAATGTAACCACACGTCTCATGTCCATGTCACGTGAGATCAGAGCTAATGCAACAGTCATAAACTAAGAATATAATAACTATGTCCATCCTGTATCCTACACAGAATCACCTTGAATATCTCAGGAAGATTCTGTCAATGTATGGTGTCAAATGTCCTAGGTTATATTGTACTTGTTGAACAAGCACGAGAATATAAAGGGTCACGATTGTCCATCTCTAAATGACGTACACAACTCCGCGTACGGGATTGGCACCCGACTGTGATCGGACGCTAAGTATGTCAAACGGTCCTAGGTTATAGCATGTACAAAAGTCATAGAAAATAAAGCAAAAGAACAAAATGAACTAATAAACTGCAATTTATGGCAATGTACACTTGCCTGGGATTGGAATACCAGTAGCGGTCCCTGTAACAGTGGGTTCAGCAAATACTCCTCCAAAAGCTGAAATGAACATTACCAACATTCTCAGAACATAGAAAATAGCTAGAAACGCTTGTCCTTAAGTCCAGTTTGGACACAAGGGCAAAAATGACATTTCTGGGCCAAAGCGGGTCCATATGTGGGCCGCTTTGCACCAAAAATCGGGTCAGGGTCAAAGGTCTCCAAATCAGTCCAACTTAGTGTCAACAAGTCAGGAACGTTGATACGAACCCAACGGAACTTTCAGAATTGGATTCCGATGAGCCGTTCTCAAAATCGCCCGTCAGGTAGAGCCTGTGGGGTCCACGACACGCGATTTTCCAACGTTCTCAGATTCGAACCAAACTTGACCCACAGGACCAGCGTATTGCTACGAGTCCTATGGCATAAGTTTCGTCTCGATCCGATGTGTATACACTAAGTTACAGCGAAATACAGAAAAGTCGGATACGGGGTGTTGTCCGCGGATACGCACTGATTCCGGTGTGCACGCACATCCGAATCAGCTTCTGTGAAATCTTGCACGTCCGTATCATCGACCCGCACATTTTGGTGAAGACCGTACGTGACCAAGTCGTCCCGTTTGGCGGGGCGTACTCGATTCCGGGGTGAAACAGGGCTTAGTTTTTTTCCTATTTTTGGATCGCGGTGTGCGATCACCACAGGACGCGATGCCCCGAGCGGTTTGTCCGGCACCGAGAGGGTCATACAGGCTACGCGATACAATTTACGGAATTAAAATCAGAGCTACGAGTGTCACGCCCCAGTCCCAAAAATACGTAGGACTAGGACACGTAAGCATGCCAGCCGCATGGATATGGAAACTCCAATATATGGAAACCAAATCCATACGTACGCTGTATTATGAATATCAAATCCACAAGTGGTAAAAATGTAATACAAGTCACAGGGTAAAATCTAAATCTCATCCACCAAAATCATATAGAAATAATTAGCCAGTATCTAAGAAACTAGATCTCAACAAGAAGTATCTAAAGATGATAGTTGGATGGAAACAAATCCACTACCAACTCGAATGGGAAAAGTAAATACAATATAGTACAACTCACTCAACAATATAAGTACCAGCTACCAATCACGGCTCGAAGAGAAGACATCCACGGAGCATCTATATCCTTCCAAATCTGTGCTCCTGCAAATACTCAAGAACAGGTACACCTGGCAGCGGACCAGGTCCTCAGAGGGACATAACAAGTATACTTAAACACATGCCAATAAAGTACTGAAAATAAACATCCATTGGGGTCGCCTAACCATCTATGTGAATGCAGTTAAGAACAACTTTCCCCACAAGTGAGCTATCTGGCTGAAAACTGGGATTTGGCATAGTTCTCTTTTGAAGATCCAGGGGCCTAAAAGGCACGTCGTCTTTTGAACGCCGGTGGCCCGCCTGATAGTACATAATATATAGTGGTCATCATGGCCCGTATCTCCAGCGGAGAATCAGGACGTACAGGAGAAAATGTGTAAAGGAGCTCAAATGCGGTACTTGTTGTTCTCCCCACCCCATGCTCTAAGCATGTCATGTCCATGACACGATTTGGTCCATAGCCTATTCTTAGTACCCTAGCCCAATCCTGCAACCAAACAAGGACAAGGATGGGGCCACCGTACTACAATAAGCTATGTCCATAAACCTCTAATAACTGCTAAGTCTTCTAGCATGCAAAGTTTCTAACAGCAGTTATTCCTAACGCACGGCCCACACGTACAGGAGGCCAAACCTGCACGCAAGTCCGTGATCTACATGAGACTCACAACTCGTGTAACAACTGTGTCACGGCCAATGAACCTAATGATGCTATATGATAATGGGGTGGTCTCATGAACAAGGTCAATGCAAATACATAAATAAAAACATATCGCGACGTCACCGTCGCGTGCATTTTATATAACAATTAAAATATATGAACTAAAGACAGAAAATAAAGATGCATGCAACATATGAAATATAAATAACAGTACAATGGCAAGGTATACTTGCCTGGAAAGAAAGCTGCGATGTACCAATAACCTGCTCCAGAAATCGCGCAGAACAATCCAATATCCTATGCACACATAATATAATACAATAAAATTATTAGTCATTACACTAGTGCACACACAACAATATTTACACTGGACTCAGGGGGTACACTAGGGGTGGCACTAGTCATCTAACACGGTAAATCCTGCGTTGAATTACGCGGGTGTCGGTCTTTAAGTGCTGTACGCAGTCAGACAGTCGATTGACAGGTGTCTAAGCCAGTACGTTAAGGTACGCCAGGCAGGAATTTCATAAGTTCTTAGGGTCAACATGGTCAAGGTAAGTACGGGACAGTCCACGGCGTCCTAGGGTCGTACAGTCTGAATATTTAGTCCTAATTTATAAATTAGCATAGTATTTAATTACTTATAATTTATGTACATACCATATATTTATATATTCTATATATAACACCCAAATATACATACCAATTGAATATGCGTATTAAATATCTATATAAAATATATATATATATCAATGATTAATATATACGTACACGTGCATATACGTACACGTGCATATACGTACACGCATCTAGGTTCACCGACTCAGGGCATGATGTCAACTAACAGCCAATAAGCAATACTAATATCCTACTGGCATACACACAAGCATATATAAAAGAGGAAGATGGACAGGTTCGTACCTCGGTGTACGTACACGGAATCGGCTGGACGACGACGAAGAGATGCTGATGATGATGACGAGGGCAAAGATGTTGCGATGATGATGATGGTAATGAAGATGACGAGGATGACAGTGATGACTGGGTTGATGACGTAGATGATGATTGGGATGACGGTGGGGGTGATGGAGTGGTGATGATGAATTGAGACGAGTATGATGTTGGTGGTGCTGATGATGATGACGAAGAGGGGATGGCGACGTTGTTGGCGACAACGTCGACGAGGATGATGATGAGGGGATGATGATACTAATGGTGATGATTGTTAGGGATGATGGTGGTGAGAAGGTGATGATGATGAGGTACCGAGATATTGATGATAATCGAGGCGATGACAACAACGACGATGAGAATGGCGAGGGTGATGGCTACGACGTAGATGACGATTGGGATGACAACTAGAACGTCGATGGCGATGGAGGTGATAATGTGATGATGAGTTGTTAATGGTGCTGGTGTTAGTGGTGATGGTTGTGTGAATGACACTCCGGCCAGGGAGGAGGTGGTCCGGTCAGGCCAGGGGTGGTCCGGTAAGGAGGACAGGGTGCAGGAGGAGGAGAAGGGGTTGACGACGGAGGGGAGATGGCATTGGTGACGATGATGGGAGTTGATGGAGATGATGAAGAGGAGATTGATGAAGATGGCTGCTGGGGATCTGCTCCGGCCAGTAGGGCTCCGGCCAGCAAGAGGAGGTGGTGATCGTGCGGTGGTCGAGGAGGAGAGTGGAGGAGGATGTGCTGGGGACGTCGACGAGGGAGGAACGCTGCTCCGGTTGGTCGGGCTACAGCCGGCTAGAGGAGATGGGAAGATAGAGTTGATGAAGAGGAGATTGATGAAGATGGCTGCTGGGGATCTGTTCCGGCCAGTGGGGCTCCGGCCAGCAAGAGGAGGTGGTGACAAGTGGTGATGGCCAGGCGGAGGTGATAGCCGTGGCGGGGCTGCTTGTCGTGGCGTCTAGGAGTCGGGCTGAAGGAAGGGGAAGAGTGAACAGGAACATAGGGAAAGGGGTCGGCTGAAATTGGAGTTGGTGTTTTGGAATCAATGAAGAAAAGGAGGAGAGAATTATTGTAATTATATACATGGGGGTTTTAGGGTTTGACCTAGGTGAATTTGACTTTGGTCAACATCTCATTGTGATGGGCCTTGGGCTTGCATGAGGATGTTTGAGAAGGCTAGAAATTGCATTAATTAATTACAAGGCGAGGATTTAGATCGGGGACGATGTGCGCGCGTTGCACATCCCGAAAATTACGGAAAAATTCACGCGAAGGAAAAAAATTGGGTTTCTTCACGTATCGTCCAACGGTGGGGACACCTCAATGCATTTTTGCATAATAGCCCCCCAACAATTGGAAAATTGCACAAAGGCGGAAATTGGATTTAATTAATTTAATCGGAACGCGCACGATGTTCTAGAATTAATTAGGAGTACATGGGATTAAATCAGGCGGCCATAATTGTCAGGGGCGTAGAGGGGACAGAGTAGAATATTAATAAAATCTGGGTTGCACAAAACGGTCAAGGTTGTGTCCCCAATTTTGATTGGAACGCACGAGGGTACAAAATTGGAATTTATAATTAATAAATAACGTCTGCGACGTTTGTTGTGCGGCTAAAATATAGTATCAGAGGGCAATGTTATAAGTTGCACAAGGGCCAGGAAAGTAGGCGGGCACGTCTAGGTCAATGTTGTGAAATTCGTAGATAGGCAACGGCTAGTGAGGTGCTCCAATTATCGAGCAACGGTAAGGTGCGCTACGTGTCATAATTATTCCGTAATTAAATTAAATGCCGTGTTCTAATTCAAATTGGTTCAAACTAGCCCTAATTTTGGGTGAGGGGGTTTACAACGAGCAAGAAGTTACAAGTACCTGAAGTGGTCTGAAAAACCGAGTCCTTCGTGTCCTTGTGTCCTGTGTCGAGTCCTGTGTCCACCCTAGGTTTTAGGGTTCTGGGATTCCGGTGGTCGGGCAGGGTGAGTCTGGTGGTGAGGGAAGAAGGATGGGAGTGGGGTTCAGGCCGGCGGAGGTCGGCGAGCCTCTGGGACGTCTCCTTGAGGCCGGCGGAGGTCGGCGAGTCGGCCGGAGTCGAGTTCTGGAGGTGCGGGGTCGGGGTGAACTTGGTCGGAGGGAGGAGGAGAGAGAGGAGGTTCTGGAGGGCGACGGTGGCGCCGGGTGGTGCTGGACGCGATGGCGAGTCCGGTCGAGTAGTGGGAGAACAGGCGGCCTGGAGGCGGGTGGTCGAGGGATCAATGGGCAGCCGGAGTCGGGTTCTAGGGTTTAAATAGAGCTTCGAGGAGGGGGATCGCCGGAAGTTTAGCCGAAATAGGAAGGGGAAGGGCTGGGGGTTTCGCTGGAATAGGAAACGGTCGATCTCCGGCAGCCACGGCGGCGGAAACGACCGCCGGAGATGAAGAGTCGGGGAAGAAATGAATTTGGGGGTTAGGGTTTAGACCGGGTCGGGTCCTGGCGGGTCGGGTCTGACCCGGATCCGACCCGCTAGGCGAGCGGTTCGGTCTAGTCAGACCGGCCGGTCCGGTTTGGTCCAATTCTCTGGTTTGGTTTGGTTTGGTTTATTATTTGGTTTAATTTAAATAGTTAAATTTTAACAATAGTTTTTAATGCTTTAAAAATTCATCCGGGATCCAATAAATTCTCGGAAAAATATCCCATGCCCGGTTTTTAATTTTACACTAGAAAATATAATTTTTATCATATTTTAATATTATTTAATATCTTTTAAAATTTCTTTTAATTCAGACTACTTAAATTTATTGGTTTAAAAATTACAAAAAAATGCTAATTAATTCCAGAAATTAAATTTAAAAATTCTTAAAATTTTCAGGTGATTACAGGTAGTCAATCCTAGCTATTTCATATATTCTAAGAGCGATGGTAATATTTGTTTCAGCATCCGGAGGCGTACATGGAGATTCCACTTATATCGGAGCAACTGACGGAGTTCAGAACACAGGCAAGTGTACCTTGCCAACTTACAGAAGATCCTGTGCTATTATTTGCTTGTATTCTTTCTATATACTTCTGTGATGTACATGTTCAACCTAGGACCGTGAGACGTTGCTTAGCGTTCGAACAAGATTTGGGTGTCGACGCCGTATGCGGAGTCGTGTAATATCACTTAGAGAGTTGATATCGCGATCCTATATATTTTTATGTGCTTATTTTACCAAGTACTTCGTACCATAGGACACTTGACACTATTCATGTGACCAAATCTTTTCTGAGTTATTCATGGTAATTCTGTATAGGCTTACAGGATTCGTGACATAAGACTTGTATATACATAGATATCATTATGACTCGTTGTAATAGCTAGAGGTCATGATCTTGCGTGTTATGGACATGAGACATCATGGACATGAGACGTGTGATTACATTGGATGGGAAGAGACACACATGCTACAGGCTGATTACATACATATTTTATTATTGCGGTGCTTTAGTCTCTGTTCTAGAGCTTGGCCCATTACGTGACATTACTGCTACCGGCTCTGCGACACAGAGCTTGTAGTTGTTTCAGCCTGAGTACTAGTGATGCTCTCAATTTGCATTTCACTTAGCTGGTTTCATAGCTTGCCCTGAGGATCTATTTTTATTTACTATATTTCATTTGGCTTGAGTTATTCTTGTACCTTCCTATGTCCCCTGAGGATCTGGATTCCGATTATGTCCCCAGGTATAGCAGATGAGGTTTACCCCGAGATATACGGGACATGAGCTGACGTTGGAGCAGTACTGGCACCAGAAGACGAGGTTGTGCCAGAGGATTTCTCTTGAGTATTTTAGTTTCATACTCAGTTATTTATGCTTCCAGTTATTTCATATCTTGACTCATGGACTTATGTATTGACTTATTTCCTTTTTCTTATTTTATCTGGTTGTTCTCGGAGACACTACATATGTTGACTTAATGATAGACTATTTCCTTTATCTAATATCTTGATTAGTCTATCATATTTAGTTATGTTTCTTTCTGTGGATGAAACTAGAATTATTCTGTGATAGATGGTGTAGACTGCATTGATATTTATTACAGCTTAATTGCACTATAATGGGTCCATTAAATTGGGTTTACCCATTGGAGTTGTGTTGTTGGCCATTGCCACGTGGCTAGTCCCTCGGTATTTTGGGACAAGGGCGTGACAATATGGTACATCCTTAATAAATCTCCTAAATGGCAAACTA
Organism: Iris macrosiphon; assembly: GCA_036927795.1. Taxonomy (NCBI): domain Eukaryota; kingdom Viridiplantae; phylum Streptophyta; class Magnoliopsida; order Asparagales; family Iridaceae; genus Iris; species Iris macrosiphon. The sequence goes on from JAYESA010000009.1 coordinate 772,425, forward strand.
TATTGTGCACATAACGTTCTGGTTGTCTACTTGGCGAAGTGTTTAAACTAATTATACATGTTCTAATACTTTCTAAATTTTCTTAAAAAAATTAGAAGCATTCTTGTATAATTAAATTAACAATATAACAAGCACATCTTATATGAAAAAATTGTCCTTCTAATATATAGATAAATTAAAATCTTAAAATATTGATAAAATTATCTTTACTAGCATTATCAAAAGAAAAAAAAAATATGAGTATCATATTCAGGTAAAACTTGTAATATGGCTCCGTCGATTGCAGATCCAGTACGGAAAAATTTCAATGGTCTTAGACAAAAAATCATTTATATTAAATATATTTCACATATAAATAATGTGTCGTGATATAAACTTAAGAATGATTTTATTTACTAGTCCATATATCAGAAGTTAATGAATATTTAGTAATCTTTTCAAAGCTTTCTTTCAAAGAATTTTCTTTTTGAAATAGTTTAACAGCTTCTGCTTTAGTAGTAGATATAGAAACTTTAATAAAACAAGAATTTAATATACTACTTACATAGTCATAATATCATCAACTCTCACCAAATGTAAAATATTGTTTATCACAAATAATATATTTTGCTGATTTTGCTACGAGTAGCAGAATAAGTAGAATCTTATAATAAAGATCATTGATGATCGATTCTTAACTGTGTTTGTCTATCATTAATTGCGTTCTTACCGTAACAACTTTCATAATACCTCTTCAAAATTTTCATACCATCATTTTGTCCTTTTTCATTTATTCTATTATGTACCTCTAGGTATTGGTTTTTGGTTGTTGGGATATAAGAGACTTCATTTTCCTTATTATCTGTGACAAATAGTTAAATAAAATACTCCCATAAAAATGAATTATTTTCTAGTTGAAATATTAATACTTCAATTTTTTGAAGTTGACATTTGTGTTGGTGGTGGTTGTTCATCTCATACTAGCATAATAATTATCAAAATTATTAATAATATTGTAACATTATTCTTAAAGACGTTGAAATAAGTGGTTAGAACCAGCAGTATCACCATGATCTAAAATATTTTTTTAAACAAAATTATAATTAAAAAATTGATGAATTTTCAATATAAACTACTTTTATAATAAGATTCTTCTACTTCAATTCTTAACTTAATTCTCTTCAAAGTCGGATGTAAAATTGTTGGAAATTGGTGGTGGTCGATCTAATTGAAGCCTACAAATTTTTCGGACTTTTACGATTTTTCTTTTACTTCAATCTCCGAAAAATAGCTACCTCACTGAATATAACACAATTTGCTTGTAACTATAAGAAAAAAAAATGAAGTATATTTTGTTATAAACTATTTATAAGAATTTTTGCGTACCAAATGACCACAAATATTCATAGAATATAATTATTATAGGGATATTTTGATTTTTTTAGAAAATGACAAAAAAAAACCCTTATTAATGTTCACATTTGGCTAGGGGATGGGGTTACCAAAATAATCTCTCCTAACATTTTTCTAACGGTAAAAGAGGGGGGGGGGGGGGGGGGGGCAACCGTTATTTAAAGTGGTGGCGGAGGTCCAAGGGTTGGGAAGAAACTAGGCTGATCCTTTGCCTTTCTATTCTAGGTTGGATTATTTAGTACTAGGATCTCATATATATATATGAAAATTATGGTTTGGGTCTCCAAAGTATTTTGTATTAGACTTTGGATCTCAAAATCACTGTTCACTAGCTTACGTGAATATAGTGAACAGTGATTTTGATATCCAAAGTCTAATACAAAACACTTTGGAGATCCAAACTCTAATTTTAACTATTATGTTAGACTCTACTACCAAATAACCCTTCTAGGTTTAATTTTCTCTGGGCTTAGCAAGTCCTGTGCCTATGGTTAAAATAGTCAACTTAAGCTCGATTCCTGACGGCAAATGAAAATTTGTATTGTGCAAATTTATTTTTTTGTAAAGAAATTCAGAACATCAAAACTTATAAGGTACTTGGAGCATGTGACATTTAAAAAGTTTCAAATTGTAAATCATATGATTGCGTTCTCATCATCAAACAGCAATACTAGTGTCAAGTAATAATATCCATATCCAAACTACTCAAAGATACAAAATTAAAGAGATCCAAAACTCGAGCTAACGATCTCCATTGGTCTTCTTGCTCATGACAGACTTCTTTCAAATCTCAGTCGGACTGAATTCGCACGTTCATTGAGTCTGAACATAGGTTCACATAATAACAAATGTTCTTTATTTTTTGGAAGATTCTACATACTGAATTCGCATGTTCATACAGTCTGAACAAAGGTTCACATTAATAACAAATATTAAAAGAAAAGAAGGTTACTCTTCTTTCATACTACATACAACACAAATTTTCTTTATTTTGAAAGATAGTAATACAAAGAGAAGAAGAAAAAGTTACTACATACAACAGAAGTACCAATGAACGATTTCTATTTTTTTTCTTTTCTTTCCCCTAGTGCCTGCCTCATTGCTTTCTAAAGTTACTAATTCAAATAACACTGAATGCTGCCTATAGCTGATAAAATAGGATGAAAAATAGATCACCCTCTATAAATGCCGGAGGGATCAGCATTTTGAACAATCCATGGATGTTCAAGCAACTTGTGAAGCGGAAGACGTTGCGAGGACTCTTTGACAAGCATCTGAATAAGGAAAGCTTCATGAGATGTTTTTTGTATTTTCAATCTATCAGATATAATTAAAACAGGACAAGATGCGCACCTGGCTAATGAGGTCTTTTGCAGCAGAAGAGACGATTGGTTTTTGGGGAAACTTAAGATCAACTTTAATTATCCTGCATTTAGTTTGCAGTTATGTTAAAAAGTGAGTGAAAACAAATTTGTGGTGCACAATTGAAAGGATCATAAAAATTTGGGTGTAACAGCAGACATTCTGTTCGCCTGAAGAATTTATTTGAACAAGCATGGAATTTATCAGAATTTCCTTGGGTTGGTTGCCACCAACCACAGAAGGAATTATACGCAATATTACATTATATTAGTTATCATTTTTCTTACTTCCAGTAGTAATCGCTTATTACATGATATCTGGCTGCAAAGACGAAAGTTAAACAAATTTTGCATCTCATACGGAAATCTTTAAAAAAAAAAAACTGAGGCTGGCTATCACTGGGTATACAGAAGCTATGGCTGTTGTTAATACGAAAAACTAGGTAGAGTTTCCTCCTAAATTATCTAAGAGATCTACTACATCATCCATATTTGGTAAAACTGTGTGATCTGTCAAAAATTTTATCAAAATTACCATGGGTTTGTTACCACCAAAAGGAGAAGGATTTATACACAATAAGCGATTACTACTGGAAGTAAGAAAAAATGAAAATGTTTTAGGCAAAAAAGATTACCACTGGGACAAAAAAAGCTTACGTTGTAGTAATAATAAAATCCTAAATTTCCAAGGAAAATACTGGAATGAGCCCATACTGGTCCTCTCTGTTGGGTGTTCCTATCTTAAGGAGGAGAGTTTAAATTCATGACTTAAATGAGGAGACTTTAAATTTATGCCTTAAATCATAGAGAAATTGTCGGGCATTCATATCTTAAGGAGAAGAGTTTAAATATGTCTTAAACGAGGAGAGTTTAAACGTGGAGTTTAAATTGGAAATGTGGATGGAGTTTTAAATATATTTGATTATTTCAAATCTAGGTGTATCTTTATGATTAAATTCGTATAACCTTTTATCCAACTTGTATCTAGCACATATATATATGGCTGATGACTCTCAAGAGATATATTTACATGAAATCTCATGAGAGAGAGAGAGAGAGAGAGAGAGAGAGAGAGTTGTGTGTATCTAAGAGAGAAGAAAAAATTGCTTTTGAAGTGTGGTGAATCTTCATTTTTTTCTTCTCTCTTGGATACACACAACTCTCTCTCTCTCTCTCATGAGATTTCATGTAAATATATCTCTTGCTTTTGAAGTGTGGTGAATCTTCTACTGCAGTAGAAAGTGTAAATCCAAAAATTGATAGTGGATTTTTTCTGGACGATGTCCCGTGGTTTTTACTCTTCGTTTTGAAGATTGCACATAGGAGAGACTTGGAGATAGGAGAATGGTTTTTACAAAAAAACTTTGGTGTCTCTTGTCTCTTATTATTTTTAATATTCGCATGTGTTTGTTTATTTGTGGTTTTTAATCTTCATTTTTTTCTTCTCTCTTGGATACACACAACTCTCTCTCTCTCTCTCTCATGAGATTTCATGTAAATATATCTCTTGCTTTTGAAGTATGGTGAATCTTCTACTGCAGTAGAAAGTGTAAATCCAAAAATTGATAGTGGATTTTTTCTGGACGATGTCCCGTGGTTTTTACTCTTCGTTTTGAAGATTGCACATAGGAGAGACTTGGAGATAGGAGAATGGTTTTTACAAAAAAACTTTGGTGTCTCTTGTCTCTTATTATTTTTAATATTCGCATGTGTTTGTTTATTTGTGATTGCACATAGGAGAGAATTGGAGATTTTTTCTCAACAAGTGGTATCTCTTGAAGTGTGATGAATCTTCTACTGCGGTAGAAAGTGTAAATCCAAAAATTGATAATGGATTTTTTCTGGACGATGTCCCGTGGTTTAAAAACACATGCGAATATTAAAACTTTGGTGTCTCTTGTCTCTTATTATTTTTAATATCCGCATATGTTTGTTTATTTGTGATAGCACATAGGAGAGAATTGGAGATTTTTTCTCAACAAGTGGTATCAGAGCAGGGTTCGTTGTCGTGTGCAAGCCATGGAACAGAACACAAGTATGATGGTTATCTTCAATGAGAATAATTGGGCGGTATGGAAATCGAAGATGGAAGATCTGCTTTACTGCAAAGATCTCGCCGAGCTGATTGAGAATGACGAAAAGAAGAAGAAAAAGATGTCCGAGTCTGATTGGAAGAAACTTGATCGGAAAGCCCTCGGTTATGTTCGTCAGTGGTTGGACGATAGCGTCTATCATCATGTTTCGCAGAAACATCTACATATTCTCTTTGAAAAAAAATTGGAAGGCAAGGCCTTTATGAGAGGAAGACGACGGGGAATAAAGTTTTCTTGATTCTGAAATAGCTTGTGAATCTACAAAGGCCTTTATGAGAGGAAGACGACGGAGAATAAAGCTTTCTTGATTAGAAAGCTTGTGAATCTGAAATACAAAGAAGGTATGTCCATTGCTGAACATCTGAATGAAGTCCAAAGCATTATTAATCAACTGTCTGCAATGAAGATGAATTATTAATCAACTATCTGTAATGAAGTCCAAAGCATTATTAATCAACATCTGAATGCAAGCCAGAAAGTTGCTCAATTCGTTGCCAGACAGTTGGGAGACATTGGTTGTGTCTCTAAGCAATTCTATCCCAGACGGTGTCAAGACAATGAACCTCGTTACAAGCAACCTGTTGAATGAGGAGACGAGAAGAAAAGTGTCGGGTTCGTAAAAATCGGAGGTGCTTGTTATAGAAAATCGGGGGAGAAATAAAAGTAAAAATTCTCAATATCATGGTAGATCCAGGAGTAAATCCAAGACAAGAAAGGATGTAAAGTGCTTCTATTGTGATAACGTGGGCCACTACCGAAGTGAATGCAGAAAATACAAGAAAGATCAGTATAATGGAAAATGTGGTGGAAAGCAAGAAAATGATATTGCATCTCTTGCAACATATGGGGGTATATCATTTTTGTCTCCAGTTATGAAGATAATTGTTTGGTTGTTACATCCCTTGATACTGACTTGGTAGTTGACACGGGCGCTTCATATCATGCTAATCCACGGAGAGACTTCTTTATTTCATACAAGACTGGTGATCTTGATGTTGTGAGAATGGAAAACAATGGTGTTTCTGAAATTGCCGGCATAGGTGATATAAGTATTAAGGCCAATACATGTTGCATGTTGGTTCTCAAAGATGTGAGACATGTACCGAATCTCCGATTGAACCTAATTTCAGCAGAAAAATTAGATAAGAAAGGGTATAATGGAAGTTTACGAAAGGTTCCATTATAGCGGCTCGAGGAAAGAAGTGTTGCACGTTGTACAAGACTCAAGGGAAAGTCAACAAGGCTGAGTTGAATGTAGCAGAGAAAGAATCCTCCACAGACCTATGGCACAGGCAGGTCATATGAGTGAGAAGGGACTTCAAATCCTCATTAAAAAGGTCTTGCCTAACAAGAAAAGTACGCATTTGAATAGTTGCACTCATTGTTTTGTAGGCAAACAACATTGAGTCAGTTTTCATAAAAAAAATTCAAAAGAAAATCAAATGTTTCGGAGCTTGTTTATTCTGACGTGTGTGGACCTATGAAAGTTAAAACTGTAGAAGCATGGAAAATATGCATTCATGCGTTCAACAACCATGCGCCCCAAAGTAAAGCTCAGAAAAGATTCGGCTGATTGGGACGTATGGATATCGCCTGATTGGGACACATGGATGTCGTCTTATTGGGCCGTAGATGGACCTGACATGACATCCTAGCAACGGGATCGTCTCTGACACAGAATCCCGACAAAGAAAATTTTCTGAATGCCTCAAAAGACGTGAACATACTAAACGACAGAAGTCTCACGTCAGCACAGAACTTCACTCTCGATGGGTGTGCAGTGCCACGTGTACTGCACACCCATCGAGAGTGATAGTGCGCCACGTGTACAACTCAACAAGGATCCCATGCGCCCCAGACTCCATGCTTCCCATGCGTCTCTGGCCCCATACATGTGTCCCAGACTCCATGCGTCTCATGCGTCTCTGACCCCATGCATCCCGGACTCCATGCGTCCCATACGTCTCTGATCCCATGCGTCCCATGCGTCTCTGGCCCCATGCGTCCCAGACTCCATGTGTCCCATGTGTCTGGCCACATATGTTTTAGACTCCATGAAGACCAAATCTTGCTGTATCGAGAGTGATAGTGCGCCACGTGTACAACACAACAAGGACCCCATGCATCCCAGACTCCATGCTTCACATGCGTCTTTGGCCCCAGCCATGTGTCACAGACTCCATGCGTCTCATGCGTCTCTAACCCCCTGGCCCCATGCGTCCCAGACTCCATGCGTCCCATGTGACTCTGGCCACATGTGTTTTAGACTCCATGAAGACCAAATCTTGTTGTTACGACAGGGATGATTCTCTCCAACCAAGTGCGGACCACGTGTCAACCTGACCAAGTCGTCCAGACTCCATGCGTCCCATGCATCTCTGGCCACATGTGTTTTAGACTCCATGAAGACCAAATCTTGTTGTTACGACATGAGTGATTCTCTTCAACCAAGTGCGGACCACGTGTCAACCTGACCAAGTCACGCCCCAAAAGGACAAGAACCACCAAGATCTTCAGCAACAGAAAATCTCAACAAGCGCTCGCGTGGCAGCTTGGCCTGCTAACGGTTACAACTGTACCATGTTAAGAAGGCACATGTGGCACCCTCTAGCATCCATGCGGTCCAAAATATGCGCGCCCAAGGATGACTATATATACCGGGTGGCATGTCCAAATGGGGGGGTGGGCAACAGAGAGAGAGAGGGCAGACAGAGACGAGCAAAGAGAGAACATAAGAGAGCTTATTCACCCTGCACCGGATCATCAATAGAGCAAAAGAGTCGATGCACTTCTCAACCTCCATCGTCACACCCCAGATCAAAACATTGTACTTAGATCATTCTGTTTAGGATTCTTTGTACTCTTTTTTGTTCTTTAAATACAAAGTTTGCAATAACTCATTTAATGGCGAACAAGGTGGCTTTGTACTCTTTTTTGTTCTTTAAATACAAAGTTTGCCCTAACTCATTTAATGGCGAACAAGGTGGCTTTGTACTCTTTTTTCGTTCTTTAAATACAAAGTTTGCAATAACTCATTTAATGGCGAACAAGGCGGTGACCAACTATGCGGCATCGGCTGACATCTGCAAGCAGATGACCGCATACAACTCTTTTTCGTTCTTTAAATACAAAGTTTGCAATAACTCATTTAATGGCGAATAAGGTGGCGACTCTACTGGGGACATCTTTCTCCTCTGATGAGAAAGTTGTGACGCAATCCGACGCAGCCAATCTCGGGTCAACTCAAAGGATGCTGGTGATCCGCTTCGACTAGCACGCTTTCGAGGAGATGCTCTCGGAGGAAAGTACTAGTCCTTCGTCAAGGCTAGTAAAACCCAAGAAGACCCGCAGAACGTGGGTAGCAAAGGCAGTTGCGCCTCACCCAACTGCGGAGCAAGCGCTCCATGTTTCTCTCTGTTGCTGAAGACATGCCAGGCGTCCACCCAGGCTGTCCATGTCCATGCGGCATCCCCGCCTGGCGCAGAAAACGCTCAGCACCCAAACTCTGGTAGAGAAAAAATATTACGATACCAGACGTTCGGGTGCTGATGCAAGTTCTATGCGACCAAGGAGGAGGCCGCATAAGACCAACTATGAGGCATCGGCTGACATCTGCTGGCAGATGGCCGCATACAACTCTAACAGCAGCCAAATCTCTACTTTCGACGGAATCTCACGCAGCGCTGATCCTAGGGTTGTACGAGCTCGTCAAGCTCAAGCTCCATGTTTCTCTCTGTTGCTGAAGACACGCCAGGCTTCCACCCAGGCTGTCCATGTCCATGCGGCATCCCCGCCTGACGCAGAAAATGCTCACCACCCAAACTCTGGTAGAGAAAAAATATTACGATGCCAGACGTTCGGGTGCTGATGCAAGTTCTATGCGGCCAAGGAGGAGGCCGCATAAGACCAACTTTGAGGCATCGGCTGACATCTGCTGGCAGATGGCCGCATACAACTCTAACAGCAGCCAAATCTCTACTTTCGACGGAATCTCACGCAGCGCTGATCCTAGGGTTGTACGAGCTCGTCAAGCTCAAGCAACTGTCCATTTGGCTCACCGTCAGCGGGCACCGCCAACCGTTATGCGGGCCCCTGATGGAAAGACCGTCCCGTGCGTCCAGCCGACAGCGGCAAATGGGCAGGGTCCATCTCAAAAGTCTTCCACTGACGATTTGAAAAAAGGTCTTGTACGAGTCCTAGATCAGGGAGAAAAGGCAACACACCCGTGCGCTCGGTCTACCCGTGCGCTCGGTCTACCCGTGCTCACGAAAAGAGTGCAAAGGTGAACCAGCCCTCGCCTGACTTGCGCAACATGGTCAATCACAAGCGCAAGACGAGGGAGACAACTACGACACGTGAAGTGTCCTCCCCAGGACATCACTGCGCCAAAATTATCATCAATTGCTGCTGCAACAAAGTGGCAGTACCCACAAACGGGCAGTCGGCATTCCAATGACTGCATCCGAAGGCACCTAGCCGGCAACAACCCGGAGATCAGGAGCAAACACCAAAGGTACCATTCGCCTCATGTTACTCTACTCGGAAGGACCCTTCCACCGTGGAAGGAAGGAAGTCCAGCACCTCCAGTCTGTCACTCTCAACCTGCGCATTGAGAAGACGTCTACCAGGAGGACCAGCAGTGGGATCTGCGGAAGGTGTTTTACCCCGCTCGAAGAAAAAGCTATCTGCCGCTGGGGGTAGTTCTTCCCCGGGACCCCTGGGGGCTACACAAACTGGGGGTAGTAATCCCCCGGGCTTACATAACAACACGGCGTTCCGAGAAGGCCAGTGATTCCTAAGGAACAGACTCCGATATCCCTAGGGGTGGCCACCCTTGTCAAGATGACGTAGCCGGGGAAGTAATCCCCCGGGCTTACACAACACCCGGTGTTCCGAGAAGGCCGGTGATTCCCAAGGAACAGACTCCGATATCCCTAGGGGTGGCCACCCTCGTCAAGATGACGTAGCCTCCTATGCTGGGGGTAGTATTTTCTCTGAATCCGAGGAGGAGACGACGCTACCTGATGACTACTCCCGACAATAATCTGAGACGAAAAGTACGGCGTCCACTGTCCCGACCATCTCTCCCCATGTGAGGACTGTATACATGGCAGGGGACGATCACGAAGGCCCCAGCGACCGACAACGCCTCGAGACTCTTGAGGCAATAATGCAGACGGTGAGTTCATCAATGCAAGCCCTGACCCAGACAATGCTGAAAATTAAAGCAAACATGGCTTTCCAACAAGCAAGGGCTTCCGGACAAGCAAGTTTGGACCCTGAGACCAACGCGGATTTCGACGCAACTGCTCCGTCCATAGGCGATAACCATCCTATGCTTGGCTCATATGCCCCTTCCGTAGGAGACAAAGCGCAATGAGGGAAGTCCGGGAACTCCGGCCTCGCCTAGATTCCATGGGCTCGCCTAGATTCCATGGGCAGCCGGGACTCACTACGCGAGCTCGGGATACGACAACCGACCCCCGCGAGTGGAAAGATGTGCCATACCCGCCCAAGTACAAGCCCTTTAACGTGAACCCATTCGATGAAAAGTCATCCCCCCGTCAATAGATGAGTTATTTTGATACTGCAACAACGCACTGCTCACCAAGCTCTTTGTGGGGGCATTGTCCGGAGTAGCATTCGACTGGTTTTGCAGCCTACAAGATAACTGCATCTCGTCGTTTGACGATCTCTAGAGTCTTTTTCTCAAGAGATTCTATGACGAAGGAAGCGACATGACGATGTCCTTCCTGATGGATGTTACCCAAGGAGAAAGGGAACTCGTCCGAAATTATATCGAGCGTTTCCGTCAAGCAGCGCCGAGTTTGCCCCCGACAATCCCGAGTCGACACTGATGGACATGTGCCGCAGAAACTTACTTCCAGCAGTCAGCCGCTGGATGGACGACGGTCAGTTTAAAGACTAGACGGCGTTCATCATAAGCGTTGTCAGTGCTGAGAAGGTCAAGGACGTCCGGCTCTTGGGAATACATATCCATGTCGCCGATGATAGAGGAAAACGTCCCAACAACAACAGCGGCAACAGCAGCCGCCCAAGTACAAGCCCTTTAACTTGAACCCATTCGACAGGAAGACACCCCCTATCAATACATGAGTTATTTTGAGACTGCAACATGGCACCTACCTCGCAGTGATACACTCCTCACCAAGCTCTTTATAGGGACATTGTCCGGGGTAGTACTCGACTGGTTTTGCAGCCTATAAGATAACTGCATCTAGTTGTTTGACGATCTTTAAGAGTCTTTTTCTCAAGAGATTCTATGACGGAGGAAGCGACATGACGATATCCTCCCTGATGGATGTTATCCAAGGGGAAAGGAAACTCGTCCGAAATTATATCGAGCGTTTCCGACAAGTAGCGCTGAGGTTGCCCCAGGCAATCCTGAGTCGACACTGATGGACATGTGCCGCATAAACTTACTTTCAGCAGTCAGCCGCTGGATAGGCGACGGTCAGTTTAAAGACTGGACGACGTTCATCATAAGTGCTATCAGCGCTGAGAAGAAGGTCAAGGATGCCCGACTCTTGGGAATACAGATCCCTGTCGCCGATGATAGAAAAAAATGTCCCAACAACAACAACAACAGCCACAATGAAAAAGGAAAGCAAGCCATGATGGCCAACTTAACCTTCCTCCAGCTCGTGATCAAACAGCCGGGCTGATACCTCTCACCACATCACGAGGGGACGTTACGTGGGTTCATCCAGACCTTGCTCCAGACGTAATACAGCAAGCAACACCTTCCGCCACTAAGTCCAAGGGCAAGAAGTCCAAGTCCCCGCTATCTGAGGAAGCTATAGCAGGAACAACGAGGTCAGGCTTGACGTACCAGCGTGAGTACAATACCTCTGACGATGGTGCACTCCCGACTATCATACCGACCTTCTCTCATCCGGGTCCATCCCAGCCTCCGTCAGGAGACAAGTCCAAGTAAAAGAAAGTTCGCTTCGACAAACCGCTGCATAAGGATGCAGCTCTAGGGTTGGAAAAATCCTACAACTTTGACAACTTTGCCCAACTGGCTAACACTCCAGCGAAGTTGTCACTATTCGAGCTTCTGCGGCTCTGCAGAGACACTCGGGCTGCTCTGAGTGAGGCATTGCAGAATGCCGGATGCAGCTCTAGGGTTGGAAAAATCCTACAACTTTGACAACTCCTGGCTAACACTTCAGCGAAGTTGTCACTATTCGAGCTTCTGCGGCTCTGCAGAGACACTCGGGCCGCTCTGAGTGAGGCATTGCAGAATGCCGACATCTACCTGGCGTAGGTCAAACCGCCAGCTGAGGATCTGGCTACTTGCCCCCACTGCAATAATATCATGGAGGCAATACCCAACATTATATTCTTGCAACATGACATTTTGCTAAAGAATAACCGGCATGATCGTCCCATGTATTACATAGGGTACATTGGTGCCATCAAGGTGGACCGGATGCACATCGATCTCTGTTCGTCAATCAGCATCATCCCACGGAGTCTGCTTCAGACCTTGGCATTCTGATGCATCGTCTGTCAGCCACCAATACTGCTATCACTGGCTTCAACGCAGGAATGAGCTACAATCTGGACAAGATTCGCCTGAAATGCCAGATCGACGACTTGAAAGCAGAGGTCATTTGCTATGTCATTGACGTAGATTTATCCTACAATATCTTTGTTGGGACGTCCATGGATACATGAATATATGATCGTGCCGTCAACCCTGCACCAGTACCAGAAGTACGTCGACGAACACGACACGGTCAAAACAGAGTTTGCTGATGTCGATCCGTTCAAAGGGACCGAAGCCTATTACTCCGATTCGATCCTTTACAAACAGGTCTACCAAGATAAAGGTGGCAATGACGCCGATTATGAGGCAGAGGCTGGGACAACACCAGAAGAGCCTTGAGAGTCCGTCTAAAGGCACATGCTCCCGGCACAACCTTTTCCATCGTCGTAAAACTACACAAAAAGGCACCCAAACCTCTGGTCGTCCGCCTTCGTAGGACGGATCGATCGTCGAAGGCAGCGACACCATCCACCACGTCCGAACCTATGGTTGTTCGCCTTCACAGGCCGAGTCAATCTCCGAAGTATGCTCCGCTGCCTCCTACAACGTCCGAACCTCTGGTTGTAAAGCTACGCAGGAAACCTCCAAAGTCGTCGCTCGCACATGCTCCCGGCACAACCTTTTCCATCGTCGTAAAACTACACAAAAATGCACCCAAACCTCTGGTCGTCCGCCTTCGTAGGACGGATCGATCGTCGAAGGCAGATCCGACACCATCCACCACGTCCGAACCAATGGTCGTTCGCCTTCACAGGCCGAGTCAATCTCCGAAGTATGCTCCGCTGCCTCCTACAACGTCCGAACCTCTGGTAGTAAAGCTACGCAGGAAACCTCCAAAGTCGTCGCTCGCACTGGGGGTAGATCTCGGGAAGGACGAGCTGGAGGAGTACGTAGTTGCTCACGGAAACGTTCCTTCTCTTGACGATGTAATTTCTGAAGAAAAGATACCTTATTTTGTGAATAAAGGGCTATCTTTGAACTACTCTGAAGTTGCACACATAAGCATACTGTATTCCATGGAGCACGGTCTAGGCTTGTGCCTGCAAACACAGGTGACTACCATCTATGCTGTAAACCGGATTCTCCCTAACCAAAACTCTTACTTCCTAGTTCCGACTAGAAAGATGGGAGACAGACTCATCATCTTCGGCAGAGTAGAATACCCCCGATCCTTCGTCCCAGAAGAACTAGATCCAGAACCCGATATGTCAGTAAAATACACCTCTACCGGTTCAGTGGTCAAGCCAAACACCTCATATAGAAGATAGGTTTAAAAGCAATCGAGGTCTGAATTACGGCAAAGGTCTATGACAGCCCTTACGCCTCACCGCTCTGACACGCAAGTTCGAGGACAACTACCATAAGACCAAATATGGCTTAGGGTACGTTACGCCTCCCACGGCCTCCGAAGGCTCGGATGAAGAAGATGAGTTACACTCTCACTCTTCAGAGTCTTCTTCTTGGGACTCCGACGTCAGTATCGGGGAGATGCTCAAGCAAACATTGTCTGCCAATATGGTGTCAGCTGACCTTGAGGGAGACGACGAAGATCCACCGGAACTCTTTGAAGTAGAACCGTGGGCTCAACGCCTAGACACACAATGAGAGGTGCGGTTCGAACAACGAGAACCTCCTACCAAGGACGAAGTCGTACAAGTCAATCTGGACGACAAATCCTCCCCTAAAGATGAGTCTCACTCTTCAGAGTCTTCTTCTTGGGACTCCGACGTCAATATCGGGGAGATGCTCAAGCAAACATTGTCTGCCAATATGGTGTCAGTTGACCTTGAGGGAGACGACGAAGATCCACCGGAACTCTTTGAAGTAGAACCGTGGGCTCAACGCCTAGACACACAATGGGAGGTGCGGTTCGAACAACGAGAACCTCCTACCAAGGACGAAGTCGTACAAGTCAATCTGGACGACAAATCCTCCCCTAAACCTATCTTCATCAGCAAGAGTCTGACTGATGAGGATCGGGAATCCCTGTTACAGCTCGTTAGGAAATACATTGATATCTTTGCTTGGAGCTACGAAGACATGTCAGGGCTACACTCTCTCACTCTTCAGAGTCTTCCTCTTGGGACTCCGACGTCTGTATTGGGAAGATGCTCAAGCAAACATTGTTTGCCAATATGGTGTCAGGGCTACACTCTCTCACTCTTCAGAGTCTTCCTCTTGGGACTCCGACGTCTGTATTGGGAAGATGCTCAAGCAAACATTGTTTGCCAATATGGTGTCAGCTGATCCTGAGAAAGACGACAAAAATCCACCGGAACCCTTTGAAGTAGAACCGTAGGCCCAACGTCTAGAAGCAAAATGGGAGGTGTGGTTCGAACAACGAGAACCTCCTACCAATAACGAAGTCGTACAAGTTAATCTGGACGATGAATCCTCCCCTAAACTTATCTTCATCAGCAAGAGTCTGACTAATGAGGATCGAAAATCCCTGTTACAGCTCGTTAGGGAATACATTGATGTCTTTGCTTGGAGCTACGAAGACATGTCGGGGCTGGACCCCCAAATCATGGTCCACAAGCTCAACATCTCACCGAACGCTAAGCCTGCCAAATAGCAGCAACGGCGGTTCTGGCCGAACATTATGAACGCCATCGAAGCTGAAGTCAACAAACTGATAGCTAGTGGCTTCGTCCGCGAAGAACAACATCCAGATTGGGTAGTCAACATCGTGTCCGTCGTCAAAAAGAACGGAAAGATCCGGATCTGCATCGACTTCCGTGATCTAAATGCAGCCTGCCCTAAGAACAAATTTCTCCTTCCGATCACAAGCATAATGATCGACAACACATGTGGCTTCGAACGCATGTCTTTCATGGAAGGATTCTCAGGCTACAATCAAATCAAGATGTTTCCTGACGATCAGAAGCATACATCGTTCCGAATGTCGATAGGAGTATACTGCTACACAGTCATGTCCTTCGGTCTGAAGAACGCGGGTACTACATACTAACGAGCTATGAGCACCACCTTCCGTGAGCATCTAAGCAAGACAGTCGAGTATTACGTTGATGACATCACTGTCAAGAGTCGCTCCAAAGATGATCACCTCAGGGACTTGAAGACTGTGTTCGACCTCATGCGTATGCACCAACTCAAGATGAACCCTACCAAATCTTTCCTAGAAGTCTCCAGCGACATTCTTGGGTTTCGTCCTAACTTCAAAGGGTATCCATGTAGACCCTAACAAGACCAAAGCGTCCTTGAAATGCGCCCACCGAAGAACCTCAGAGAACTTCGTGGCCTTCAAGGATGACTAGCCTATATCAGGAGGTTCATATCAAATCTCTCTGGACGTTGTCAGTCGTTCACGCAACTCGTGACGAATGGAGTCTCCTTTGTCTAGAACGAAGAATGCCAGCGCGCCTTCGACGATATCAAGGAATACCTCATAAGCCCTCCAGTATTGGTAGCCCCAGTTATGGGAAAGCCCTTTCTGCTCTATGTACGAGCAATGGATCACTCTCTTGGCGCTCTGCTACCCAGAAGAGTGACACATATCACGAGCGGACCATCTACTACCTCAGCAGGATGATGGACGGTGCGGAGCACAGATACAACCCCGTCGAGAAAGAGTGCCTCTCACTAGTCTTTGCTATTCAGAAGATCCGACACTATGTGGCAGGACAAACGATCCATGTGATCGACGGGTCAACCCCCTCAGGGTCCTCATGACCAAACCTGGGGCGCTCAACTCCCGCCTGGCTACGCAGGCAATACTGCTGTCACCATACCACATGGCATTTGTTCCACAAAAAGCTGTCAAGGGCCAAGCATTAGCTGACTTCCTGGACGCCTATCTGATCCCAGAAACTTCGAAACTCTACGAGGAGATCCCGACAAAGTGCAGACTCCAACACCGTGACGAAAGCCGTTTGGCGAATGTTCTTCGACGGTGCTTCGAGAACAGGGCCCAAAGGCGACATCGTCGCTGGAGCCGGGATAGTGTTGATCTCTCCATATGATCGGGTTATCAACCGTGCCTACTCCCTCACCGAGCTATGCTCCAACAATGTGGAAGAGTATAACGCTCTCATAATTGGACTCCAACTCACTAAACAAGTGGGAGTTGACCTGGTTATCAACCGTGCCTACTCCCTCACTGAGTCATGCTCCAACAATGTGACAGAGTATAACGCTCTCATAATTGGACTACAACTCGCTAAACAAGTGGGAGTTGACCACCTGGAAGCCTACGGCGATTCCAAACTGATAATCAACTAAGTCTGAGGCGAGTACAAAGTCCGGAACGAGGACTTGATTCCCTACCGCCAAGCCGCGCTTGGATTAATCACCACATTCGAGGGGTTCTTCATAGAGCACGTCCCTCGACTGCGAAACATCGAGGTAGACGCTCTAGAGAGAGCTCGCAGCCTCTCTAGCTGTTGCGGTCAATACCCATGATCATCGTGATTGGTCAGGAGCTGGTCTGTCTAAAGAACAACCTCTCTGTGCCGGAGCTACTCAGTAGAGACGAGCACCGACTCACAAGACTGGAGACTTCCATTCATCGACTACGCAGCCTCTCTAGCTGTTCCGGTCAATACCCATTAACTGATCACTGTTATCGGTCAGGAGTTGGTTTGACTGAAGAACAATCTCTCTCGGTGCCGGAGCTACTCAGTATAGACGAGCACCGACTCACAAGACGGGAGACTTCCATTCACCGACTACGCAGTCTATGGAATTCTTTCCGAGAACCCAAAGGAAGCTACTTCGATTAGAAGACGTTCCCTCCTGTTCTATTACGATACAGCTACAAAAATGTTGTATCGCCACTCCTATGACGATCTTCTGCTACGATGCCTAAAGAATACAGAAGCGAAGAAGCGAAGAAGGACCCAAATGAAGCTACTTCGATTAGAAGACGTTCCCTCCTGTTCTATTACGATACAGCTACAAAAATGTTGTATCGCCACTCCTATGACGATCTTCTGCTACGATGCCTAAAGAATACAGAAACGAAGAAGGCTCTCCACAAGGCTCACGATGGGTTTTGCGGTGCCCATCAGCCAGGGTCCAAGTTACAGGACCACCTCCGTAGAATAGGTTACTATTGGAGGAAGTTCGGACCGCACTGGACGAGCGTCAGGTCACGTTGTCTTCTCCGGGTCATCCAAGTCATCCACCAAGATGGGGGAGGTGGCCTGTTCCACCAGCAACTCCCCCGGGACGTAACCACCAGAGCCCTCTGGAACAAGCTCAGCAGCCTCGGACCGAGGAGAAGCGATCTCTTCATCTGGCTTCGCATAAGAAACCTTGACGGCCGTAGACCGTCGGGGTCGGTCCCTCTCCTCATGTGTCTGCAAGTTTTCAAACAGACCAGAAAAAGATATTATAGAGGGGACCGGGAAGAATTAAACTAAGAGCTCACAAGAATACCGCCTCAGCATCAAGAATAAGCTCTGGGTCAGAAGCCACCAGAGCCAGGGGTCCTACCTCCTCCTCTTCTTTTGTTCCTTCTTCTTCGTCCCCGGCCGACACAGGGGCATTGACAACAACCCGCTTCCTATAACGCGGCCTCGCAGCCGCGGATGGTTTCTGCCTTCTCTTTTTGGACGGAGGGCTCCGTATCGGAGATGCCTTGTGCTTCATTGGAGAGTTCACGGGAGGCCTCATAGGAAGCATTCTCTTCCCCCGTCGTTGAGTCAGAATCGACAAGCACAACCTTCCCTTTGCCTTTTTTCTGACCTTTCTTGGACTCCCTGCATCGGGACTTCAGCTTAGTACCCACGATGAAGCTAGTGTCCCGGTCAAAGCCAGGTGGAGGAGTATTCATGGCTACATAAAAGAGAGCCGCTGCATGAAGGATATGCGTAGGAACTTTAGCATTGGGCAGGGTAAACTAGACCTGAGTATTGGTGGCAAAGTAATAATCCCAGGCCTGGGCTATCAAGAATGCTACCTTACATAGGCTTGGATTGCTCAACATGAGCCGGCTATATCCAAACTGACGAGCAAACCTACTCGTCAGGTAAGGTTCCAAGAAGACGAGATTCTGGTTCCGGTATACCAAATGGGAAGGTCGGATGGAAAGTAACCAGCAAAAGAGCTTCGGGGACAGAACTTGACGGTCAACCACCATCCCACTGAACCCTATTCACTTCGTCCTCTGTGAACTTCGGGACCGAGAGAAAGAAGGAATAGTCCGCTACGTGGGCGAGTGCATGCCGACAGGCGGGATCCTCAATATGAACCCAGGGCATCCCACCATACTGGCGAATAAAAGCATCAGCCTCTGTCGTCGTCCCATCAACTCCATGATGCATCAAAGATGGGTAGTGCATTAACAGTCAACCCATTAGATATGGTAAGGCATCTCAACCCGGTTGAAATCTCCAAGGCCGCCATGGGCCATCACTTTGCTCGTAAAAGTATGGAGCCCGCGATGGCATCGCAGACCATCACTGGGAGTAAAGCTAGCTAATGGCCAAAAACTAACTTCACAGCGGGGAGGATGAGATTGCGGCTAGCCCTCTCGATCGACCCAGAGCCCTCCGGGACCACAAGTTCGCAGCCATATCATCAAGAATCCAGCCAGCACAGCCTTATCAGACAGTGGCTGGGTGTCTTGGTAAAAGTAGCTGAAGGTATCACCAGAGCTACCAAACCCCTCACCAGATGCGGTCATTCTCTTAATACCGTGCACTAGGTCATCAACACTACTCAGGGTTTAAGTAAGGGCTCCAGACGATGACCCAACCCGAAGCTTCAATATCAAAGAGGTAATGGATCCAACCCGAAGCTTCAATATCCAACCCGAAGCTACCAAACCCCTCACCAGATGCGGTCATTCTCTTAATACCGTGCACTAGGTCATCAACACTACTCAGGGTTTAAGTAAGGGCTCCAGACGATGACCCAACCCGAAGCTTCAATATCAAAGAGGTAATGGATCCAGGCCTTGGGGTAACGTCCCCTCTGTGCTTCTGTCCGGATGCGGTCATTCTCTTAATACCGTGCACTAGGTCATCAACACTACTCAGGGTTTAAGGGCTCCAGACGATGACCCAACCCGAAGCTTCAATATCAAAGAGGTAATGGATCCAGGCCTTGGGGTAACGTCCCCTCTGTGCTTCTGTCCTTCTTCTTTGAAATTTGCTGGCAAGTGCTATGATGGCACAACAATTTCTGGTACACTGCGAGAAATCCCGGATGTTGTTTCTCCAACTCCTCGAATTTCTCATTATCAGACGTGTACTCCTCATACCGCTCGCTGCCCCAGGGTAACCACGAAACATCGTACATCTCGTGGAGGGCAAAGTTCTATCTTCCCACCAGGAGTAAAGAAGGTCCCGGTGCGACAATTTTACATCTCGATCAAAGTCACGAACAACTTCGGGTTCTTCTCCAAACCGTAATAGGAACCTCTATGGCGTAGTAGAGATTGGCCTCCTTCGCAAGAATGATGCACCCAAGAAGACGAATGATGCACCCAGTTGAGCAAGCATATTTTCTCCTTTGGATATAACCCCTTGTCTGCGAGCTGGTTCAGAAAAGTATAAGCTCCGTAGATACGAACATTCGGTCTCATATCACTTGTGAAAGCGCCATGTTCCAACCCGCAAAGAGAATAAGAAAACAATTCCTTAGTCGCCGCTTCTCTCTTCAGTTTAGAGTTAAAACGAATGCGGCCGACTTGGGCTCCCTTTTAGTCTGGGGTCAGGGTGTCCAACATCTTCCTTTGGAGGGACACCATATTGAAGGTCGACGACAAAGGTAAGTGGCGCTCCATCGTAGGTATATGTATCTTCATCCCTCCAGAGGAGAAGGTCCAACTCTCTTTTTTCTTCTCTACCTTAGCATCCGAGATAGTGACCCAAGAAGACGAATGATGCACCCAGTAGAGCAAGCATATTTTCTCCTTTGGATATGACCCCTTGTCTGCGAGCTGGTTCAGAAAAGTGTAAGCTCCGTAGATACAAACATTCGGTCTCATCTCACGTGTGAAAGCTCCAGGTTCCAACCCGCGAAGAGAATAAGAAAACAATTCCTTAGTCGTCGCTTCTCTCTTCAATTTAGAGTTAAAACGAATATGGCCGACTTGGACTCCCTTTTGGTCTGGGGTTAGGGTGTCCAACATCTTCCTTGGGAGGGACACCATATTGAAGGCCAACGACAAAGAAAAGTGGCGCTCCATCGTAGGTATATATCTTCATCCTGCCAGAGGAGAAGGTCCAGCTCTCTTTTTTCTTCACTACCTTCACATCCGAGATAGTAAGAGGATCTCCAAACAGGAAGATATGTTTCAAATGAGAAACGCCCTTCGAACCCTCAATCGGCCCAGAGTTCAACTGGCAAAGCAGAAAGAACGAAGACTGGTCCGTTATTAACTTCATTCTCGCCTCAGATTGACCCTTGTTTATCTAGGCCTGGATATTTTCCACTATGTAGTCGAACCTTACGCCCAGTACGGCCTGAGCACGACACATAAGCACCTCCCCTGACGGAGCCACGGGTAAAGTCACTGCAAAACCAGAAATAAGAAGACGGTTGGAGCCCTTGGGATGGCGTGCGCATCATAAATAAACTTGAGCGCATAAAGGACGCATATAAAACATGCGGCCTAGTCATGAACATAACCTCCATGCGGTCGAGTCACAACAAGACCGGCCGAGTCACAACAAGACCTCCATGCGGACGAGTCAAGACCAGCGCATGCGGCTAAAGTAAGACCCGCACATAAAACATTCGGCACAGTCATATGGACAGGTCTGCACATGGTCTAATCATGCAGCAGACCGTATACGAAGTGTCAAGACGTCTGTACTCCCCCCGCCCCAAATCTTACCTGTGATGGGCGTCTGAACGTCCTCATAAAAAGAGGAAGAATTCTCCTTGGTGCTAGATGCAAAAGACGGGTGCTTCCCCTTCTCAGTCTTTTTCGCGAGAGCAGAGGAAGCCTTGGGCAGGCAGATGATCGGAGCAGGAAAAGAGTCGCAGATGAAGGAAGAAGAATTCAGCAAGACAAAAAAGTTCTTCTCTACCCCGAGACTCCAATTTATAGGCTGCCAAAGAGATAATGGCAGCCCCCTCGGTTCCCGCGTCCAACTGTCAGCCTCTACGGTGGACTATTGGGTTCTCGAAGCGGCCTTACTTTCGTAACCGTTATCTTGGGATCCGTGTGAAGAGGCGGGTCAAAATCTTAGGAGATCTGCTCCAAATTGAAACAAATCTGTCAGTTAATGCAGAAGCATCAGCCTGGAAGCACTTGCCTATGCGGCCCAACGTCTATGAGACCCTCCATCCATGCGACCAAAGTACTTTTCCTCCATGCTTCTTATTCAAAGTATTTCAAACTTATCAGTTTAAAATTTTTGAAGGGGATCTTGTAGAAGCATAAAAAATATGCATCCATACATCCAACAATCATGCGTCCCAAAGTAAAGCTCAGAAAAGATCGGGCCGCAAAAATTATCCTGCGACCCAATAAGACGACATCCATGCGTCCCAATCAGCCGAAGCAGCTTTGGCCGCAACTGACATGGCATTCTAGCAACGGGATCGTCTCTGACACAGAATCCTGACAAAGAGAATTTTTTGAATGCCTCAAAAGACGTGAACTCACTAAACGACAGAAGTCCCACGTCAGCACAGAACTTTACTCTCGATGGGTGTGCAGCGCCACATGTACAGCACAACAAGGACCCCATGTATCCCAGACTCCATGCGTCTCTGGTCCTATGCGTCCCAGACTCCATGCGTCCCATGTGTCTCTGGCCCCATGCTCCATGCCTCCCAGACTCCATGCATTCCATGCGTCTCTGGCCACATGTGTTTTAGACTCCATGAAAACCAAATCTTGTTGTTACGACATGAGTGATTCTCTCCAACCAAGTGCAGACCACATATCAACCTGACCAAGTCACGTCCACAAAGGACGAGAACCACCCAGATCTTCAGCAACAAAAAATCTCAACAAGCGTCCGCGCACGATTACAGAATCCTAACAAAGAGAATTTTTTGAATGCCTCAAAAGACGTGAACTCACTAAACGACAGAAGTCTCACGTCAGCACAGAACTTTACTCTCGATGGGTGTGCAGCGCCACATGTGCAGCACAACAAGGACCCCATGTATCCCAGACTCCATGCGTCTCTGGTCCTATGCGTCCCATGTGTCTCTGGCCCCATGCTCCATGCGTCCCAGACTCCATGAATCCCAGACTCCATGCATTCCATGTTTCTCTGGCCACATGTGTTTTAGATTCCATGAAAACCAAATCTTGTTGTTACGACAGGAGTGATTCTCTCCAACCAAGTGCAGACCACATATCAACCTGACCAAGTCACGTCCACAAAGGACGAGAACCATCCAGATCTTCAGCAACAAAAAATCTCAACAAGCGTCCGTGCACGATTACAGCTGCACCATGTTAAGAAGGCACACGTGGTACCCTCTAGCATCCATGCAGCCCAACATATGCGCTTCCAAGGATGACTATATATACCCGGGTGGTATGCCCAAACGGGGGGGGGGGGGGGGGCAACAGAGAGAGACCAGACATAGACGAGCAAAGAGAACATAAAAGAGCTTCTTCATCCTGTATCGGATCGTCAACGGAGCAAAAGAGTGGCATGCTCACGGTTACAGCTGCGCCATGTTATTAAGAAGGTATATGTGGCACCCTCTAGCATCCATGCGGCCCAACATATGCGAGACCAGACAGAGACGAGCAAAGAGAACATAAAAGAGCTTCTTCATCCTGTATGGATCGTCAACGGAACAAAAGAGTGGCATGCTCACGGTTACAGCTGTGCCACGTTATTAAGAAGGTATATGTGGCACCCTCTAGCATCCATGCGGCCCAACATATGCGCGCCTAAGGATGACTATATATACCCTGGTGGCATACGGGGGGGGGGACAACAGAGTCAGAGCAGACAGAGACGAGCAAAGAGAGAACATAAAAGAGCTTCTTCATCCTGCATCGGATCGTCAACGGAGCAAAAGAGTCGCTGCACTTCTCAACCTCCATCGTCACACCCTATATCAAAACATTGTGCTTAGATAATTATGTTTAGGATTCTTTGTACTATTTTTCGTTCTTTAAATACAAATTTGCAAGAACTCATTTAATGGCGAACAAAAACATTAGGTGCTGCTCCGTACTTTGTTACTTTTATAGATGATGCTTCCAGGAAAGTTTGGACGTCAAAACATTGTACTTAGATAATTTTGTTTAGGATTCTTTGTACTCTTTTTCGTTCTTTAAATATAATGTTTACAAGAACTCATTTAATGGCGAACAAAAATATTAGGTGTTGCTTCGTACTTTGTTACTTTTATAGATGATGCTTCCAAGAAAGTTTGGACGTATGCCTTGAAGACCAAAGATCAAGTTCTTGGGGTGTTTGAAGCCTTCCATACTATGGTGGAAAGAGAAACAGGAAAGCAACTGAAATGTATCCGCACAGATAATGGGGGAGAATACATTGGACCATTTGAAGAATATTGCAAGGGTCATGGTATCTGTCATTAGCAAACAATTCCGAAGACATCTCAACATAATGGTGTAGCAGAAAGGATGAACCGCACCATTATAGAGAGAATCAGATGCATACTCTCACATGCCAGACTGTCGAGAAATTTTTGGGAGAAAGCGATGAATACTGCACCATTATAGAGAGAATCAGATGCATACTCTCACATGCCAGACTGTCGAGAAATTTTTGGGAGAAAGCGATAAATACTGCATGTTACTTGATAAATCGTTCCCCTTCAGCCCTTCTTAACAGAGAGGTTGCAGAAAAGGTATGGACAGGTAAAGATGTTATGTATGATCATTTGAAGGTGTTTGGTTGCAGGACATTTGTGCATATTCCCAAAGATAAAAAGGTCGAAGCTTGATAATCTTGGACTTCTGCAGATGATAAGTTTGGGTATAAGCTATGGGACCTAGTGCATAAGAAGTTTGTCAGAAGCAGAGATGTGGTCTTTCTTAAAAACCAAACCATTGAAGACTTCGAGAAGATCGAAGAGTCGGAGCCTCACAATGATGACTTGATGGATGTTGATCCAATTATTCCTCCTATGGTACAGGATGACGTTGATGCTACATATGTCCATGATCATGAAGATGAAGACATTCATAATGAAGCTCTTGCATATGATGATGTTCCTATTGATGAAGATGAGGAGCAGGTGCAAGCTCCTCAAGAACCACCTATTGAGTTGAGAAGATCAGATAGAGTACCAAAGCCTTCAATAAAATATTCAGTTACTGAATATGTGATGCTTACTGATGAGGAAGAGCCAGAATGTTACAAAGAAACTCTTGAAGATGCACATAAAAATAAATGGTTGAAAAAAGAGATGGCTTATTTGCATAAGAACAACACTTATGAGTTGGTTGAAAAGCCAAAAGATCAAAATGTTCTAAGAAACAAATGGGTGTTCAAGATAAAGACAGAAGAAAATAGCTCACAACCAAGGTACAAGATGTGACTGGTTGTGAAAAAATTTGGACAGAGAAAAGGCATTGACTTTGATAAGATCTTCTCAACGTTGTGAAGATGACTTCCATACGTGTTGTATTGGGATTGGCGGCAAGCATGGAATTGGAGATTGAGTAATTAGATGTAAAAATTGCGTTCCTTCATGGTGATTTGAAGGAGGATGTGTACATGAAACAGCCAGAAGGTTTCAAAGTCAATGGTAAGGAACATATGGTTTGCAAGCTGACAAAGAGTATGTATGGATT
The DNA here is from genome assembly GCA_036927795.1 of Iris macrosiphon. NCBI lineage: Eukaryota > Viridiplantae > Streptophyta > Magnoliopsida > Asparagales > Iridaceae > Iris > Iris macrosiphon. Next base: position 797,568 of record JAYESA010000009.1, read on the forward strand.
GAAAGAGGCACCAAGGCAATGGTATAAAAGGTTTGAGACTTTTATGGTAGACCATGGCTACAGGAGAACGGCTTCAAATCAATGTATTTGTGTGCAAAAATTTACAGATGGTGATTTCATCATTCTTCTCCTCTACGTTGATGATATGTTGATTGTCGGACAAGACAACAACAAAGGAAGAGTTGAGACGGACATTTGATATGAAAGATTTTGGTGCTACAAAACAAATCCTAGATATGCATATCTCTCGTGATATGAAGGCCAGGAAGTTGTGGTTATTACAAGAAAAATATATTAAGAAGGCATTGCAGAGATTCAAAATAGATAAGGCTAAGAGTTAGTTGTCCACTTTGAGGTCACTTTAAGCTTACTAGTGATCAAAGTCCTTCCACTGAGAGTGAGAAAGAAGAAATGGAGAGGATCCCTTATGCCTCAGTAGTAGGGAGTCTGATGTATGCAATGGTGTGTACAAAGACCAGATATTGCGTTTGCAGTTGGTGTTGTTCGCAGGTTTTTTGCAAATCTTGGCAAAGAATATTAGGATGCAGTGAAATGGATACTCAGATACCTCAGACATACTTCCAGGTCATGCATATGTTTTGGAGGTAATGAACCTGTGTTAGTTGGCTACACAGACGCAAATATGGCAGGTGATGTTGATTCTAAGAAGTCTATATCAGACTATCTATTTACATTTGTAGGGGAGCAGTCAAAGTTGCAAAAATACTTGGCTCTATCCACTACTGAGGCAGAATATATTGCAGCAAAAGAGTGCGGCAAGAAAATATTGTGGATGAAGAGATTCTTTGGAGAACTCGGTGTTAAGAAGGACAAGTTCGTCATTTATTGTGACAGTCAAAGTGCTATTCATCTTAGTAAAAATCCAAGTTTTTATTCCAAATCAAAACACATAGATGTGAGGTATCATTGGATCCGAAATGTACTTGAAGAGAAGAAATTACAACTTGAAAAGATTGATACTGAAGAAAATGGTTCAGATATGATGACAAAGACATTGCCTAGAGGCAAGCATGAAGCATGTTGCAGCTATTAAGGTTTGGATCTGGATCTGGTAAATCCCTCCTTATGATCGGAAGGAAAAGATTGTTGGGTATTCCTATCTTAAGGAGGAGAGTTTAAATTCATGATTTCAATGATGAGAGTTTAAATTCATGCCTTAAAAGATAGAGAAGTTGTTGGGCATTCCTATCTTAAGGAGAGTTTAAATTTATGCATTAAATGAGGAGAATTTAAATTCATGCCTTAAATGATAGAGATATGATTTAAACGTGGAGTTTTAAATGGATTTGATTATTTCAAATCTAGGTCTCCTCATTTAAGGCATGAATTTAAAGTCTCCTCCTTAAGATAGGAATGCCCAACAACTTCTCTATCATTTAAGGCATGAATTTAAATGATAAAGAAATTGTTGAGCATTCCTATCTTAAGGAGAGTTTAAATTCATGCATTAAATAAGGAGAATTTAAATTCATGCCTTAAATAATAGAGAGATGATTTAAACGTGGAGGTTTAAATAGATTTGATTATTTCAAATCTAGGTGCATCTTTATGATTAAATTCGTATAACCTCTCATCCAACTTGTATCCACGGCACATATATGGCTGATAACCCTCAAGAAATATATACATGAAATCTCGTGAGAAAGAGAGAGAGAGAGAGAGAGAGAGTTGTGTGTATCCAAAAGAGAAGAAAAAAATGCTTTGAAGTGTGGTGAATCTTCTATCGCGGTAGAAAGTGTAAATCCAAAAATTGATAGTGGATTTTTCATGGACGAGTCCCGTGGTTTTTACTCTTCGTTTTGAAGAGGTTTTCCACGTAAAAACTTTGGTGTCTCTTGTCTCTTATTATTTTTAATATATGCATGTGTTTGTTTATTTGTGATTGCACATACGAGAGAGTTGGAGACTTTGTCTCAACACTCTCTTATCTATGAGATAATCCATATCATCAAACATCCTGGAGTTTAATTTGTTTTTCACGGGATGAGGTTATTAAGGCAAAACACAATTTCAGCAAAACCGTTTTGCCAAACTATCAAAAATAATGTGTACCACTCCTAGCAAATGGTTCAAGTGAAGAAAAATTGCCCATTGGACAAAAATCTTAGGTTGTCATATTAATACAAATCTAGGTTTTCCAGGATAATAATACTGGAATGAGCCCCATATTGCTCCTCTGAAATTATATGATAATCCATATCATCAAACATTCTTGCCAAACTATCAGTAAAGACACTCCTAGCACATTGTTCAAGTGAAGATTATGACTTCTTCTGGTTCTTGCTAACAGATATAAGAAGTCAATGAATTTAAATAAGGATTATGCTAAAGAGTGGAGCCATGCATATTCTACACAAGTTCTTACTAGCAACTTATTTTTTGTACATTAGAGGGTCAAACTAATATATATTTTAAAATTATAAAAAAAATTGTACATAGTAATCAATATTAAAAAAAAAAATTGGGCGAGGCCGTTGTGGCTAAGAGAAGCTTTATGCTGCCATTATTAAAAAAAAAAACCTTGATTTTCAACACAAATAGTGCAGTTTGCCCATATTGCTCCTCCGGAATTATCATCGTAGAGTTTGAAGTTGTTAGTATGGGGTGGGGTTATCAGGCAAAGCAAAAATTATAATGGTGAAACTGTGATAAATAATACATGTACGTGTACAACTCTCCTACTAAATTATTCAAGTGAAGACATTATATAATATGAATTCTACAATATAAAAGGTCAACAAATTTGAAAAGGGATTATCCTACTTACCTCCTATATGTATCAGAGTGCTCCTTTGCTTCAAATGGTGGCACCCCGTAAAGGAACTCATAGCACAGGACACCCAAGCTCCAAATGTCTACGCTAGCATCATGCTCTACACTTTCAACTGAAACAAACTAAATCATGTTAGCCATATCAGACCAAAGGAAACGTAAAGCGGGTCACATTTTTTTTATGACAGTGTGTCACATAAGAAGAGTGGAAAGGGGGAAATTGACTTACCCATTTCAGGTGGAAGGTAATCCAGTGTGCCACACATGGTCCGCCTGCGATTAAAAGTGTGCACTGACCACCCAAAATCTGCAATCTTCAACTCACCCTGGCAACATAATATTAACAGCATTACTATATTGGACTGCGTGGAAGTGAAGGGGCCAATAACAACAATCATTGTTACCTGAACACCAATCAGAAGATTTTCTGGCTTGATATCTCTATGAATGACATGTTTCCCATGTAAGTAGATAAGAGCCTGTGCTAAGGATGATATATACTGAACAACCAACAAAGAAATGGTAACTTATTTATATCAATGTCTAAACACAATGCTAAAATAATTTAATCATATTAATGTGAAATGCGGAGCATTGAGGAAATCAGAGGTTTGAGTGGAAAAGCATGAAAAAAGCAACCAACAAAAGCATATATACTGAACAACCAACAAAGAAATGGTAACTTATTTATATCAATGTCTAAACACAATGCTAAAATAATTTAATCATATTAATGTGAAATGCGGAGCATTGAGGAAATCAGAGGTTTGAGAGGAAAAGCATGAAAAAAGCAACCAACAAAAGCATATATACTGAACAACCAACAAAGAAATGGTAACTTATTTATATCAATGTCTAAACACAATGCTAAAATAATTTAATCATATTAATGTGAAATGCGGAGCATTGAGGAAATCAGAGGTTTGAGTGGAAAAGCATGAAAAAAGCAACCAACAAAAGCATATAACTCACACTAGCAGCTCTTCTTTCACTAAAATATCTGCATTTCTGTAATTCCTTGTAAAGCTCGCCTTTTGCTGCAAACTCTAGAATTAGATACACCCTGGTCTGCAATAACAAAAGCATGGCCAATATGCTACTTGAGTATATTTCTTGAATGACATTGATTACACATATCAAGGACTTGGATAGGAAGTTCAACCTGATCATAGAAGTACCCATACAAGCGTAGTATATTGGGATGTCTGAGGTGACTTTGTATCTCTACTTCACGACGCAGCTGATGCTCAACATTAGACTGTTTTAGCTGGCTCTTGAAGAGAACTTTTAATGCCACAACATGATTGCTCTGTTTCAGAATATGAAATTCTGTAAGCTCTCTATGTAAAAATAATTTGAGAATTCAATCTTCTTGTCACCAATCTGGCCAGTATACAATTTTTTTTTTCCCCAAAGTAACCTTCCAATGGAAAATACCACCTAGGGAGGACACTCTAAAAATAGACGGTGTGCTCCTATTGTGTCATGTCAGACGAGTACCTAACACAACACAAACACTCCAAAATACACTAGTATTTGTGTCCATGCGGTCGTTTCCAGACCATTCGTTCCCGTGCACTATAGTATACCACAGATCTACACATAGTCAAGTTATATTTACTGACACGGAGTACGCTACACACCACAGTTTTGCAGGTTACCGGTTTCACAAATGGAATTAACAAAGAGCAAGTGACATAATTTTCATAATTTATTGACAAAAAGTTATATATACCTTCTTTTCCCTAGCCAAATAGACATGGCCAAACTTCCCTCTCCCAAGAGGCTTCCCAATGTCAAAATCATTCAAAGTCCACCTCTTCTCTGCCATTGAAACCTTCGAAGAAGGCTACACAAATATCCAACATCAGACAGTTCAATTTAGATGATTATTTTATTTCATTTTATCAGAATGGGTATTAAGCTACAAAATTACTTGGAGGCAGTAATAAATTGAGAAAATAGAACTGATGTCTCGAATGAGAAAATAATTTAACGGGAAAAAAAACTCTTTACTTTCTCCAGTTTTTAACTTTGCACAAGATTAATTAGCAGAGAGAGAAAAGTCACGATTATCTACTAGTTAAAACCACAAATTTGGGGAAATTTTCTTGGTCAACAGAAACCCATCGAAAAGTAAAGAAAAACGAGTCGTACTTGAATCATCAAAGCCCTAGGTGTTTCTTCAGTTAATATTTGGAATAGAATGTGAAATTGAAAGATTTAAGTAACCAAGAAGCAATTTTGCACATGAAATCAACATTAGCTTGCTGATTGGAGAAATAAGAAACCTATTAACCAAAAGAAAACCAAAAAAGCCCTGTAGAAAAAAGAAAGCAAACCCTAACATTTCTCAAACCAAACTACCCATCAATCCAGAGTACCTTCTCTTCGCTTCGGTTTTCGGTGGCGATCGCCATTGCTGCGATGTAGAGAGAGAGAGACGCGTTTCTTTCCTTCCTTTCTTGGGTGGGAGGGGGAAGTTGCAAACCTTTTCTATGTGAGAAATGCTTGTGACTCCAACGGTCGACTCCTTCGATGCTGCCACGTGGACAGATCTGGAGGCGTAGTTTGAAAGCTGCTAAATAATTGTCATAGACTGATGTATTGTCCCCTTTCTATACAAATATGGATCCAATTTTTTTTTTTTTTGAAATACACATACAACTCACATTTTAATAGAGGTATAACGTGGGACTTCAAAACGGCTCAAAAGCGTCTAAATTGTTTGTAAATACTCAACCATCTATTTAAAAAAATAATATTACAAAAAAAATTGTTAAAAACAATTTAATTTGTTATAAATAACGTCATGGAGAATTGAACTTGACCAACCAAGAAAAAATATCTCTCATCTTAACCACATGAGCAAGAAAAGATATTTAATTATAGTTATATAATATTATGTAGTTAAATAATTAGTTACAATTTATTTAATTTTTAATTACGTGAGAATATACGTACAATTTAGACAGGTAGTTTTTTCAAGATTTTTTATAAATAGTAGAAATATATCCATAATAAATTATAATTAAAATAAATTTAAACTATTCAAACTATTTTATAATAATATAAAAAAAAAATTATTTTACGTGCAACGCACGTGCATTTACTAGTTTTAATAGAGAGGGCACATGTATGGTACAGGATTATTGGGGTCAGTAAATCTAGACTCGTGAGTGTGTGTACAAGACCGATTGGGGCCAATCAGAACTCAATTTTTACAAGGTTTGGCCAGGTCTAGGTTGGATCGTCGTACCAGTCCGGCTAGAAGTATAGTCTGATTCAGGCCGGGTCCAGAGTTTATGAATCCAAATAAAAAACAATTGGACTTTAGCTTATGGGCCATGTCCGTTGGGTTTATAAAAAAATATAAACAAAGAAGACCTTGGGCTTATAAAAAAATATTGTAAAAAATTTATTAATTTTATTTACTTAAATTTTTTAATATGACAATTTTATTTCTTCTTTTTTTTTAAGTTGAAAGAGTTAAAAGAACATATTTTATCTTCAATTTGATCTCCAATCTTCGATCTTCATGTCTAGTTTTTTATTGAATCCTTATTATGATTTTCGATAACATCAAATCTTTGATTTATAGAGAAATTATTCTACCACTGCAAGACTTCGCCGTTTCATTGTTCAACTCCAGTAGGGTCGTGCATAGTAAAAGATTTATTAGTGTCGGCGCATTCATCTCTTAAGTGTTGAGTTTTTTTTTCGCACGAACTCAAACACGGACTTCTGAAATATTTGGTAGGATCATGCTTCTCTTCTTCCTTAGCATTTTTGAACCTACACTAAAATAAGATTCTGATGCTACCGTTGACACCGAGGTCATTAAAATATCACGTACCAAAAAAGAAAGTATAAGATAAAAAAAAATCGTATCTTTTTTAGCATTATAAAATAAAAATATATAATCCAGAATCATCAGCATCTTCATTTAAATACAAGAATAATTCTTGAGTTGGGAGAGTAATTTTTTTTTTGTAGTATACTCTTAGTATGAGATAACTTAAAAATTAAACCATATATAATAATACTACTACTATCTTGAACTATTGTACCAGATCAGTTCGATATGACTTTTCTTCATATAAAGTAATTAGATTATCTAAACGTTCTTTAATTTCTAATTTAAAGCTGCTTACCTTAACTATCATATTATCATGAAAATCATCTAACAATATAAATACACTATCTATTTTGATTTTAGAATCTAAAATTGCAGTCAAACAATATAAAAGAGATATTTTACGTCAATATTGTGGAAATTTTGTTTCCAATTTAGAAACGACATAATCAAATATCAGAAGTATTTATATATCTTGCAAGTAAATGAGAAATATTAACTATCTTTGTTAAAACTAAAGAAGAACTTAGATAATAAACTCCTAATAAACTACATATAATAATATATTTTTTAATAAAAATTGAAGTAGCAACTAACCAATCATTCTCGATTATTTGATAATCAACATTTAGATTTACATTAACATAGTGTGCCTAACATCTCTATATTTAATACAAGATTTCAACATCATATAGGTAGAATTCCATCGATGTGGTACATCCTGAACAAATCTCCTAAATGTCAAACTATATTGTGCACATAACGTTTTAAACTCTTGTTGTCTACTTGGTGAATCGTTTAAACTAATTATACATGTTCTAATACTTTCTAAATTCGCTTAAAAAATTAGAAGTATTCTTGTATAATTAAATTAACAATATAATAAACAAATATTACAAAAAAAATTGTTCTTCTAGTATAGACATAAACTAAGATCTTAAAGTATTGATAAGAAGTATTATTACTAGCATTATCAAAAAGATAATTAAAAATATGAATATCATATTCACGTAAAACTTGTAATATTGTTTCGTCGATTGCAGATCCAGTATGCGAAAATTTCAACAGTTGTTAACAAAAAATCATTTATATAAACCCTATTTCGCATCTAAATAATGTGTCTTGATACAAACAAAAGGATAATTTTATTTACTAGTCCATATATGAGAAGTTAATGAATATTTACTAATATTTTTAAAACTTTCTTTCAAAGATTTTTCCTTTTTAAATAGTTTAACAACTTATACTTTAGTAGTAGATATAAAAACTTTAATAAAACAAAATTTTAATATACTACTTGCATAGTCATAATATCATCCACTCTCACCAAATGTAAAAGATTGTTTATCACAAATAATATTTTTCATTAAGCTGGTTTTGCTATGAGTAGCAGAATAAGTAAAATCTTATATTGAAGATCTTTGAGGATCAATGCTTAGCTGTGTTTGTCTATCATTAATTGTGTCTTACCATAACAACTTTCATAATACCTCTTCAAAATTCATGCACCATCATTTTGTCCTTTTTTCATTTATTCTATTAAGTACCTCTTGTAATTATTTTTTTGGTTGTTGGAATATATAAGACTTCCTTTTCCTTATGATCTGTGACAAATAGTTTAATAAAATATTCTCATAAAATTGATCGTTTTCTAGTTGAAATATCAATATTAAGACTTTTATTTTCCGAAGACATTTGTGTCGGTGTTCTTCGACCTGTTCATTGGCAACCGGAAGCCAGAGATGTCGGATGCGAGATCTTTAGCTACTTGTATCGATTTGCCACAGTGTGGCATCATTTGAGGGGAAGTAGACTGCTCAATAATTTCACATTTTTATTTTGTCGTAAGTAAAAAAGTCAACCGATCTGGCTCCCTATAACTGCACAATCTAACGATTACCTTAGTCTCACGAGTTTGAACTTGCATTCCTCCCTTAGTGAGCTTCCAGTCATAGAAGGTTCGTTAGCCTCTAGTTATTCAAATAAGTCGTGTTTTTCGTGGTTTTTCCATTCAAAAATGACACGAAGCTTGATATGAGTAGCAAACGGCTTCAAGACCTTTCGTTTTGAAGCAGGGGCGGACACTCTTTTTTTCTCTCTAAAGGCGAGCGTTAGTGGTTGTTCATCTCATACTAGCATATTAGCATAATAATTATCAAAATTGTTAATAATATTGCAACATTATTCTTAAAGGCGTTAAAATGAATGGTTAGAACTAGTAGCATCACCATGATCCATACTATAATTTATTTAAAGAACTAGTAGCATCACCAATGTCACGTCCCAGTCCCAAAATATCGAGGGACTAGACACGTGTCAATGGCAAGCAGCACACACCGATGGACAAACCCACCATCGGGGCGCACTTAAGCTGTAATACAACAATAAGGATCTAAATATACTAATCTCATCCACAGAAATAAATATAACCATTTCAGAATCATAAAGCAAGATCAATCTCAATAGATATAATACTCGAGAAATAACCCGATAATGAGTCTGATACATCTGTCAAGATACAAGAATAAAGATAACCACAGCAAATACTGAGTATGGAACAATATATACTCAGAAGATACCCTCAGGGATCACTCGTCTACTGGATCTGGTACTGCTCCAGTGTCTGCTCATGCTCCTGCTAATGCTCCTGTCCCGTATACCTCGGGGTAGATCTCGTCTGCTAATCCTGGGGACATAATTCGGATCCAGGTCCTCAGGGGACATAGCAAGGTACAAAATAACTCAAGCCATAAATAATGCAGTGCAAAAAATAAATATGGTCAATATGTAACCATCTATGTGAAATTCAAGTGAGAGCATCACTAGTACTCAGGCTGAGCCACTACAAGCTCTGTGTCGGGGAGCCGGTAGCAGTAATAACTTGTAATGTGCCTAGCTCTGCTGGAGAGTCTACGACCTCACAATAATAATATATATATATATATATATATATATATATATATATATATATATATAACAGCTTATAGCCTGTGTGTCTCTCCCCACCCAATGTAACCACACGTCTCATGTCCACAACGTCTCATGTACATGTCTCGCACGATCATAGCTAATGCAACCAGTCATATAATATCTATGAATATAATGTCTATGTCATAAAACCTGTATCCTATACAGAATCACCATGAATATCTCAGGAAGATTTTGTCTCATGAATAGTGTCAAGTGTCCTGGGTTATAATGTACTTGATAAGACAAGTACGAGAATGTAAAGGGTCACGAATGTTCATCTCTAGGTGACGTTACACAACTCCACGTACGGTGTTGGCACCCGACTATTAATCGGACGCTAAGTAAGTCACACGGTCCTAGGTTGAGCATGAACAACAATATAAATAAATCTAAGAAATATGTAACAAGAACTGCAAGTTTTGGCAAGGTACACTTGCCTGGGGTTTGAATACCAACAGTTGTCCCTGTATCAGTGGAACCTGCAGGTACTCCTCCAAAAGCTGAAATAAACATCACCAACAGGCTCAAAAAATATCAAATAGCTAGAAACGCCTGTCCTTAAGTCCAATTTGGACACAGGGGCAAAAATCACAGTTTCTGGTCAAAACGGGGTCCACATGTGGCCTACTTCGCACCGAAAAATGTGTCAGAACCAATGGTCTCCAAATTCGTCATACTTAGTGTCAACAAGTCCAGAATGATGATACGAACCCAACGGAACTTTCAGAACTGGATTCCGATGAGCCGATCACAAAATCGTCCGTCAAGTTGAGCCGTGGGGCCCACTATACATAATTTTGTCAACATTCTCAGAATCGAACCAAACTTGGGTCACAAGACCAGCGTATTGCTACGAGTCCGATGGCTCAAGTTTTGTTTCGATCCGATATGTGTACACGAAGTTACGACGTGTTCCAGAACAGGCGGATACGGGGCATTATCGACGGATACGGGACGTTGTCGGCGGATACGCGTTGATTTCGGTGTGCATGCACACCTAAATCAACTTCTGCGAAATCCCGTACGTCCGTATCAACGGCGCGCACCTTTCGGTGAAGATCGCGCGCGACTAAGTCGTCCTGTTTGGCAGGGCGTACTCAGTTTCGGGTGAAAACAGGACGTTATTTTTTCTATTTTTGGATCGCAGTTCGCGATCGCCACAGGACGCGACGCACCGAGCGGGTTACACGGACATCGAGAGGGTTATACAACCTACGCGTCACAACTGACGGAACAAAAAATGGAGCAACAAGGAGAGAGAACGGGTTACCTGAACAGGGCTCCGTGGAACGAGATTTTCTCGTGTCCGGGTCACTGTGCTGTGTCCGGGTTCTGTGTTGTGCCGTGTCCGAGTCAGGGTGCCGCTGTGTCGGAGTCAGGGTTCAGCAGAGACTCGCCGGGGATTCGCCGTGGCAGTTCAGGGCATCGACGGAGGGGGACAGCGCCGCCAGAGTGAAGGCAGCGAGGTGGAGGCGCCGCGGGGAGAGCAGCGGCTGCTGCTGCTCGTCGAGGCGGAGGAAGATGGAACGGGCGGCTGGGGTTCGAGTCGATCGGGTACTGCGGGTCGGGGACGGGCGGAGGACGACGAGGTTCTGGTCGGGGGTTCGAGTTCAGGCGGTGGGTGACGAAGGGTGGTGGTCGACGGGAGAGATGGTGGCGAGGGCTCGAGCGGGGTCGTCGGCTGGGGCTGCGGGGAGAGATGGAGGGGGAGAAGGTAGTCGAGGGGCAGGGCGGAGGAAGGAGAAGGGAAGGCGACAGGTTAGGGTTCAGGCTAGGGCAGCCGAGGGACGACCGGAGCGGCTCTGCACGGCGGAGAGAGGAGAGAGATGGAGTTTTCCGGTGGCGGAGCGTGGAAATCGAGGACATTATATAGCCGCCGGAACAGTGATTCCGTTAGGATTAGGATTAGGGCTTTTGACCGGGTTTCGGGTCCGGGTCGGGTTCACTTTGGATCCGACCCGACCCGTTAAGAGATGGATTTGGTTTGGTTTGGTTCGGTTTAACAACGGTTTGGGTCGGTTTGGTTTGGTTTATTTAAAATAAACCGGCTTCAGTTTAGGGTTTAATTCGGTTTAAATGTACATTAGTTTTTAGGGCTTTAAAAATGCTTCTGGGGTCCAATAATTCCCGAAAAATTATCCTATGTCTAATTTTTTATTTTACACTAGAAAATATTATTTTCATAATATTTTAATATTAATTAACATCATTTAAAAATTATTTATTTACAAAATACCTTAGTTTTAATTCCAGAAAATTTGCAGAAAATTGTGTAAAATTTCTTAAAAAAAATTTAAAAAATCAGGGGATTTACAATTTTTTAATATAAACTACTTTTATAATAAGATTCTTTTACTTCAATTCTTAACTTAATTTTCTCCAAAGTCGGATGTAGAATTGTTACAAATTGGTGGTGATCGATCAAGTTGAAGCCTACAATATTTTCAGACTCTTACAATTTTTCTTGCACTTCAGTCTCCAAAAAATAGCTATCTCTCTGAATATAACATAATTTATTTGTAAATATTAGAAAAACGGAAGTATATTTTGTTATAAATTTTGATGAATTAAGTTTTATCTATAAGAATTTGTGTGTGCCAAAATGACCACAAATATTCTTAGAATATAATTATTATAGGAATATTTTGGTTTTTTAGAAAATGACCAAAATATTCCTTATTAATGTTCACAATTGGCTAGGGGATGGGGTTACCAAAATAATCCCTCGTAACATTTTTCTAACGGGAGGTTGGTGAAATTGTAAAATAACTTCCAACTGTTATTTATAGTGGTGTTATTTATAGTGGTAGCGGAGGTCGAGAGGTTGGGGAGAAACTAGGTTGATTCGGGCCTAGAACCGGCTTGACCGAGTCACTGTTCGGATTGGATCAATCAGTTTTTTGAGGGTAAGTCCGACTTGGTCTGGTTATAAAGCCGGGGAGGACAGGACCGGTCCGAACCTGCAAGCATAGAAAGCAAATATAGCCCACACTCAATATAAAAGTGGGTCGTGTCGGGTCAGACCCTTGATCAAGTCCAGACTAACCCAGATTAGGTTTGACCGGACCGGACTCGAAACGAATTTCGGACCGTCCGACCCAATACGCACGTTGAGATAGAAGAGCGTTTACCCTTATTTATCTATTTATTTATTTTCTAATAATATTCTACAAATTCTTAATATTAATAATTTAATCCATAAACTTTTTTAAAATCAAAAAAAATTCTCGTAATATATTAGTTGTGAAAATACAAGTTCATGAAAATGTAGAGGTGAGAGAAAGGTTCTGTTATCAATATTTATAATATAAATATATATATATTATTTTTCAGAGAAACTAAAAAATAAAATTGTTACCGGCCTCCGGGGAAGTGCACGAAGCACTGCCCTAAGAGTTGATCCGAGGTCTATGTTCTGACATTTCTCGGAAGCTCCTAGTGGTAAAACCCCCTGACTACCGGGTTCTCTTCGTCGCACACAACTCGGAGAGAGAGACCGAACTTAGCTCTGTCCAGAGCAAGGATTTAGAGATCAGAATGTGGTTTGAGAGAGGAATCGAAGAGAGATTTCACGTAGGATAATTTTATGTAAAGAAAGAAGGAGGAGGTGACCGCAATATAAAGGCAGACCAAAGACACAGCCAACCGACAAGAGATTAAATGGCTCTTAAAACTAGCCATTAAAGAGAAATAACAAAAGAAAATAAACGTGAAGGAATGACTGTCAAAAGAGCTGTTACAAGGGTTCAATGAACCTGGACATGATGCCTCTACGTTCAAATTTGAATGAGTCAAATGGTTCAAAAAATAAAGAGGAGCAAAAATATTTTTTTGATCCCAGCCCGAACCCGAAGAGTAAATTGGATCGGCATTCGGCGCCCGCAGGTGTGGGCACGTACCCGCACCCGTTACACGTGCCGAACCGAACCGAACCTAGCCGAGACGGGTCGGGCGACGGCGCATGCGTGTGGCCCAAGGGGTTCTCCACACAACATCTTTAAGAAAGCAATAAAGAGGAACTAATATATACATACAAGGAGGGGTTGACCCATCCGATGTGGGACTAAAGGAAAGAAGGTAGTTGAGCTTTTGCTCAAGCAAAGCTAACAATCCCCCCCCCCCCAAAAAAAGGTCAAGTTCCGAAATAGAAGTGACAAAAAATTAAAAAATAAGTTTCTAGGCAGGTATATACTATGCATAGATGAGATAGACTACAGCCTTGAATCTCACTTAGTGACTATTGTCTTTGTCTGAAGAAGTGCTTGATGGACTATGCCTTGAATCAGACTTCTTTCACCAGATTCAGAAAAATAGCACACATAGTACGCTAGAGGTTCTGGGTCTAACGGGTGGCACTTTTGGTTGGCCATGCGCACTAATTCTAAATTCCTGAGAGTTGTCTGGGATCGCCCTGTCTCATAGTCGCGGCCTTCACGACCTCTCATATAGGTAAGTCCTTAAGTTTTGGTGATAGGTTTCAACCCCGCATATCAGCTTGGACCTATTAAGAGTTTTAAAACTCATCCTAACCATATCACTCAAGAACATTATCACCATAGGGATGGGAAATCATTGTACGCATGTACAGCCACTTGGGCAATATAGAATAAGATTTTAATCTCGGGTCAGTATTCCATAAAAGTCACCTAAGTCCAGCTTGTTCCTACCCATTGAACCGGCTTCTTGGGATCTCTAGTCAGACTCGGTTGGGTTGCCATTGCTGGTGACTTTACTTATGGGCTTAACCCCATCCCCCTCGATGATTCTAGGATCAAAGTCCTAGACAGACCCTTCGTCAAGTGGTCTACAAGATTCTTTTCTAACTTTATATAGTCAAGAACCACATATTTGTCCAATAGGCTCTTTATAGACTTGAAGCGCAGCTGCAGGTGCCTGTTCATCTTAGCGTTCACAGAATCATGCTTTAGTAGTTTCATAACATATTTATTATCATAGTTTATAGAAATTGTAGGAACATGATTAATAGAAACAGTTATATGCATAATAAGGTTTCTTAGCCATTCGACTTATGTACATGTAGTGTCCAAGGCTATCATTTCAGAGTCCATTATACTCCTAGGTATGATAGTTTGTTTACATAAGCCCCAGGAGATTGCAGCTCCTCCTAGAGTGAAAATATATCCAGTAGTGGATTTTACATCATGTGAGTCAGTTACCCAGTTTGCATCTGAATAACCTTCTATGATATCAGGGTGTCTAGTATAGTGCAACATATAATCTAGAGTACCCCTAAGATATCTGAAAACTCTTTTTAATGCTGTTCAGTGTAAGTGATTTGGGTTACTAGTATATCTACTTAGTCTCCCAATAGCAAATATAATATCAGGTCTGGTCATGTTTGATATATACATGAGAGAACCTATCATCTTAGAATATCTGTGTTGTTCCATGGGAGAACCCTCATTGTCACGCCCCAGTCCCAAAATCATGTGGAACCAGGCCACGTGACATTGGCCAGCTGACACGTCTCCGAAGGAAAACCCAATATATTGGTCCCAAAGAGACGTGCTACGATGTCCTAAAATACTAACAAGTCTAGTACTAGCATATAACAGGTAACATCTAATCTCATCCACAATATATCAAGGAACACTGAAATAAGTACTGGAATATAAGCTCTAAGTCTAAAATGTCATAGTACAAACCCGATATGTCTGGTAGGAACAAACCCACTACAAAAGCTAAAATAAGAGTGCTCAAATATAATCTGACTAGAGCATCGGCTATCCAGATAAAGAGGCTCCAGCTCTAGATGGCAAGTCTACCCAAAATCAGAAGAACTCGGATGACAGCACCTCTAACTCCTCCTCGGATGCGTACCTAGTCTCCTGCCCAGGTCCGTACACCGTGGGATAGTACTCCTCATCTAAATCTGGAAGGGAACCAGGTCCTCAGTGGGATATAACAAGATACATAAAAGCATGCTATATATAATATTGAATAAATAAAGGGTGAGCTAACCATCTAAGTGTATGCAAATGTAAAGACAACCTTGGTACGTATGGGAAGTCGTAGGCATAACGTCCAACGTCCTCTAGAGTGCGGTATCTGTAACGTCCATCATTCCGAAGAATGAGGTTTCTGTATATATATAACGTCCAACACTCTAAGGGACGTGGTATCTGCAAATTATATATACGTCCGTATCACTCCGAAGAGTACGGTATGTGCAATAAAGAAGGTGGGTGTCCCATACGCCTACTGGTTGTCTTTTCCGCCCAATGCGAATATACAAGTCGAACCCACAACGTGCATACCACGTAGCTATATGCCAAGTCATAACTTTCTAGATAATCCTGACTACGTGCTAAACCGTGATGTGTGTTCCACGTACCGGTAGCTAATCGAGTACGCGAACCCGCATCCCAACATGAGTTTCAATCGTGATGCGTGTACCAGTGTCAGGGTCTAGGAGGATATCGGAATACCCTCGCATCTGTTGGTGAGTATGCTAATGTCTAAGTCAGTTATACTACGTATTGACATATTTGTCGACTGCACCCGAGTCAATCGCAGGCGCACACAGTTATATGTATTTTTGTAACAGGAATATATGCAACAATTTATAATTTAAACAGTAAAATTTGGAAAGGTATACTTGCCTGAGCAAGACTTCGTATAGTGTACGTCCTGATAATGTGTGTAAGTTTTGGTGAAAGAAGTGGGATTAGAGTTTGGGAAGTGTTGTAATATATATAAGGATAAGGAGGCGGTGGAGAAACTTAAGGATTAAGAATTACTGCTGCTGCTGCTTTCATCCTTTCATTGGTTTAGGTTTTGGTTGGTCTGCCATTGGTTTAGGTTTTGGTTGATCTGGCATTGGTTTAGGTTTCGGTTGAGGTTAGTTTTTAGTAACAATAGTTAGAAAGGCGGTGGGGGATGAGTCATAAGAGGGTTGTTTTACGCGCGGTGAAAGGAATTATGCGGTGGAAATGGTTTACGCGTGGAGGTTGCTTTACGAGTGGGTTTAAACTTTACGCGCGGAGAAGAAAAGTTGGTTTTGCTACTGCGGCTGCTGTTGTTTACGCGCGTAGAAGTACACGCGGGGTGATGAGCTGCTGCTGATATTTCTAACTTTACGCGTGGGTTGGTTAACGGGTTGCGGGTTTGGGTTTGATCCAATGGAGAATTCTATTTTTAATAAATTATATATATATATATATATATATATATATATATATATATATATATATATAAATTACATTGGTGCATACGGTTAAGCTAGCTACTGTCCAAAAGGTCTCCTACATTAAGAAAAATTTATAATTGCTCCATAAATCCTATAAGTGCTGAAAACTTCTCAAAATAAATCTAATAAAATCTATTCTCCCTATTTAGCTCATAACTAATATAAATAAGTAATAAAACCATTTTCAGAATTTAGGGGTTTTACATTTTACCCAACTTATAAAAATTTTGTCCTCGAAATTAAAACTAAGTCACGGTAGAAAGTACGAATGGTAGAAGATATATAAATTAACATGGTAATCTCATACCTTGGTCTGTGAACAGATTTGGATAACGTTTGCGCATGTCATCTTCTCGTTCCCAAGTGGATTCTTCTGGTGCGCCATGCTTCCATGCTACGCGACCAAGAAAATAGACTAGTTTCTCAATACTTTCTCTCGATGATCAAGGATTCCCACGGGTTGCTCTTGATATGATAAGCTCGGCCCAATGGTGATTTCTGAATGGTCAAGGACATGACTACTGTCTGCCACATACCGCCTGAGTTGTGACACATGGAATACGTCATATACTCCCTCAAGTGAAGGTGGTAGCTCAAGTCGATACGCCACTTCTCCCACTTTCTCTAACACATTAAATGGTCCAATATATCTTGGACTCAACTTACCGCGTCCTCCGAATCGAATGGTGCCTCTGGTGGGTGATATCCTCAATAAGACATGATCGCCCTCTTTAAACTCCAAGGGACGGCGATGAAGATCTGCCCATTGTTTTTGCCTGTCTTGCGCTGCTCGCAAGTGTCCTTGAATTTTTTTTACCTTCTCCACTGTGCGAACAATTAATTCTGGTCCTAGAATATGTCTTTCACCCACATCGCTCCAACATACTGGAGAACGATACTTCCTCCCATACAGTGCTTCGTAGGGAGCCATTTGAATGCTCGTTTGATAGCTATTGTTATAGGAAAACTCGACCAAATATAAATGGTCCTCCCATGATCCACTGAAATCAAGCATGCACACTCTCAACATATCTTCCAGTGTCTGAATAGTACGCTCGGATTGGCCATATGTCTGCGGGTGATACGATGTACTAAACTTTAGGCGGGTACCAAGACTCTCTTGCATACTTCGCCAAAAGTAAGATGTGAACCTCGTATCCCTGTCAGACACGATACTAACTAGTACTCCGTGCAGTCGCACAATATCTCTCATGTACATGTCTGCTAAGTCCTCTGTGGATTGCCCAACTCTGAAGGGTAAAAAGTGGGCAGCCTTGGTGAGTCGATCTACGATCACCCATACCGCATTACGACCATTAGGACTCCTTGGAAAACCCGTAACGAAGTCCATAGTGATGTGCTCCCATTTCCACTCAGGTATTGGGAGTGGTTGGAGTAAGCCTGCGGACCTCTGATGCTCAGCCTTGACTTGCTGACACACTAGGCATTTTGCCACAAAGCGGGCTATCTTCCTCTTCATTCCATGCCACCAATAGTACTGTCTCAGGTCTCTGTACATCTTCGTACCTCCTGGATGAATAGAGTATGTTGAGCTATGTGCTTCTGACATCAGCTCTTGTCGAAGTTCTCCATTCGAAACATAGAGACGGTCACCACATCTTAAAGTCCCGTCCTCGTGTATGCGTAATCCTGTTTGTATTTTGGCCTCTGTCCTTTGTCGAAGCCTCTGGAATCTGACATCTGTTGGCAGGGCAGCCTTGATCCTTTAGACTAATGTTGATTGCAACTGGTAATTTGACAACTGGCCGTCAGTTCCTGGCATGATGACTTCTATACCCAGCTGTTCTTAGTCATTCAATAGATGTTGTTGGGTAGTCAAAAAGAATGTTATGGGCCTCCTGCTTAAAGCGTCGGCTACTACGTTGGCCTTTTCCGGATGGTACTGCAGCTCAATTTCAAAGTCTGACATCACCTCGAGCTAACATCTTTGTCTCAGGTTCAAGTCCTTCTGGGTGTAGACGTACTTTAGGCTTTCGTGATCAGTGAATATCTCAACTCGTTCTCCGTATAGATAGTGTCTCCAAAGCTTCAAGGCAAAGATGATTGCCGCAAGCTCCAGGTCGTGAGTGGGGTAGTTCTTCTCATGGGTCCTCAGTTGTCTAGAGGCGTAGGCCACAACCTTCCCATGTTGCATCAAGACGCAACCTAAACCTTTTCCGGATGCATCGCTGTAGATTACGAATCCTCCGGATCCTGAAGGTATGGTCAAAATAGGTGCCGTAGTCAGACGCTTTTTTAGCTCGTCGAACGCTATCTGACACTCCTCTGACCAGATGAACTCCTGCTCCTTGCGGGTCAAGCGAGTCATTGGCTCCGCGATCTTTGCAAAGTTCTCTACGAACCTCCAGTAATATCTGGCAAGTCCTAGGAAACTCACCTCTGAGACGTTGGTAGGGGTTGGCCACGTTTCTACTGACAAAATCTTCGCTGGATCTACCGAAATGCCATCTCCTGAGATAACGTGTCCAAGGAAAGCGATACTATCTAGGAAAAACTCGCATTTGCTCAGCTTTGCATAAAGCCTCTTACGCCTTAGTGTCTCTAACACTAGCCTCAAGTGCTCTCCGTGCTCCTCGTGGTTCTTTGAATATACCAAGATGTCATCGATGAAGACTACCACGAACCGATCCAGATACTGATGGAATACTCTGTTCATTAGGTTCATAAATATGGCAGGCGCATTTGTCAATCCAAAAGGCATTACTAAGAACTCGTAGTGACCATAACGAGTCCTGAATACTGTTTTTGGAATGTCTTCTCTCCGTACTTTTACCTGATGATGTCTGATCTCAAATCTATCTTTGAGAACACTACTGATCCTATCAGCTGGTCGAACAGATCATCAATTCACGGCAGGAGGTACTTGTTTTTTATTGTCAAAGCATTAAGGGCTCTGTAATCAATGCACATTCGGAATGTTCCGTCCTTCTTTGGTACAAACAATACTGGTGCTCCCCAGGGTGATGCACTAGGACGAACAAATCCCTTGATCTGCAACTCTTCTAGTTGTAGCTTTAACTCGTTTAGCTCCTTCTTTGCCAACCGGTACACATTTGAAGATACCGGCGCTGCTCCTGGTACTAATTCAATAATGAACTCTACCTCTCTATCAGGCGGTAGGCCTAGCAACTCCTCCAAAAATACATCCTTGAATTCTGCAACAATAGCTGGTGGAGCCGTCTCCATAGCCATGTAAGCTCTAGGTGTCTGGCCTATTCCTTGTTCGATGGTGCCCGCATGTACTCGAACTCCGGGTGATCTGGTGGTCTAAAAATGATGCTACCTCTCCGAAAGTCTAGTATAGCATTGTACTGGCTTAACCAGTCCATGCCCAAAACAACGTCGAAGTTTGGCATCGGGAGTACTAAAAATCGTGCTCTCATCTTCCTACTACACACTACTACGGAGCACGTTCTAATAGTGCTGGTAACCGGTACGATGCCTCCTCCGGTAAGAATCTTCCAACTCTTAGGCAAGGGGGGAGTAGCTACTCTATGCATGGCTACGAAACTACTAGATATAAAAGATAGCGTAGCGCCAGAATCAAATAATGCAGTTGCAGGTATTGACGCAACTAAAACGGTACCTGTGATAGTTTCCCCTTCTGGTTCCTCCGCAACTGCTGCTAGTACAAAGGCCTGTCCGTGCCTCTGCCCTCTTCCCTGCTGCCTGGCTCGGTCGAACTGAGCCTCTTGTGGGGCCAAAGGTGGTACCTTCTGAAATCCTCCGGGTGCTAGGGGATGCTGACCTCCAGTCGGGGGTAGTATCCTCTGGACTGGTGCTGTTGGCCCTTGTCCGTTCTGGGGTGCTGCTTCTCTGTGTTGTGGGCAGTCTCTGGCCAGGTGTTGACTTGCTCCACATATCATGCACAGTCCAAGCTTCTTCCGGCAGTCTCTGACGAAATGTCCCTTCTTGCCACAATGATGACAAGTTAGAAGCTCCTTGTGCTGATATGGCACTGTCCTTTGTGCCTGCATTCCTGGTCGATGGATTGGCCCTCCTACTCGGGGCTGGGCTTTGGCTGGTATGGTCGTGTTAGAGCGCCTCGCTTCTCTGCCAATGACCTCCTGGATTCTTGCCTCTGAAAGAACCTCCTCATAGGAGATCCTTGATTGTGTAGTGGTATACCTTTGTAGATCGGGGGTAAGGCCGTGATGGAACCTACTGGCCTTCTCCAGCTCGTTAGGTATCAAGATGGCACCAAATCGACTAAGTCGACTAAACTCTGCGTCGTAGGCATCTACGATCATAGTTCCTTGTTTCAGGTGTAGGAACTAAGAGTATAGAGCATTCCTGACCGTAGCCGGGAAATACTTCACATTAAAGTACACTAAGAATTGCTTCCACGTCTGGTTCTTGTCGACGCTGCGCTCTATGGAGTCCCACCAGTGATGAGTGTTGCCTTTGAGTTGGGCCCTCACCGCGGTCATCCAAAGGTCTGGGTGCAGCTGTGAACCTTCCAGCAGCATCTCCGTGTTGGAGACCCAATCTGATATCTCCTCCGGAGTCTCGCTGTCCGAAAACGTTCCCGGGCCCATCTGGCGAAAACCTCGGACAGTACCAGCTGGTTGGACAGGTGCTGGGGTAGATGTTCTCTCCAGAGCTGTCATCAAGCTCTGCCTTAAGGTCTCAGTCTGATGCCATTGTGTCTGCATCATGGCTTGGAAGAATTGGAATATTTGTGGCTGTCCCTCTAGTTGTGGCATCAGGGCTGAAAAGGATGGGGGTGGAGGCAAAGGTGTATCTACCTGTTCTGTTGGTGCCTGGGAGGTCTGTCCTTCTTGCTGAGCTAGTGCAGCTTCCTGAGTAGGACCATTATGGAGGTATGATGGATAAACCGATGTCCGTCTCGGGGACTGGTCTCTCGGGGTAGTCAGAGTCCTATTGACATCATGCGAGGTGTATGTTGCCTTGTCAACCCTATCATCTGTGTGTCCACTGGGTACGTCCATAATTCTGGGGAAAAAGAAACAAACAGGATGCAAGCTTTTAATACAATATTTGCATAAAACAGGTTGCTAAGCCATCCACGTAAAAATAGAGATTCAAAGAAGTTTGGCGTAAAGTAAGACTTCATAGTTGTCTGCGTAAAAATCGAGATTCTAGATAGTCTGCGTAAAGTAGGGATTCGAGACTGTCTGCGTAAAGCAGAGATAAAGATTTTTGAAATTGTCTACGTAACACAGAGTTTCAAGATGTCTGGCGTAAAGTAAAGATTTAACTATCTGGCGTAAATCATGGCTTCAGAGCTATATGCGTAAAGGTCTGCTATACTTTCCCGCGTAAAGTCTGCCTAAAAAGTCTGTTCGTAAAAATTTGTGTGCGTAAGGGTTGCTTGCGTAGAATCTAACATACGTTATTTTTATTGCAGCGTAAGGTTTGTACGAGGAACTTTTTGTTTTCCTTGGATGAATTTGTCAGAGAATTCAGTGAACCTGACATCTGACAAAAAGTACTGCACGATAATCGAGAGGGTGGCTGTGATGATGTTTCTATACAGAGACCCAAGTTGTCGTTTAGTGACATATTTGATACACCACTCAAGGGGGGATTGAGTCTTCTGAATACGCTATCTATTGTAATGAGCTTTTACGCTCAAGTCCGAAATAAGTTTTTACGCTCAGGATAAGACAAAACCTTGATGTTACATAAAAAGATATTTCATGCTCAGGGCTCGAGGCATATCTCTGCATTTAATGTACAAGATTTTCCTTTGTCATGACTGGGAAAGCTAAAATTATGACTAATACGCTTATATCACCATCCTTGTGGTTTACGTCTAATCAGGCTACTCTACGCTGGTTATCAAGTTTACGCTGGGGTAGTTTCCTACATGGCTTGCATGACGTGTCATACGCAGGATTTGGAAAACTATGGAAACATGGTTAGCAGTTGTCATAACCGTAGCATAAAGTTGGCAGTCTCTTTATAGTTTGGCTTTTTTACGCCAACAAGACAGTCAATTGGCTTTTATGCCAACAAGAGTAAAGGGTTTTTGGCGTAAAACTTGATTTATCCAACCTAGGATAGTTGAAAGGAAGAAATAAGATTTAGTCAAGTGTGAATGAGATCCTTATGCTCTATTCCTATACGCAGGCTTGTTTGGTACAGTTATGTAACCAAAATAATATAAGCTAGACCTGCATGGGCCACCACTAAAACCATGTCACGCCCCAGTCCCAAAATCATGTGAAACCAGGCCACGTGGCATTGGCCAACTGACACGTCTCCGAAGGAAAATCTAATATATTGGTCCCAAAGAGACGTGCTACGCTGTCCTAAAATACTAACAAGTCTAGTACTAGCATATAACAGGTAACATCTAATCTCATCCACAATATATCAAGGAATACTGAAATAAGTACTGGAATATAAGCGCTAAGTCTGAAATATCATAGTACAAACCCGATATGTCTGGTGGGAACAAACTCACTACAAAAGCTAAAATAAGAGTGCTAAAATATAATCTGACTAGAGCATCGACTATCCAGATAAAGAGGCTCCAGCTCTAGATGGCAAGTCTACCCAAAATCAGAAGAACTCGGATGACAGCACCTCTAACTCCTCCTCGGATGCGTACCTCGTCTCCTGTCCAGGTCCGTACACCATGGGATAGTATGCCTCATCTAAATCTGGAAGGGAACCAGGTCCTCAGTGGGACATAACAAGATACATAAAAGCATGCCATATATAATATTGAATAAATAAAGGGTGATCTAACCATCTAAGTGTATGCAAATGTAAAGACAACCTTGGTACGTATGGGAAGGCGTAGGCATAACGTCCAACTACTCTAGAGTGTGGTATCTGTAACGTCCATCATTCCGAAGAATGAGGTTTCTGTATATATATAACGTCCAACACTCTAAGGGACGTGGTATCTGCAAAGTATATATACGTCCGTATCACTCCGAAGAGTGCAGTATCTGCAATAAATAAGGTGGGTATCCCATATGCCTACTAGTTGTCTTCCCCGCCCAATGCGGATATACAAGTCGAACCCACAACGTGCATACCACGTAGCTATATGCCAAGTCATAACTTTCTAGATAATCCTGACTACGTGCTAAACCGTGATGTGTGTTCCACGCACCGGTAGCTAATCGAGTACGTGAACCCGCATCCCAACATGAGTTATAATCGTGATGCGTGTACCAGTGTCAGGGTCTAGGAGAATATCGGAATACCCTCGCATCTGTTGGTGAGTCTGCTTTGTCTAAGTCAGTTATACTACGTATCGACATATTTGTCGACTGCACCCGAGTCAATCTCAGGCGCACACAGTTATATGTATTTTTGTAACAGGAATATATACAACAATTTATAATTTAAATAGTAGAATTTGGCAAGGTATACTTGCCTGAGCAAGACTTCGTATAGTGTACGTCCTGATAATGTGTGTAAGTTTTGGTGAAAGAAGTGGGATTAGAGTTTGGTAAGTGTTGTAATATATATAGGGATAAGGAGGCGGTGGGGAAACTTAGGGATTAAGAATTACTGCTGCTTCATCCTTTCATTGGTTTAGGTTTTGGTTGGTCTGCCATTGGTTTAGGTTTCGGTTGATCTGGCATTGGTTTAGGTTTCGGTTGAGGTTAGTTTTTAGTAACAATAGTTAGAAAGGCGGTGAGGGATGAGTCATAAGAGGGTTGTTTTACGCACAGTAAAAGGAATTATGCGGTGGAATTGGTTTACGGGTGGAGGTTGCTTTACGCGTGGGTTTAAACTTTACGCGCGAAGAAGAAAAGTTGGTTTTGCTACTGCAGCTGCTGCTGTTTACGCGCGTAGAAGTACACGCGGGGTGATGAGCTGCTGCTGACATTTCTAACTTTACGCGTGGGTTGGTTAACGGGTTGCGGGTTTGGGTTTGATCCAATGAAAAATTCTATTTTTAATAAATTATATATATATATATATATATATATATATATATTATATTGGTGCATACGGTTAAGCTAGCTACTGTCCAAAAGGTCTCATACATTAAGAAAAATTTATAATGGCTCCATAAATCCTCTAAGTGCTTAAAACTTCTCAAAATAAATCTAATAAAATCTATTCTCCCTATTTAGCTCATAACTAATATAAATAAGTAATAAAACCGTTTTCAGAATTTAGGGGTTTTACACTCATTCTTCTTGAGAATAACACTACTGTCATAAGGAGTAAGGGGAGGTTTCTTATCAAAAAACTTAAATTTTCTTAGTATTTTCTCGATAGAGTGTGCTAAGGATAGAGTATAACCCTCCTTGTATTTGGACAGTTGCATGGCTAGAATCAAGTTGGCTTCACCTAGATCTTTCATATCAAACTGGCTGGATAAATAGTCCTTGATATTAGTTATCAATTCTAATGATGATCCAAAAATAAGGATATCATCTACATACAAACTAAGATGACAAAACTTTCATCTAAAATTTTGAAGTATATACATTTGTCATACTCATTTGGCACGAAACCATATTCTGAGATGACTATGTCAAATTTGTTGTGCCATTATTTGGGAGCTTGCTTTAGGCCAGAAGAGATTTAGCTAATCTGCAAACTTTCTTTTCTTGGCCTTTAGCAATGAAACCTTCAGGTTGCTCCATGTAGATTTCTTCCTCTAGGTCCCTATTTAGAAATGATGTCTTTACATCCATTTGATGGATTAGCATATTATGAATGGATGCTAAGGCTAGAAGGGTTCTGATAGAGGTGATCCTAGCTACAGGTGAGTAGGTATCAAAATAATCTAATCCTTTTTTCTGGGTAAAACCATTGGCTACTAATCTAGCCTTGTATTTCTCTATGGTACCATCGGCTCTAAGTTTCTTTGAATATCTACTTACAATCTATGGGTTTACTACCTAAAGGTAGGTCTGCTAGAAACCAAGTATTGTTCTCCATGATGGAGTTATACTCACTGTTAATGGCTTCTTTCCAGAATGAGGCATCAGGAGAAGATATTGCTTCTTCATAAGTTGAGGGATCACCCTCTATCAGAAAGGTGAAGAAACATTCTCCTAAGTTATTTTCAATTATTTCTTTTTTACTCCTTCTAGGTTCTATATTTTGTTCGGGTTGTGAACTAGATATTTGAACATGAGAGCTAGTGGACGGAGCAAGAGAGGAGTTGGAGGGAGAGGAAAAAATTCTATCTTTAAAGGGATATATATTATCAAAGTAAATTGTATCTCTTGCTTCTATAATAGTATTGTTAGATATTTCATTTACTTCTGAGTGAGTAACAATAAATCTATTGGCATTTCTATCTAGGGCATATCCTATGAATACAACATCTACAGTCTTAGGTCCAATCTTCCTCTTTTTAGGTTCAGGAATTCCTACTTTAGCCAGACATCCCCAAATTTTGAGATAATGGATCCTAGGAGCTCTACCTTTCCAAAATTCATAGGGAGTCTTATCATTAGACTTACTAGAAATTTTATTAAGGATGTAACAGACCGATAATAATCCTTCTTCCGACAAATTATCGGGAGCACCTGAGCTGAGGAGCATGGCATTCACCATGTCTAACATGATACGATTCTTTCTTTCAGCAACTCCGTTGGAATGTGGTGAATATGGAGCAGTTACCTCATGGATTATTCCGTGTTCTTCACAGAAATTGGTCATATTATTTGATGTATATTCTCCACCACGATCTGATCTAAGAATCTTAATCTTTCTCTCTAACTGGTTCTCAGCTTCAGATTTATAGACCTTAAATCTGTCAAGAACTTCATCTTTGGTTTTGAGAAAAAATGTATAACAATACTTTGAATGATCATCTATAAAGGTGAGTCACACACATCACTATGAACTAGCTCTAGAAGGTCAGAGTTTCTTTCTACAGATTTGAAAGGTAGCCTAGTATGTTTGGCTTGAACACAGATCCCACACTTGTGTTTATCATCTATTGGAGTCTTAGGAATAAGATCTAAGTTCATCATCCTTCTTAGGGAACCTAGATTCACATGACCTAATCTATTGTGCCACACATTTGAAGATTCTACATTTGAAACAACAAATAAAGGATCTGAAATTTTATTCACGGTACTTAAAATAAAAAGACCATCTCTTACAAATCATTTTCCAATAAAAGAGTCATTCTTAGAGAATATTACTTTATTTGCTTCCATAACAATCTTGTATCCTGAAGCTACAAGGAGAGACCCACTAACTAAATTTCTTCTGATAGACGGCACATGTAACACATCATGAAGAGTCAAAGTTTTTCCTGATGTCATCTTTAGATCTATTCTTCCTCTTCTTATAATCTGTGCCGCTGAGCCATCTCCTAGAGTTACACCTCCTCCACCTGATTCCTGATAGTTTAAAAAATAGGAGCGATCAAAGGAAACATGAACATTAGCTCCAGAATCCAACCACCAATCATCAGAATGATAGAAAATATTGACAAGGGGTTGATAGCTTACAGACCTGAAGGAACTAGAAGAGCCATTGAGAAGCATGTTTGCTTCTGGTTTGGCTGGACGTTTTCCTTTGTAAGAAGTCTGGACAGCTTCCATCTTCCTATGAAAATATTTGGTGGCAATATGATTTATTTTACCACACACAAAACAAAATCTCTTCTGATCTTGAGTCTGACCGAAGTTTCTAGTTTTATGGTGATAATGTTTTTGGTGGTGAGGCTGAAGGTTCTGTTTCTTCTTGAAGAGATTCCTTTTGGGTTTGTGATGATGATGAGGCTTGGGTTTGTCTTGGGATTCTACTAGGTTTACCTTAGCTTTAGACTCAGACTTAGGGTTAGACCTTAGTCTAATTTGTTCTTCTGTTCTAATTTTCTTTAGTACTTGAGCAAAGGTAAGGTCACCTTGTGTATGAATAAGATCTTTCTTAACATCAGACCAAGAAGGATGGAGTTTGTCTACCAAACAGGCTATCCTATACTCAGTAGAAAAGAAAGTACCTTTGGCTTGAATATGCCTAAGATATTCTTGGAATTCATGTATTTGGTCATTCATAGGTTTATTATCTACCATAAAGTATCTATTGAATGAGGAGGAATTGAATCTTTCGATTCCAGCATTATCACAGCTATATTCATCTTCCGAAGCTTCCCAAAGTTCTTTAGCACTATTGTATTCAAAGAATATATCATATAATGATTCAGACAAAGCGCTTAAAATTCTATGGAAGCAGTGGTAGTCTATTTCCTTAGGTTTTTGGGTTTAGAGGAGCTGGTAGATTTGGACACTCCTACGTCAGACTCGGTGTCATCAGAATCATTTATGATGGGTGTGGACCATCAATGGCTGAGATCAGCCCTAAAGTTGTGCATTTGACTCTGCCATCTCTTAAAGTATGTCCCATTGAACTTAGCAGGTTTAGCAGTAAAGGTCTCATCCTTGCCAGTCATGGTTGCTAATGAGGAAAGTCTGAAAGATACGAAATTACTCAATAACAATGTCCAATAATTTAGAATAATAATTCAAGTGATTTTGCTAACCAATCTTAAAATCTGTAGTCTATCAAGTGTAGATTAACTTGGATTAGCTGTAGGGGCCGGTTCCCAGCTAGCGGTGGTCCAAAGACACTTAAATACCGTGTCGCTTAGGGCTATTTACACCCGGTTGACAGAAGGACCCTTTCGGCTTGTTCCCAAATTGATCTTTACTTTTAGAATTCAGACTCAAAGAGATTTGCAATTATACTTAACTATTATTGTCTTGAGGTTGTTTCAAATAAACAATATTGTAGTTAACAATAAGTAAATGTAGAGCTAATAATAATAACGAATACCAATGATGGTATATATATATATTAAACAAGATTTTATGTGCTATAAATACTAAATTATAGTAGTTAAATTGAATCACAAGATTATATGTGCTGGCAAATATTCAACCAAAAATTAGAAATATTTGTTACAAATATTCAAGACAGTTCACACATTTTCTAATAGAAATATTCGTTACAATTACTACAGATACAATTTTTTATTTTTTTATTAACAGAATAGTACTTAGAATAATAATTTTCTAATATCAATTCTTAATTAATATATGATCTAAAATAATTAAAAATTTATGTTGCACTTTGGTATGTAAGCAGTAATACTGATCGTTAAACAAATTTGCTAAATAAACAGTGAACTACAAATTTGCTACAATAAATATTCGTTCACAAAACAAAACATTTGTTTGGTAAGCAATTAGAAGAATATTTGTTTGCTACAGTATTTGTTTTAGTGGTGACAAATATATTGGTGACAAAAACCAGAATCCAATAGTAAACTTACTACAAAACTATATATGCTCACAGAATATTTGTTTGGATCAACTCTTAGATTGTTATCAATATTTATAATATAAATATATATACATTATTTTTCAAAGAACAAAGAAACTAAAAAATAAAATTGTTACCGGCCTCCGGGGAAGTCGTGTACGAAGCACTGCCTTAAGAGTTGATCCGAGGTCTATGTGCAGACGTTTCTCGGAAGCTCCTAGTGGTAAAACTGTCACGCCCCAGTCCCAAAAATGCCGAGGGACTGGACACGTGGCAATGGCCAGCAGCACGCACCGATGGACAACCCAATTTAATGGATCCATCAGGGCATGCTTAAGCTGTATTCTAACAGTAAAATGTTACATGTCTCAGGTATTTCTAATCTCATCCACAGAATAAACACAGATTAATGCCAGCAATAATGCAATAGAATAACTAAACAAATCTTAAATAAGGTTATCTCGAGAAACAATCCGAGAATCAGTCTGTTATATTAAGGAAATAGACAGGAAATAAAATACTGGAAATGGAAATACTGAGTGAATGAAGCCGGTGCTCAGGAGAAATCCTCTGGTGCGAGCTCGTCCTCAGGTCCTGGTACAGCTCCTGGAAGTGCTCCTGTACGGTGTATCTCTGGATGGTTCTCTTCGGCTATACCTGGGGACATAGTCCATTCCAGGTCCTCAGGGGACATAACAAGGTACAGATAACACAAGCCAAAATAAATGCAGTGCAGAAAATAAATGAAACAATAGGGTAAAACTATGTAACCAGCTAAGTGATAAATGCAAGTTGAGAGCATCACTAGAACTCAGGCTGAAGCTGCTACAAGCTCTGTGTCGGGGAGCCGGTAGCAGTGATATCATGTAGTTGTCTAGCTCAATGGGAGACTACGACGCCGGCATAATATAAAATTAACCTGTAGCCTGTGTAACTCTCCCCACCCAATGTAATCACGCATATCATGACCATAACGTCTCATGTCCATGTCAAGCGGGATCATAGCTAATGCAACAAGTCATAAAGTCTCTAGGAACATATGTCAATGTCAAGTCCTGTATCCTATACAGAATCACCATGAATGTCTCAGGAAGACTGTCTCATGAATAGTGTCAAGTGTCCTGGGTTCTGTTGTACTTGATAGGACAAGTACCAAGAGTAAGGGTATCGAATGTCCATCTCTAATGACGTACCCAACACCGCGTACGGTGTTGGCACCCGACTATGATCGGACACTAAGTACGTCACACGTTTCCTAGGTTAAGCAGTTAAAACAAGTTTATATGAATTTACACAAGAACTCCAGCAAAATATTATCACAGGAACTACTGAGAATTAACAAGCTTTACTTGCCCAATGATGCTAAATTAAGCCAAGGAAATAAATAGCAGACTGTAGGGTTTGGCAAGGTACACTTGCCTGTGGTTCCGGCTCCAATTGTGGCTCTGACTTCAGCGGAAATTGCAGGCGGTACTCCGGTTGCTGAAATAAACATCACCATCAGATCCAGAAAATATAAATCAGCTAGAAACGCCTGTCCTTGGGTCCAATTTGGAGACAAGGGCAGAAACGGCAGTTTCGGGTCAAGACGGAGTCCACATGTGGGCCCGCTTTGTACCGAAAAATGTGTCAGGGTCAAAGATCTCCAAATTCACCAAACTTAGTGTCAACAGGTCAGGAACGATGATACGAACCCAACGAAACTTCCAGAATTGGATTCCGATGAGCCAAACACAAAATCGCCCGTCGAGCGGGGCTTGTGGGGCCCACGACACGCGATTTCGTCAACGCTCTCAGAATTGAACCAAACTTGGGTCACAGGACCAGCGTATCGCTACGAGTCCGATGGCGCAAGTTTTGTTTCAATCCGACGTGTGTACACAAAGTTAGGGTAAAATACAAAAAAGTCGGATACGGGACGATGTCCGCGGATACGCGTTGATTCCGGTGTGCACGCACATCCGAATCAACTTCTGCGAAATCTCACACGTCCATATCAACGACGCGCACGTATATGTGAAGACCGCGTGCGACCAAGTCGTCCCGTTTGGCGGGGCGTACCCAGTTCCGGGGTGAATCGGGTCGTTGTTTTTCCTGTTTTTGGATCGCGGTGTACGATCACCACAGGACGCGATGTCCCGAGCGGTTTGTCCGGACACCGAGAGGGTCATACAGGCTTCACAACGTAATTTACGGAATCGAAATCCGAGCTACGAGCAAGAAGATACACGCACCTGAAATGGGCTGAAAAACCGGGGTCCGAATCGGGTCCGACTCGACACGGACACTGTGTCCCGTGTCCGTGTCCGACACAGGAATCGAATTTAGGGTTAGGGTTAGGGTTAGGGATTTCTCGCCGGAGGGCGGCCAGGCTGAGGCGGAGGGGGCCGGGGCTCTGCGGCGGAGGGCGGCGCGGTGGCTGGGGACTCGCCGGCGGCGGCGGAGGGGCCTGCCGGAGCTGCCGCTGCTGCTGTCGAGCGGTGCTCGCCGGAGAAGAAGAAGAGGAGGGAGGAGAAGGGCTGGGCTGCGGCGGTGGAGGTCGACGGCGACGGTGGTCTGGGTGGGAGAGGGCGGAGCTGGCACGGCGGGGAGGCGGTGGCGGCGCGGTGGTCGACGGAGGGTCTGAGGCGGTGGGGGTCGACGCAGGGGGGTTTAAATAGGGGTGGCCGGGGGTGAGGGGGGCCGAGACGGGCGGAGCGAGGGGGTGGTCATGGCGGTGTGGGCAGGCGGAGCGTGGCCGAGGACGCGGCGGAGGCGGCGGGAAACGCGGGCTGGGGGAGAGAGAGGGGAGCCGGGTCGTGCGGGTTGCGGGCGGGTCGGGTCTGGCGGATCCGACCCGACCCGCTAGGCAGGGGCTGGGCCGGGTTGGGGCTGGGCCAGGTGAGCCGGGTCCAGTGGGCCGCGGGCTGGGCCGATTTAATAATAAAAATAATAATAAGATTAATAATAATATTAATAATCAGTAAATAATAATTAAATAATTAATTAATTAAATAAACACTTTTTAGGTGTATTTTAAAAATAGGTCCGGGGCCCGATAAATTCCAGAAAAATTACCCTAAGTCCAGTTTTTCATTTTACACCCAAAAATATTATTTCCATAATATTTTAATACTGTTTATTATCAATTAAAAATCATTTAGTAATTAAAATCCTGTTTTTAAATTACAGAAAAATCCAGAAAATTGTGAAAAATTCAGTTTTAAAAATTTTAAAAAATCAGGGGGTTTACAATCTACCCCCTTAAGAGGATTGCGTCCTCGCAATCAAAGAATAACCGGTCAACAGAGATGACACGGTTGCAAGTATCGTTCGAAACACAACACAAGATACTTAGGGAAATACCGTTTCCCTAAAAATGAAAGTTATACACTTTCCTGAAAAATCTAGTTAAAGTAAAAAAACTACAACTTTTATGAAAACCAGGTTATTATTAACAAGTTGCAAATTACTAGGTTGGGGCTGAGGTCACGAACCAATAGACACGAGCTACAACAAGACTAGAAACGGATAACTACGAATCACTTACGCGCATTGGCTATTCCACGAGTCTGCGCGTTCTCCACTGTCATCGCCAGGGCTTGCTCGCGTCTTTGCAGTCGATTCTTCTGCTGCTGAGCCTGCTGGAAGAGTAGTTCCTGGGGTATCAAGGGTGGCCTCGGTTGATACCCTCCTGGAGCTGGTGGTAGGACTTCTTGAACTTCCGTTTGCGGTACTTCCAATGCGGGAGAGGCTGACCTCGGTACTGGTAACGCTCGTTGGTTTACCCTTGGTGCTCCTTCTCGACGCTCAGGGCATTCCCTCAGTAAATGCTGACTGGATCCGCAAGCCAAACATAATCTTATTTTTCGTCTGCACTTGTTTTCTATATGACCTCGCCTGTGACAATATGGGCAGACAGGTATTGCTTGTGGAGATGCTTCTGGTGGCTGGTGTATGTGAGGCCTTTTTGCTACTTCTTCTTGGGGTGCTCCGGCTGGTGCTGACGTGGATGGCCGCTTTAGACTGGACTCTCTCCTGATGACGCGCTCCATGCGTCGTGTTGTGTCACGACCCGCACCCGGAAATTCGGGCACGAGTGCGTGGGTACGTCCAGCCTACGCCGCAGAGTCGACGGTAGTACGCTGTCTAGGTCAAATCCACACTTAACTAAACTAGCTCATTCACAAATAGCATAGGCAAGATAATAAAGGGAAACAGATACTTAAGATTTCAAATAAAATAAGTGCGACAACAGATTCAAATGTTTAGTACAGAAATCAGAAATGAGATCGGGGACAAACCCGATTACTAAGATATAGAGCAAGAAAATAAAATAACTACTGCTATCTACTCTGTAGCAGGGGTCTCCTGGGTGGGATCTGGCTCCTCATAAGTATTATCTGTACCCTCATAGGGACCATAATATGTAGGGGCAAGGTCCTCATCATCGCCTAAATCAACGAATCCAGTCAGGAAAGGAGCAAAGTACACAATGCACAACAAGATTAAACTAAATATTTATGACAATTAAATTGAGTATCAATATTGAGAAATTGCATAAAAGAACATCAATATCTCAGAGTTAAAACTATAAACAGGAATATGAGAAAACAGAAATAAATGAGACAGGAAATGAAACTACAACAGTCAGCAAGAAATATAACAAGACCAGAAACTATCTGTGTGAACTTGTGTTTGTTTTAGAATACATAGTTGGCATGTAGGGGTTTATAAGGCTAATTCGGCCGTCATAAACGGCTATTAAACAGGGAAAATCGAGATTCGGCTGAGGTACAGTCGCTTACCAACAGCTATTAAACATGACAAGGGGAAGGGTAAACTACATGCCTTCTAGTATTCTCCCACCCGACATGAAAAATAAGACATGAACTCCAAATATTCAAGACATGAATTCTAGTATTCCTAACACTAGGTGTAATCATCAAGGGTACTAGTAAGCAGGGAATTAATTATCATAATATAAAGATTTAACTTGAAGTGCAGGTACTTGCCTGTTGTTTGGATCCAATTAATTGCACTTGGGGAAATTTCCAGAGATGAGTCCAAAAGCTGAAATAGACATTACCATCACGCTCAGAAGATGTCAAATAGCTAGAAACGCCTGTCCTTGGGTCCAATTTGGAGACAAGGACAAAACGGCAGTTTCGGGTCAAAACGGGGTCCGCCGGTGGGCCCGCTTTGCACCGAAAAACGTGTCCGAGTCAACGGTCTCCAAATTCACCAAACTTAGTGTCAACAGGTCAGGAACGCTGATACGAACCCAACGGAACTTCCAGAATTGGATTCCGATGAGCCGATCACAAAATCGCCCGTCGAGCGAGGCCTGTGGGGCCCACGACACGCGATTTCGTCAACGTTCTCAGAATCGAACCAAACTTGACCCACAGGACCAGCGTATCGCTACGAGTCCAATGGCGCAAGTTTCGTCTCGATCCGACGAGTGTACACGAAGTTAGGGCAAATTGCAGAAAAGTCAGATACGGGGCGATGTCCGTGGATACGCGTTGATTCCGGTGTGCACGCACACCCGAATCAGCTTCCGCGAAATCTCACACGTCTGTATCGACGATGTCACGCCCCGATCTCCCGCAGGAATCGGCCGTCCCCGCTAGGCACGAATCACCGCGCCAGCGCTCCCGCGGGACGTACGTTTCCATCGAGACGCGATGCCGCGCGAGCCTGGGGTTGCGCCCGCGCAAGGCAAATACCGAAACGGCCGTTGATAACTAGTTCACAGAGTCGTCATAGCGGAAATATAAAATGAACACAAGTATTGAATCCAAATCAAGCTCTTTATTGATATGAAGTAAAGATTACAAGCGGCGCTAGGCCGAGATTACAAATCGCTCATGCTCTCTCTCTTTCTCTTACACTGAATATGCCCTTAGGCTTAGAACCAACACAAATGATCTGGATGATGATGTTCCCATACATTATGTCCCGTATATGCGAGCTCCAGGTCCGTGCGCCACGCTCCAAGACGCCAAGTGCGGTCCGGCGCCTCATTGCGATAGCGATCTCCGAATCCGTACGAGTTCCCCCTGCACCCTGCATGCAGACTGGTTGGGTATCAGTACATTGAATGCACTGGTGGGGAGGCCTCTCGCCCACGCCACAAAACAAGCACGTTCATTAGTTATGTGCACCGACTAGTTTCGTTGTCTTTCTATTCTTTTGCCTTAGGATCAGTTACATGGCAATATAAAGAAAGTAATCTCCGTGTCAGCTCAAGAGTGTCATATGCATGAACAATTGAGTTCACCTTACCAATTCTTACCATTCGGCCTTCCCTGTCATATGCAGCAATATAAACATTTATATATGAAATAACGAGAAGCAACTATAAAACCCAAGTATTATGCCGTGCCTCTGCCTCATATGACCCATTTTACTAGAACTATGTGTAATACCATGCATCCATTCTAATTATGCATAATGTCGTGCAAACACACTCCTCCCAGTTTCTCCTTTTCTCAGTGCGGATAGCCGCTATGCAAACATGACTTATCTATATGAAGGTCACTGGCTCTGTTAGCCATATTGGACAATATCTTCGATGGACGGCCGCCTCCCCAGCTCGGTTGCTAGCCTTGCTGGGCCTCCAAGCCGTCTAACGAGTCGACGCCCATCCAGGTCGGTAGCAAGCCTTGCTGGATGCCTCGCTCTCGCCCGCTAGTCATCAGCTAGCGTATCGCCAGGACTACACTGGCACTCCGTCCTCCCGGGCCGACACGATTCGGATGCCTCAGCAATCGTGTCGAGGACTCTCTACCTGGTGCGCAACCAGTTGTCCGTGACCATGCAACTACTCCCTCAACTTCCAATCCTAGCCGAGGACTACACTCGGATCTATCTTTGCCGAGGACTACACTCGGATCAATCCTTGCCGAGGACTACACTCGGATCTTTTCTTCTTTACGCAGCTCTCTGATTAGAGACTGCCTCGGCGATCTGCATATCCCGAGTACATTCATTTCCTTCCATTTCCTGACTCAGAACGACTACTTGATAGCCTTCCTCGTCTATGCATGCAACATGAT
Source organism: Iris macrosiphon (assembly GCA_036927795.1). Lineage (NCBI taxonomy): Eukaryota > Viridiplantae > Streptophyta > Magnoliopsida > Asparagales > Iridaceae > Iris > Iris macrosiphon. The sequence continues at coordinate 833,695 of JAYESA010000009.1, forward strand.
TTTACTCCGTTTCGTGTCATGTTCCGTGCGATGCAACGCCTCAGTATGAACTCACACTACTTTACAGCATATATGAAGAAATTACTACATTCCAACCCAGCAATCTCGACTATGCAAATAGCAAGTAAAATCTCCATGTTCTATACGATGATAAGGCGGGGTTATCCCCTTAGCTATGTGCGTTCATCTCTTTTATTAGCATGCAAAGGTTATTGCCCATAAACTAGCATGTAACATTCATTTTCTTAGTGTGCAGCTAAGTAGAGACAGGTTCACCGGGGCCACCCACCTTAGCGATGTATCGCATCGGTCGAGCGAGACTCCGGACGCGCCTCTGATAGCCTAAGTCTGACTCCATTGAAGATCCCAGCATGAAAGCCTTTGCATCAAACGAGCCATCTCGCTGAGCAAGGCGGGTTGAATAGCTACACTTGTGCCGTTTGAATCGGCCCTCCGGGTTGAGCGGAGCGGGTCGTTACATCATACACCACTCAGAACAAGTCTCGTCCTCGAGACTTCCTGAGCGCAACTCGTACTATCGCACATCTTCTAAACCCACTCTATACACCTTGCCTAACTTCCAAGGACTGTCTTAATACCACAATCATTTATTTTCTTACCATGCGTTACGCCAACGTTAGCCAATTCTCATCGAACGACTCTATCGTTCAATGCTATCGAGTTATACTCGACTCGATCGTTGCACTTCCGTTCAAAATCTACTGCACCTAGCGCAGGGCTATATTACCCAAGCACATGGTATTCTATAACTCAACGGGCACTTACAACTCATAATTGGGTGGACTTGTCCAACTAGTTATATTACCTCTCATAGGAACCAGATGCATCCGAACATATTCGATAGTTTACTTGACGTCGCCTATCGAAACCCATCGTTACGCCTAAACCAAAGGTTTGAATTTGGGCTAATTTTCCAATCTTGTTTGCATCACTCTCTTCGAGTCACCGTCCAATCTCGCTAAGTAAATCGCACCCAATCACCCACGTTTTCTGACTTAGTCTATATTGCGCCTTAGCGCAGAGCTAAATTGCCTACCCGGGGGTACGCTCAAGTCCTTCGCATCCTTGGCTCAATCGAACTTAACTTTCTATTCGTTTTTACTCGTTCCGTTTGCCCGAGTGCTTAATCATTTTATCCGAACGATCCATTCGTTCAACTATTGCATTCCCAAACTCAGTTTCTTGCTGCGCCTTAGCGCAGAACTATCTCGGCAGCACGAGGAACGATATAATCTTTCCTCTATGAAAATTTAGGTTGAGGCTAAATCATTTCAGTTGCCATACTCATCCATGCGAATCCGAACATTTTCCTTTGCAGCTGCATCCGAGTTATGCATATCGCTAAGTCTGGCAAGCTACTCGTGAAAATCTTTCGAAACGCGGATCGTCCTGTTATATGAATGACCGAACTCTTGTTCGATCCAGCTATCGTCTTATCCTTTACCGTCGCGTAACCTATCCAACCAAATCAATTATCACCCGAGTCCTATCTTGCATTACGTTTGTTTCAACGCGAACGTTGCTAGTGTATATTCAAAATTCCAAATTCTAACTCTAAGTCTCGTTGCCCCAGTTCTATCGTTCTTCCCGAACGATACCCTGAAGTCAGCCACTCCAGTTTAACTCAAGGCACAAGGTCGTCTGCCTAGCCACTAGGTCAGCTCACACAGTCATAGGTACAACTCAAGTTTGCGACTCATCGCACAACCGCGTTGCACAACGCTCGCCCCAAACACCCTAAGGTCAAACCATTGTTCCTTTACACGGGTATTCTACTCAAGCTTCACTCAGATTTCTAAACATCGAGCACAGTTCATCCTATCACACCAACACGCTCGTTCAATCGAACCTATGATACGCCCACGTTTCAGGGCGAACCCATCGATTCGCACACACTATCTCTTCCATCACGTTGATAGAATTCACCAATCCATCCCTTTCTACGCCTGTATCATCAAGCCACAATTCCATTATAAACCATCGATGTAAATCATGAACTCTAAGTCGTCCAGCACAATCTACGTATCCGTTCATGAAAACATCCAACATCTCTTACTTCACGTTTCTAGACTAACTCCTCAAGAAAATCCTTAGACTCATTTTATCCTGAAACTTGTCTTATCGTATTAAACCACAAGTCAGAATGATCCCTCGATTGTCACATTCCGGTCTCCCGCTAGTTCAATCATCCTCGTCGGACGTGATATCACCACGCCAACGCTCCCGCGGAATGATCGTCCTAATCCGGATGTGACGCATGTGCGAATAAGAAGTTATACCCGCACAAGACAAGAAGGTCAATCGTTATGGTTATCCTCGAACGAACAGACACTTCATCATCAATTCTCGTTTTATCCCAAGTTGTACATTGATCCCTCAAGTCATGTTCTTCCAACTACCGTTCTTACTGCAAATCAAAATTTGCTAAGCCAAAATATCCAACTTCAATATTACCATTTTGAACATTTCTTTGTCTACTCTTAGCATTCCTCAAACAACTAAGTTCAAATCCCAAACTCAAAGTCTATCCCATTTGACACGTATCCATTCATCGTGTTCGTTTGGAATAATCACCGAAGCTATTCCCCCGAGTTCGATTATCCCCGCCGTACGTGAAATCACCACGTCGGCGCTCCCGCAGAATAATCGTTCTCACTGGGACATATTTCGAATGTTATCTTCCCGAACTTGATTTCAAGATCGTTCTTCCAAACTCCAAGCCAAATCTATTACCGTTTAACTTGATGCATCAAACTCACCATTATACTAATTAGCATCAATCCATACTTATCTTCCAACCATTGCTATGGTCTAAATCTCCCCAAAGTTGAAATTATCTCATTCGAAATCAAATCGAACTCTATCGAGCGATATCCTACTCAAATCCAAATTTTCCATGCACGCTTTCATTCGTTCGCTGCATTATTTCCAATTGTACTTACTCCGATCGCATCTCAGATTATTCAATCTCAACTCAAGTTTCTAATTCACTTGTTTCAACTCAAATCGCTCGTACAATCCTTTAAGTTTTCTCGACCATGTAATCAATTTCAATTGTCCTGAATTCCTATTCGATGTATGCCTTATCTCTTATTCAACTCATCGTAACTCGTTCGAACCAAGTATTGCATGATTCTTCCGAGTTCGCTTACTTGCTAGGCATTGCTTATTTACACTAAGGCTTTATCCGAACTCGTCGTTCGCCGCTAGACTCGCTTAACTCCGAATCTACGACTTCGTTCTAGCATTTCTAAGCCGACCAATACACCACTCAGGGTTCGAGTTATACTCCATGAATCTATACAACTCGTTATATCCACAGTTCGCATAATCGAACAGGGGACTATCGTATACACCACTCAGGAATCGAGTTATCCTAATAACTCCTGATTCGCGTTCGCATCCTTCACTCGTATACCCAATTCGTTCCTTAGAACTCCAACACAGTCCCTATTCATCGCCTTAGCGATCTTAGACTCGTACACACCTCTATTCATAGTCCTCTATATAGACTATGCTTCGAATCATAACTTATCGCTATGAATAACCGTCCAAACTATATCTGGAAATTCCATACACGATTCCCATTACTCGTCTTAGCGGTAATCCGATAAAGTCTCTATCGATTTCCCTCCAAGTCAACTTTATTCTTATCCGAACAACACCTAAATCTCGCTGCAACTCGCTAGCACCAAGGGTCTTGGTGCACGATACTCAACCCAGCTTGGCCAAAAGGCCATGTGCAAAGACCACTGTCTGAACGATATACCGTCTCGCACCTACTCGCTTGGTGTTTTCATATCGACATATAACTTGCCGATTATAATCCGAGTCTACTCTCACAATATCTTTCACAAGTTGGGACAAAAGCTCTCGCATCACAATCCCATTCAAGCCACCGTATAATTTACACGCGCTTTTCGAAAATATTTAGACTTATTGTATGGAACATCCATCGAAGCATCGAGAGAGAGCATCTACCACTTCTTCAAGCACACAAGTTCAAAACTGAGAGAATCGAAACGAATTCCAAGGACGTAAAGCCGTGCTCTGATACCAATATGTCACGCCCCGATCTCCCGCAGGAATCGGCCGTCCCCGCTAGGCACGAATCACCGCGCCAGCGCTCCCGCGGGACGTACGTTTCCATCGAGACGCGATGCCGCGCGAGCCTGGGGTTGCGCCCGCGCAAGGCAAATACCGAAACGGCCGTTGATAACTAGTTCACAGAGTCGTCATAGCGGAAATATAAAATGAACACAAGTATTGAATCCAAATCAAGCTCTTTATTGATATGAAGTAAAGATTACAAGCGGCGCTAGGCCGAGATTACAAATCGCTCATGCTCTCTCTCTTTCTCTTACACTGAATATGCCCTTAGGCTTAGAACCAACACAAATGATCTGGATGATGATGTTCCCATACATTATGTCCCGTATATGCGAGCTCCAGGTCCGTGCGCCACGCTCCAAGACGCCAAGTGCGGTCCGGCGCCTCATTGCGATAGCGATCTCCGAATCCGTACGAGTTCCCCCTGCACCCTGCATGCAGACTGGTTGGGTATCAGTACATTGAATGCACTGGTGGGGAGGCCTCTCGCCCACGCCACAAAACAAGCACGTTCATTAGTTATGTGCACCGACTAGTTTCGTTGTCTTTCTATTCTTTTGCCTTAGGATCAGTTACATGGCAATATAAAGAAAGTAATCTCCGTGTCAGCTCAAGAGTGTCATATGCATGAACAATTGAGTTCACCTTACCAATTCTTACCATTCGGCCTTCCCTGTCATATGCAGCAATATAAACAGTTATATATGAAATAACGAGAAGCAACTATAAAACCCAAGTATTATGCCGTGCCTCTGCCTCATATGACCCATTTTACTAGAACTATGTGTAATACCATGCATCCATTCTAATTATGCATAATGTCGTGCAAACACACTCCTCCCAGTTTCTCCTTTTCTCAGTGCGGATAGCCGCTATGCAAACATGACTTATCTATATGAAGGTCACTGGCTCTGTTAGCCATATTGGACAATATCTTCGATGGACGGCCGCCTCCCCAGCTCGGTTGCTAGCCTTGCTGGGCCTCCAAGCCGTCTAACGAGTCGACGCCCATCCAGGTCGGTAGCAAGCCTTGCTGGATGCCTCGCTCTCGCCCGCTAGTCATCAGCTAGCGTATCGCCAGGACTACACTGGCACTCCGTCCTCCCGGGCCGACACGATTCGGATGCCTCAGCAATCGTGTCGAGGACTCTCTACCTGGTGCGCAACCAGTTGTCCGTGACCATGCAACTACTCCCTCAACTTCCAATCCTAGCCGAGGACTACACTCGGATCTATCTTTGCCGAGGACTACACTCGGATCAATCCTTGCCGAGGACTACACTCGGATCTTTTCTTCTTTACGCAGCTCTCTGATTAGAGACTGCCTCGGCGATCTGCATATCCCGAGTACATTCATTTCCTTCCATTTCCTGACTCAGAACGACTACTTGATAGCCTTCCTCGTCTATGCATGCAACATGATTTTACTCCGTTTCGTGTCATGTTCCGTGCGATGCAACGCCTCAGTATGAACTCACACTACTTTACAGCATATATGAAGAAATTACTACATTCCAACCCAGCAATCTCGACTATGCAAATAGCAAGTAAAATCTCCATGTTCTATACGATGATAAGGCGGGGTTATCCCCTTAGCTATGTGCGTTCATCTCTTTTATTAGCATGCAAAGGTTATTGCCCATAAACTAGCATGTAACATTCATTTTCTTAGTGTGCAGCTAAGTAGAGACAGGTTCACCGGGGCCACCCACCTTAGCGATGTATCGCATCGGTCGAGCGAGACTCCGGACGCGCCTCTGATAGCCTAAGTCTGACTCCATTGAAGATCCCAGCATGAAAGCCTTTGCATCAAACGAGCCATCTCGCTGAGCAAGGCGGGTTGAATAGCTACACTTGTGCCGTTTGAATCGGCCCTCCGGGTTGAGCGGAGCGGGTCGTTACAGACGACGCGCACGTATCTGTAAAGACCGCACGCGACCAAGTCGTCCCGTTTGGCGGGGCGTACTCAGTTCCGGGGTAAAACAGGGTCTGGTTTTTCCTGTTTTTGGATCGCGGTGTGCGATCACCACAGGATGCGATGCCCCTAACGGTTTGTCCGGGCACCGAGAGGGTCATACAGGCTTCGCAACGCAATTTGCGAAATCGAAAACAGAGCTACGAACAGAAAGTTACACGCACCTGAAAGGGGACCCGAAAATCAGGGTTGAACCGAGTCCGATACGTGTCCGACTCGTGTCGGACACAGGGAACCTAGGGTTAGGGTTTGCTTCTCAGGCGGTGGCTGGCGGCTCCGGCGGCTGGACTGCGGCGGAGGGGGCTGGGGGTGCTGCGGTGGAGGGCGGCGCGGCGTGGGTGGCAGGGTGGCTGGGCAGCGGCGAGGTCGGGGGCAAGGCGGCGGGTGGTCGTTGGCGGGGTACGGCGGAGAGGGTTGGCCGGGGACGGAGGCTAGGGTTAGGTTAGGTAGCCGGAGGAGGAGGGGGTGTGTATATATAGGCGGAGGAGGCCGGCCGAGGCGGGGCGAGAGGGGGACGTGGCCGTGGAGAGCGGGGCGAGCCGGCCGGAGCGGGCGGCGCTGCGCGCAGAGGCCGGCGCGGGATGCGGGCGGCGTGGGGCTGGGGGAACGGGTCTCCGGGTCGGGTCGTGGGCGGGTTCGGGTCTGACCAACCCGACCCGATAGGTGGCGGGCTGCTGGGCTGCTGGGCCGGTCCACTGGGCCGGGCCGGCCCAAGGAAGAAAAAAAGAGAAAAAGAAATAAAAATAAAATAAATAATAAATAAAATAAAAAATCAGTTAATTATATAATTAATTAAAAATTGTTTTTAGGCATTTAAAAATAGGTCTGAGGCCCAGAAAAATCCAGAAAAATTACCCTAAGTCCAGTTTTTTATTTTACACCCAAAAATGTTATTTCCATGATATTTTAATATTATTTATTAACAAATAAAAATTATTTAATAATTAAGAATCTTGATTTTAATTTCAGAAAATTCCCAGAAAATTCCAGAAAATTGGAAAAAATCCAAGTTTTAATAATTTTAAAAATTCAGGGGGTTTACATGCTGCAGCAAGGACGTCCGAATACGAAGTAGGTGCAACGGTTCCAATTAGTTTCTTTAGCTCAATGTTTAGTCCATCGAAGAATTTTTCAGCCTTCTCTTCTTCTGTCGGGATCTGTCACGCCCCAGTCCCAAAATGCCGAGGGACTGGACACGCGGCAATGGCCAGCAGCACGCACCGATGGACAACCCAATTTAATGGATCCATCAGGACATGCTTAAACTGTAGTCTAACAGTAAATAGAACCAATGATACAGGTCACAGACTAATCTATTCTCATCCACAACAGATAAACACAGAGTAACTGCCAGAAATAATGCAATAGAATAAATAAGCAAATCTTAATAAATATCTCGGGAAACAATCCGAGAATATGTCTGGTACAACAGATGCAAATGGACAGGAAATAATCAACTGGAAATAGAAATAAATGACTACATACGGCCAATGCTTAGGAGAAGTCCTCTGGTGCGAGCTCGTCTTCAGGTCCTGGTACAGCTCCTGGAAGTGCTCTGGTACGGGGTATCTCTGGATGGATCTCTTCAGCTATACCTGGGGACATAGTCCATTCCAGGTCCTCAGGGGACATAACAAGGTACAGATAATACAAGCCAAAATATAAGCAGTGCAGCAGAATTAAATAAAACAGCAGGGTAAACTATGTAACCAGCTAAGTGATAAATGCAAGTTGAGAGCATCACTAGAACTCAGGCTGAGACCGCTACAGGCTCTGTGTCGGGGAGCCGGTAGCAGTAATAACACGTAAAGGGTCTAGCTCTGCTGGAGAGTCTACGACCTCACACTAATAGTATATATATATGAAAATAGCCTGTAGCCTGTGTGTCTCTTCCCACCCAATGTAATCACACGTCTCATGTCCATGACACGCAAGATCATAACTAATGCAGCAGTCATATAGTATCTAGGAATAAACTATCCATGTCATAACCTGTATCCTATACAGAATCATCGTGAATATCTCAAGAGGATTCTGTCTCATGAATAGTGTCAAGTGTCCTGGGTTTTGTTGTACTTGATAGGACAAGTACCAAGAGTAAGGGTATCAAATATCCATCTCTAAATGACGTACCCAACACCGCGTACGGTGTTGGCACCCGACTATGATCGGACACTAGGTACGTCACACGTTTCCTAGGTTAAGCAGTTAAAACAAGTTTACATTTAAATCCACAAGAAATCAAGTAAACTACTATGTCAAGAATTACTGAGAATTGGCAAGCTTTACTTGCCCACTGATGCATAATTAAGTTCAGAAAATAAATAGCAAGCTGCAGGGTTTGGCAAGGTACACTTGCCTGTGGTTCCGGCTCTGATTGCAGCTCTGACTTCAGTTGGATTTGCAGGCGGTACTCCGGTTACTGAAATAAATATCACCATCAGATCCAAAAAATATCAATCAGCTAGAAACGCCTGTCCTTGAGTCCAGTTTGGAGACAAGGGCAGAAACGACAGTTTCGGGTCAAAACGGGGTCCACATGCGGGCCCGCTTTGCAACGAAAAATGTGTCCGGGTTAAAGGTCTCCAAATTCACGAAACTTAGTGTCAACAAGTCAGGAACGATGATACAAACCCAACGGAACTTCCAGAATTGGATTCCGATGAGCCGATCACAAAATCGCCCGTCGAGCGGGGCCTATGGGGCCCACGACACGCGATTTCGTCAACGTTCTCAGAATCGAACCAAAATTGACCCACAGGACCAGCATATTGCTACGAGTCCGATGGCGCAAGTTTTGTCTCGATCCGACGTGTGTACACAAAGTTAGGGCGCGTTCCAGAAAGTACGGATACGGGACGATGTCCGCGGATACGCGTTGATTTCGGTGTGCACGCACACCCGAATCGACTTCTGCAAAATCCCACACGTCCGTATCGACGATGCGCACGTATCTGTGAAGACCGCGCGCGACCAAGTCGTCCCGTTTTGCGGGGCGTACTCAGTTCCGGGGTAAAACAGGGTCTGGTTTTTCCTGTTTTTGGATCACGGTGTGCGATCACCATAGGACGCGATACCCCGAACGGTTTATCCGGGCACTGAGAGGGTCATACAGGCTTCGCAATGCAATTTACGGAATCGAAAACAGAGCTACGAGCAAGAAGATACACGCACCTGAACTGGACCCGAAAACCGGGGTTGAATTGTGTCCGACACGACACAGGACACGTGTCCTGTGTCGGACACGGGGGGGAAATTAGGGCTAGGGTTAGGGCACGCTGGCCGGCGGAGACGGCGGCTGGGCGGCCGGTCTGAGGCGGAGGGGCCGGAGGCGACAGGGGAGGGGACGGCCGGGGCTCTGTGGGGGCACGCGGCGGCGCAGGGGGGGAAAGGCGGCGGAGGCGGCTGCCGCTGTGGCTACTGCGGCTGCGGTTGTTGTCGACGGGGGGAGAAGAGGAGGGAGGAGAAGAAGGAGGCGGCGGCGTGGCTGGCTGGCTGGGCTGGCGGTGGCGGATGGTGGCTAGGGCGGTGGAGGGGGAGAAGAAAGGGGGATTATATAGGGCGAGCGGGACGGAGGAGGCGGACGTCGTGGCGGGGACGTGGCGGGCGAGGCGGGAGCGTGTGGCCGCGGGCGCGGGGCGGCGCTGCCGGAGGCGGGGGAAGCGGCGGCAGGCGCGGGCGGAGCGGGTCGTGGGGGAGAGGGGAGAGGAGCGGGCTAGCGGGTCTCGGGTCGGGTCTAGCGGATCCGACCCGACCCGCTAGGGATTGGGCCGGGCTCGGGCCCAGTGGGCCGGTCCGGGCCGCGGGCTGGGCTGGGTTTATAAAAAAAAATAGTAACAATAATAATAATAATAATAGTAAATAATTAATAAATAAATAATTAATTAAATAAATAAATTTATGTGTTTTAAAAATAGATCCGGGGCCCGATAAATTTCAGAAAAATTGTCCTAAGTCCAGTTTTTCATTTTACACCCAAAAATATTATTTTCATAATATTTTAATATTGTTTATTATCATTTAAAAATTATTTAATAATTAAAATTCTGTTTTTAATTACAGAAAATTCCCAAAAAATTGTAAAAATCCAGTTTTTAAAATTTTGAAAAATCAGGGGGTTTACAATCTACCCCCCTTAAGAGGATTGCGTCCTCGCAATCAAAGAATAACCGGTCAGCAGAGATGACACGGTATCGTTCGAAACACATCACAAGATACTTAGGGAAATACCGTTTCCCTAAAAATAAAAGTTATACACTTTCCAGAAAAATCTAGTTAAAGTAAAAGAACTACAATTTTTATGAAAACCAGGTTATTAATAAGTTGCAAATTACTAGGTTGGGGCTGAGGTCACGAACCAACGGGCACGGGCTAAAACAAGACTAGGAACGGATAACTACAAATCACTTACTCGCATCAGCGTCCTCCACAGTCATCCAGTAGGCTTGTCCTCGTCCTTGTGGTGGATTCCTCTGCTGCTGTTGGGCTTGCTGAAAAAGTGTTGTTTGAGGTGCCAGAGGTGGCCTTGGTGCTGGCAAAGCTGGTTGGTTTGCCCTTCGTGCTCCATCTCTATGCTGAGGACAGTCCTTGGCTATGTGTTGATTGGTTCCGCAAATCAAGCATAATCCCATCTTACGTCTGCACCCGCTCTCAATGTGGCCTTGCTTATGACAATGTTGACAGGTAGGCAGTACTTGCGGAGATGCTTCGGGTGGCTGATGCAGCTGAGACTTCTTTGGAGTTCCTTCCTGTGGTGTTCCGGCTGGTGTTGATGTGGCTGGTTGGTGAATCACCACTGCTTTCTCTCGACGTTCTGGGCAATCCCTTACCGCATGCTTCTTGGATCCACAAGATAGACATTGTCCCAGTCTACGTCGGCATTCCTTAGCGATGTGGCCTATCTTGCCATAGTAGTGACAAGTAGGAAGGAATGAGGCTCCTGATGCTGCTCTCGGTGGTGGATTTATCTGTGATCGCTTTGCAGCTCTTTCTTGTAGTGATTGGTCTGGTGCTGACGCATACGGCCGCTTTTGGCTGGACTCGATCCTTGTGGTGCACTCCATAGGTCGTGCTGCAGTAAGGACGTCCTCGTCGAAGGCGGTTGCATTTGAACTGTTTGGCCTCCGTGACTCCGAGCTAGTTCTGTCGATGGGGTTCTCCGATTGGTTTTGTTGAGCTTCTTGTTGCACCCTCTGATAGGCTTGCATCATTATGTAGAACATGTGGAACATCTGCTGTTCGTCCATAGGCGGTCCTAGTGGGAAGGAAGGCATCGGTGGAGTAGGCTGCGTCGAGGGTAGAACGTCATCTTGGTGGATTCTTGAGGCAGGCTGACTTGCTTGACTTTTTTGTGATGATTGGCCTTCACCGACTGGTATCACATCGTCTTTTTGGGTAACCACAACGGTTTGTGGTGTTTCTGCATGAGCCTCGTTGCTGGCTTGTGGGTCCATTTTCCTGTATCCAAAATAAACGATAAGAGGCGCACAGGAATCAAGGCAGGATGCAAGTCAATAAATTAATTCGAATAGATATCAAGAACGATTCAAGCAAGTGGATGAGATCCTAAAACTTATCCTAGCTTATTGCAGGCCTGTTCGGTCCCTGAGTTGAAACCGAACAAATTAGTCGAAGACCTGCATGGGCCACCACAAAAACTATGTCACGCCCCAGTCCCAAAATGTCGAGGGACTGGACACGCGACAATGGCCAGCAGCACGCACCGATGGACAACCCAATTTAATGGATCCATCAGGGCATGCTTAAGCTGTAGTCTAACAGTAAATAGAACCAATGATACAGGTCACAGACTAATCTATTCTCATCCACAACAGATAAACACAGAGTAACTGCCAGAAATAATGCAATAGAATAAATAAGCAAATTTCAATAAATATCTCGGGAAACAATCCGAGAATATGTCTGGTACAACAGATGCAAATGGACAGGAAATAATCAACTGGAAATAGAAATAAATGACTACATACGGCCAATGCTCAGGAAAGTCCTCTGGTGCGAGCTCGTCTTCAGGTCCTGGTACAGCTCCTGGAAGTGCTCTGGTACGGGGTATCTCTGGATGGATCTCTTCAGCTATACCTGGGGACATAGTCCATTCCAGGTCCTCAGGGGACATAACAAGGTACAGATAATACAAGCCAAAATATAAGCAGTACAGCAAAATTAAATAAAACAGCAGGGTAAACTATGTAACCAGCTAAGTGATAAATGCAAGTTGAGAGCATTACTAGAACTCAGGCTGAGACCGCTACAGGCTCTGTGTCGGGGAGCCGGTAGCAGTAATAACACGTAAAGGGTCTAGCTCTGCTGGAGAGTCTACGACCTCACACTAATAGTATATATATATGAAAACAGCCTGTAGCCTGTGTGTCTCTCCCCACCCAATGTAATCACACGTCTCATGTCCATGACACACAAGATCATAACTAATGCAGCAGTCATATAGTATCTAGGAACAAACTGTCCATGTCATAACCTGTATCCTATACAGAATCATCATGAATATCTCAAGAGGATTCTGTCTCATGAATAGTGTCAAGTGTCCTGGATTTTGTTGTACTTGATAGGACAAGTACCAAGAGTAAGGGTATCGAATATCCATCTCTAAATGATGTACCCAACACCGCGTACGGTGTTGGCACCCGACTATGATCGGACACTAGGTACGTCACACGTTTCCTAGGTTAAGCAGTTAAAACAAGTTTACATTTAAATCCACAAGAAATCAAGTAAACTACTATGTCAAGAATTACTGAGAATTGGCAAGCTTTACTTGCCCACTGATGCATAATTAAGTCCAGAAAATAAATAGCAAGCTGCAGGGTTTGGCAAGGTACACTTGCCTGTGGTTCCGGCTCTGATTGCAGCTCTGACTTCAGTTGGATTTGCAGGCGGTACTCCGGTTGCTGAAATAAATATTACCATCAGATCCAGAAAATATCAATCAGCTAGAAACGCCTCTCCTTGAGTCCAGTTTGGAGACAAGGACAGAAACGGCAGTTTCGGGTCAAAATGGGGTCCACATGCGGGCCCGCTTTGCACCGAAAACGTGTCCGGGTCAAAGGTCTCCAAATTTACCAAACTTAGTGTCAACAAGTCAGGAACGATGATACGAACCCAACGGAACTTCCAGAATTGGATTCCGATAAGCCGATCACAAAATCGCCCGTCGAGCGGGGCCTGTGGAGTCCACGACACGCGATTTCGTCAACGTTCTCAGAATCGAACCAAACTTGACCCACAGGACTAGCATATTGCTACGAGTCCGATGGCGCAAGTTTCGTCTCGATCCGACGTGTGTACACAAAGTTAGGACGCGTTCCAGAAAGTACGGATACGGGACGATGTTCGCGGATACGCGTTGATTCCGGTGTGCACGCACACCCGAATCGACTTCTGCGAAATCCCACACGTCCGTATCGACGATGCGCACATTTCTGTGAAGACCGCGCGCGACCAAGTCGTCCCGTTTGGCGGGGCGTACTCAGTTCCGGGGTGAAACAGGGTCTGGTTTTTCCTGTTTTTGGATCGCGGTGTGCGATCACCACAGGACGCGATGCCCCGAACGGTTTGTCCGGGCACCGAGAGGGTCATATAGGCTTCGCAACGCAATTTACGGAATCGAAAACAGAGCTACGAGCAAGAAGATACACGCACCTGAACTGGACCCGAAAATCGGGATTGAATTGTGTCCGACACGACACAGGACACGTGTCCTGTGTCGGACACGGGAGGAAAATTAGAGCTAGGGTTAGGGCACGCTGGCCGGCGGAGACGGCGGCTGGGCGGCCGGTCTGAGGCGGAGGGGCCGGAGGCGACCGGGGAGGGGACGGCCGGGGCTCTGTGGGGGCACGCGGCGGCGCAGGGGGGGAAAGGCGGCGGAGGCGGCTGCCGTTGTGGCTACTGCGGCTGCGGTTGTTGTCGACGGGGGGAGAAGAAGAGGGAGGAGAAGAAGGAGGCGGCGACGTGGCTGGCTGGGCAGCGGCGCTGCGGGCGGGCGGAGGCAAGGCTGGGCTGGCGGTGGCGGATGGTGGCTAGGGCGGTGGAGGGGGAGAAGAAAGGGGGATTATATAGGGCGAGCGGGGTGGAGGAGGCGGACGTCGTGGCGGGGACGTGGCGGGCGAGGCGGGAGCGCGTGGCCGCGGGCGCGGGGCGGCGCTGCCGGAGGCGGGGGAAGCGGCGGCAGGCGCGGGCGGAGCGGGTCGTGGGGGAGAGGGGAGAGGGAGAGGAGCGGGCTAGCGGGTCTCGGGTCGGGTCTGGCGGATCCGACCCGACCCGCTAGGGGCTGGGCCGGGCTCGGGCCCAGTGGGCCGGGCCGGGCCGCGGGCTGGGTTTATAAAAAAAAAATAATAATAATAATAATAATAATAATAATAATAATAATAATAATAATAATAATAATAGTAAATAATTAATTAATAAATAAATAATTAAATAAATAAATAAATTTAGGTGTTTTAAAAATAAGTCCGGGGCCCGATAAATTCCAGAAAAATTGTCCTAAGTCCAATTTTTCATTTTACACCCAAAAATATTATTTTCATAATATTTTAATATTGTTTATTATCATTTAAAAATTATTTAATAATTAAAACCCTGTTTTTAAATTACAGAAAATTTCCAGAAAATTCCAGAAAATTGACAAAAATCCAGTTTTTAAAATTTTGAAAAATCAGGGGATTTACAGGATCAATGTTGGAGCGAAGCGACTTAGACGAATGAACTCAGCGTTGTACTCTTCCACCGTCTTAGTATCCTGAGTGAGGTGATTAAACTTGTCCCGAAGTTCTGATCGAGCGACAGCTGGAATGTACATCTCCTGAAAGAGTCTAGAGAACTCTTCCCAAGTGGCTCGGTCTGGTCCGAGCCGTGCTTCCTCAGATAGCCACCAGTGATGTGCATTGTCCGTCAACTGCATTCTTACGGCAGTCATCCAACGTTCCTTTGGAAGCTCAGCTGCTTCTAATTGATGTTGAGTGTTGGTGAGCCACTCATGAACTTCAGTGGGCTCTTCTTTGCCTGAGAAGGTACGAGGCTTCAGCTGGCAAAAATCAGAAATAGAGCCCGTCGTTGGTCGTCGTGCTGGTAGGTCTGCCTGCTCTAGTACGGTTACTAGGCTGCGACTGAAAGCCTCTTGTTGAGCTTGCGTTATTGCATAGATCATTTGAAACATCTGCTGTCCGTCCATGGCCTGCCCTGGTGGAATTACGGGCATTGGTGGAGTAAATTGCGTCGATGGTGGAATGTCATCGCGCTGGACTCTCGAGGCACGTTGTTGAGCTGATTGTCCTCTATCCACTAGTGTTACTTCATCTTCGTTGGTTACCTCAGCATCTAGTGGTGACGTTATGGGAGTCTCGTCGTTTGCTTGTGAATCCATAACCCTGCAACCAAAATAAACGATAAGAGGCGCACAGGAATCAAGGCAGGATGCAAGTCGAGGAATTAATTCGAAGTCGATATGGATATCAAGAACGTTTCAAGCAAGTGGATGAGATCCTAAAACTTATCCTATCCTATTGCAGGCCTGTTCGGTCCCTAAGTTGAAACCGAACAATTTAGTCGAAGACCTGCATGGGCCACCACAAAAACCATGTCACGCCCCAGTCCCAAAAATGCCGAGGGACTGGACACGTGGCAATGGCCAGCAGCACGCACCGATGGACAACCCAATTTAATGGATCCATCAGGGCATGCTTAAGCTGTATTCTAACAGTAAAATGTTACAAGTCTCAGGTATTTCTAATCTCATCCACAGAATAAACACAGATTAATGCCAGCAATAATGCAATAGAATAACTAAACAAATCTTAAATAAGGTTATCTCGAGAAACAATCCGAGAATCAGTCTGTTACATTAAGGAAATAGACAGGAAATAAAATACTGGAAATGGAAATACTGAGTGAATGAAGCCGGTGCTCAGGAGAAATCCTCTGGTGCAAGGTCGTCCTCAGGTCCTGGTACAGCTCCTGGAAGTGCTCCTGTACGGTGTATCTCTGGATGGTTCTCTTCGGCTATACCTGGGGACATAGTCCATTCCAGGTCCTCAGGGGACATAACAAGGTACAGATAACACAAGCCAAAATAAATGCAGTGCAGAAAATAAATGAAACAATAGGGTAAAACTATGTAACCAGCTAAGTGATAAATACAAGTTGAGAGCATCACTAGAACTCAGGCTGAAGCTGCTACAAGCTCTGTGTCGGGGAGCCGGTAGCAGTGATATCATGTAGTTGTCTAGCTCAATGGGAGACTACAACGTCGGCATAATATAAAATCAACATGTAGCCTGTGTAACTCTCCCCACCCAATGTAATCACGCATATCATGACCATAACGTCTCATGTCCATATCAAGCGGGATCATAGATAATGCAACAAGTCATAAAGTCTCTAGGAACATATGTCAATGTCAAGTCCTGTATCCTATACAGAATCACCATGAATGTCTCAGGAAGACTCTGTCTCATTAATAGTGTCAAGTGTCCTGGGTTCTGTTGTACTTGATAGGACAAGTACCAAGAGTAAGGGTATCGAATGTCCATCTCTAATGACGTATCCAACACCGCGTACGGTGTTGGCACCCGACTATGATCGGACACTAAGTACGTCACACGTTTCCTAGGTTAAGCAGTTAAAACAAGTTTATATGAATTTACACAAGAACTCCAGCAAAATATTATCACAGGAACTACTGAGAATTGACGAGCTTTACTTGCCCAATGATGCTAAATTAAGCCAAGGAAATAAATAGCAGACTGCAGGGTTTGGCAAGGTACACTTGCCTGTGGTTCCGGCTCCAATTGTGGCTCTAACTTCAGCGGAAATTGCAGGCGGTACTCCGGTTGCTGAAATAAACATCACCATCAGATCCAGAAAATATCAATCAGCTAGAAACGTCTGTCCTTGGGTCCAATTTGGAGACAAGGACAGAAACGTCAGTTTCGGGTCAAGACGGGGTCCACATGTGGGCCTGCTTTGCACCGAAAAACGTGTCAGGGTCAAAGATCTCCAAATTTATCAAACTTAGTGTCAACAGGTCAGGAACGATGATACGAACCCAACGGAACTTCCAGAATTGGATTCCGATGAGCCGATCACAAAATCGCCCGTCGAGCGGGGCCTGTGGGGCCCACGACACGCGATTTCGTCAACGTTCTCAGAATTGAACCAAACTTGGGTCACAGGACCAGCGTATCGCTACGAGTCCGATGGCACAAGTTTTGTTTCAATCCGACGTGTGTACACAAAGTTAGGGTAAAATGCAAAAAAGTCGGATACGGGACGATGTCCGCGGATACGCGTTGATTCCGGTGTGCACGCACATCCGAATCAACTTCTGCGAAATCCCACACGTCCGTACCAACGACACACACGTATCTGTGAAGATCGCGTGCGACCAAGTCGTCCCGTTTGGCGGAACGTACCCAGTTCCGGGGTGAATCGGGTCATTGTTTTTCCTGTTTTTGGATCGCGGTGTGCGATCACCACAGGACGCGATGCCCCGAGCGGTTTGTCCGGGCACCGAAAGGGTCATACAGGCTTCGCAACGCAATTTACGGAATCAAAATCCGAGCTACGAGCAAGAAGATACACGCACCTGAAATGGGCTGAAAAATCGGGGTCCGAATCGGGTCCGACTCGACACGGACACTGTGTCCCGTGTCCGTGTCCGACACAGGAATCGAATTTAGGGTTAGGGTTAGGGATTTCTCGTCGGAGGGGGCCAGGCTGAGGCGGAGGGGGCCGGGGCTCTGCGGCGGAGGGCGGCGCGGTGGCTGGGGACTCGCCGGCGGCGGCGGAGGGGCCTGCCGGAGCTGCCGCTGCTGCTGTCGAGCGGTGTTCGCCGGAGAAGAAGAAGAGAAGGGAGGAGAAGGGCTGGGCTGCAGCGGTGGAGGTCGACGGCGACGGTGGTCTGGGTGGGAGAGGGCGGAGCTGGCACGGCGGGGAGGCGGTGGCGGCGCGGTGGTCGACGGAGGGTCTGAGGCGGTGGGGGTCGACGCAGGGGGGTTTAAATAGGGGTGGCCGGGGGTGAGGGGGGCCGAGACGGGCGGAGCGAGGGGGTGGTCGTGGCGGTGTGGGCGGGCGGAGCGTGGCCGAGGACGCGGCGGAGGCGGCGGGAAACGCGGGCTGGGGGAGAGAGAGGGGAGCCGGGTCGTGCGGGTTGCGGGCGGGTCGGGTCTGGCGGATCCGACCCGCTAGGCAGGGGGCTGGGCCGGGTTGGGGCTGGGCCCGGTGGGCCGGGTCCAGTGGGCCGCGGGCTGGGCCGATTTAATAATAAAAATAATAATAAGATTAATAATAATATTAATAATCAGTAAATAATAATTAAATAAATAAATAATTAAATAAACACCTTTTAGGTGTTTTTTAAAAAATAGGTCCGGGGCCCGATAAATTCCAAAAAAATTACCCTAAGTCCAGTTTTTCATTTTACACCCAAAAATATTATTTTCATAATATTTTAATACTGTTTATTATCAATTAAAAATTATTTAGTAATTAAAAACCTGTTTTTAAATTACAGAAAAATCTAGAAAATTGTGAAAAATCCAGTTTTGAAAATTTTGAAAAATCAGGGGGTTTACAAAAACCCCCCTGACTACCGGGTTCTCTTCGTCGCACACAACTCGGAGAGAGAGACCGAACTTAGCTCTGCCTAGAGCAAGGATTTAGAGATCAAAATGTGGTTCGAGAAAGGAATCGAAGAGAGGTTTCACGTAGGATGATTTTCTGTAAAGAAAGAAGGAGGAGGTGACCGCAATATAAAGGCAGACCAAAGACACAACCAACCGTCAAAAGAGCTGTTACAAGGGTTCAATGAACCTGGACATGGTGCCTCTACGTTCAAATTTGAATGAGTCAAATGGTTAAAAAAATAAAGAGGAGCAAAAAGAGAACCTGGACATGGTGCCTCTACGTTCAAATTTGAATGAGTCAAATGGTTCAAAAAATAAAGAGGAGCAAAAAGATTTTTTGGATCCCAGCCCGAGCCCGAAGAGTAAATTGGATCGGCATTCGGCGCCCGCAGGTGTGGGCACGTACGCGCACCCGTTACGCGCCGAATCGAGCCTGGCCGGGCGGCGGCGGCGGCGCGCGCGTGTGGCCCAAGGGGTTCCCCATACAACATCTTTAAGAAAGCAATGAAGAGGAACTAATATATACATACAAGGAGGGGTTGGCCCATCCGATGTGGGACTAAAGGAAAGAAGGAAGTTGAGCTTTTGCTCAAGCAAAGCTAACAGGTTCCTCGCCACAAATTCTAGCATAACATTTGGTAGAATTTTGGCATGTATTTAAAAAAAAATATTGTGTGCAGTCTTCTTTTTCGTTCATCTATGGGTTTGGATATATTGCATAAAAAAATTAATATTTGGTAAAACATATATTTGATTTTTGTTTGTAATCTTATTTTCTATCAATCTATGAATTTTGATAGAAAATAAGGTTGCAGGAAAAAAAATCAATATTTGGATAGAAAAAAAGAAAATAAGATTGCAATCTATCCAAAGTCATATATATATATATATATATATATATATATATATATATATATATATATATATATATATAGAGAGAGAGAGAGAGAGAGAGAATAAGGGAGGTGGGATGACACATCACTCTCAAAATGAGGATAGCAGTGATGTGACACTATCCTGGCCCTCTATATCATATTTTGAGAAAAATTGATAAATTGCACTTAACTCTCATCGCTCTCAAAATATGAGATGGAGGGATTAGATGGTGCCACATCACCGCTACCCTCATTTTGAGAGTGAGGTGTCATCTCACCTCCCTTACACACACACACTCTCTCTCTCTCTCTCTCTATATATATATATATATATAGAGAGAGAGAGAGAATAAGGGAGGTGAGATGGCACCTCACTCTCAAAACAAGGGTGGCGGTGACGTGGCACAATTACAACCACACATTTCATAATTGTCAAATTGCACTTAACCCCCTTCCCTCGTTTGTGTGGTTGTGATTGTGCCACATCACCGCCACCTTTGTTTTGAGAGTGATGTGCCACCTCACCTCCCTTATTCTCTATATATATATATATATATATATATATATATATATATATATTCACCCGTTGTAACATATCCTTGTTCCATTGGAAGAGGATAGAAAGAGTCGGTTGTTTAGTTTAGTATACACGTGCATTAGACGTGAGGAGAATAGTCCATACATAAATTAGTTGCAATTGAGAAGAAGGGAAGGAGAGAGAGAGAGAGAGAGAGAGAGAGAGAATGGGGATCCGGTTTGTTCTTCTGGTGAACAAGCAGGGTCAGACTCGGCTTGCACAGTACTACGAATACCTCACCCTCGACGAGCGACGAGCCCTCGAGGGAGAGATCGTCCGCAAATGCCTCGCCCGAACCGAACAACAGGTAGCTCGGTCCATCCATCCCAACACACACTCCCCTCTCGATCCAAATCCATATCTATAATTGTTCGTTTGTTTGTTTGTTTGTTTGTTTGTTTGTTTTAGATCCCCTTTCCCTAACCCTAACCCTAACCCTAACCCAATGAATCAATCAATATTTGTTATTGTTATTGTTATTGTTATCAATAAATAGTTTGATTTTGTTTTTTAATTGCAGTGTTCATTCGTTGAACATCGAAACTACAAGGTTGTCTACAGACGCTACGCCTCCCTCTTTTTCTTGGTAGGAGTTGACAATGACGAGGTACCTTAGCTGCTCTGCCTCCCTCCCTCCCTCCCTCCCTCATTGATTGGTTGAAAATTAGCATCGCTGAAATGATAATTGTAAGATCTACGAGTTCGAGGGGTGCCAATTGAGAACAAGATTGAGAGAAAATCGTCTTAGATGGTTTACACATGTCCAACGTAGACCAATAGATGCAGTGGTAGGAGCGATTGGATACTAGTTAAATAAAGGAGACACTAAGACAAAGGGTAGGCCTAAGCGGAACATGGATTCAAGCCATGAATATATATATATATATATATATATATATATATATATATATATATATGAGTTAGTGTTACATAGGACACGGCCCTAATGGAGTTAAATGAATAAAAGGATAAAAATAGCCAACAACAAAAGATGATGTTGTTGTATTGTACGTTTCGTCGTACGCGGAAATTGTAATTAGGGCCTATGCTCATGTGATATCTCGAAAGGCCTAATAAAATAGGATATAAGTTAAGTAACACTTGATATTATAAGTTCTAAAACATTTTTTTAACTATAATTATACCCCACTTTATAATCATTATAAGAAACATGATGCTTATATAATGCATGATAATTCCTATGAGTAATATAAATAACTTGTCTACATCTTAATTTCCTTCATATATTAAATAATCAAGAAGAAACCTCGGTAGATAATCTGTGGTCCTTCCTTTTCAAAACTCCACCCTTCAAGATGTACACAAATTTAGGTAGATTTCGGATTTTACTACAGTTTGACACTTTTACCTCGGATCGAGGAAGGTGAAGTTGGTGCCATTTGAGGAAATCATCTCTGGTAGTTTACACATGTGCAACATAAACCAATAGATGCCTTGGTTAACATGAGCGGTTATATATTAGGTAAAGAAATTGCAAGGGATATGCCGGAAAGGATTGCGGCTGTAAACAAAATATGAATTTTCTTAATGTTGGAACGACATGATCCTTACAAAGTCGAAATGGAAGAAAAGGATTTAAATAGCCGACCCAAAAAAACTGAGATAAAAAGCTTTGTTGTTGTCGTAATGACAAGATAAATTTTCAGCCTTGTAGCTGTCAAGATAAATATTCACAAGAAATACAACTGTAACTCAGTCATAATAACCTACAGAAGTAGTGGAACAAAGCCACAAGCCCTAAATAAAGAAGAACCATAAACGAGTTAAAGACTTAGTTTGAAACTCACACCGCCTCTCTTATCAACTACCAGTGCCTCCATGTAAACTGTGTCCTATCAAGTGGTATGTTTCCCCCTTCAATATTACCACTGATCCCTCCATATTTCATTATTACAGGGAACTCCTTTAAAAACCAATTTTTACATCACAGGAAGAATGGAAAAAATACACTTTTGTCTATTGTCCTTTACTACGAGTGGCTGGAAAATACACACTCAGAACGACAGTAACAAAATCTGGAAGAAACTTTTTTAAGCACCAGGAACAAGAACGACGGGTCTTAAATGTCATGCGCACGGACGCATCCTTCATAGTTGTTTGAGATTCTTGATAGTTGTCTGAAAGCCATCAAATTTACAACTATCAAGAATGACATTTGTTATCCAATTGACATATGTGCCAATGACACTTGCTATCCAATTGACATATGTGCCAATGACACTTGACCCTCCATCGTTGTCTACATGCTGAAAAAGTATTTTCGAATTTGGTTATTTGACACATAGTTTGCTGCATCAGCAGATACTGATCCAATATGGTTTGGCATGTCCCGACCCGATACCGACCGATACCAACATTGGGGATCTATTTTTCGTCAATTCGGCTAAGAAAATTGACCGGAAAAGACCAATCAACAAGTGTGTAAAAGCATAATAAGGTTGTAAAAGCAGGTAAAAGAAGAAAACTTATCTATCGTAGGTAAACAAATCGGCAAGGGTGATTACTATTTTATTCAATTTCAAATGGTGACTACTATTTCATTAAATTTCATTCAAAACTACTAAAAACAACAAAAGAAATAAAGTTATGCATAAAATATTTTTTCTAAATTTTTAATAATTATTTTCTTTCCAATACCAAAAAAATCGATGATCCAATCTGAAACTGCCGATACCGCCGATCCCGATACTCATAGGAAAGATCCGATACCGGTTCCAATACTGATACTGCGAACCTTTATTTGACAATGAATGTGTTTTTCGTGATCACTCGTAGTTAAACATCAAGGGGGCTAAAAGTGTGTTTTTCCAGTCATCTGTAAGGGTCTGGTTGGTTGTTTGAATGTAGGTGACGAAAGTGAAAACTGCAAATCCAGCATGGAACAAGTTGCATTTTTCAGGAATCTGCAAACCCAAAAATACATTTGGAAAACATTGAAAATCAGTCACATAAGTGCCACTTTATGATTCAAAAATATTGGAAGTCCACATCCTTTTATAAAATTTGGATGTCAAGAAGTGAAGAAACCTTTATGACATTAAAAGTCCACTTTGAAATGACTTTCAGGCATTTCCAATGCCCGCTTTCAGTGGTAGCTTTCAAGAAGCCAAGCAGCCCCTAATGTAAAATTACTTTTGGAGCTGGCCATAAAAATGAAATACAGAGAGGGTCTGGTTGGTAATAGGGTGGTAATACTGAATAGCCTCAGTGAAGTCCAGGATATTTACTCTTAGAAGTTAAATGCCTTCAACATTAAAGTTCGAAACGGTTGTGAAGCAAAATTGGACTTGATTGAATCTATCTAGATGTACCTTGAATCCTTGCTTGGGTACTTATTATGCTTCAAACTTGAACTTGATTTCGCAGTATAGTTCCTGTGTAGAATTGGATTTACTTTTATATTATTTTATGCTGCTACTTTTTGAGCTGGTTTCCCTTCTTTATGTGCAAGCCCTTTGCGCCACTTCTTGTTGTGTAAACTTTTTGCAGGCTACAACTTGTGATTTCTTCCTTCCTTCCTGTATTTTATTTTATTTTCGTTTTTGGCAGAATGAGTTAGCCATTCTGGAATTCATACATTTGTTGGTGGAAACCATGGATCAACATTTTGGAAATGTGGTATGCTTTCCTTAGTCCATATGGTGGTAGTGCAGATCAAGTCATGCGATTTTTCCTTTCTTTTGTAGAGCTAATCATTTATTATTTTTCTCGGTTATCCATTGCAGTGTGAGCTTGATATCATGTTCCATCTTGAGAAGGCACACTTTATGCTAGAAGAAATGGTTATGAATGGATGTATAGTCGAGACCAGCAAGATCAACATCTTGGCACCAATCCAACTCATGGACAAAGCTTCTTAGCTCTACTAGTTTTAGATCCTTTGGGATCATTTCCTTGCTGTCCTCTTAAGTCTGTATCAAGTCTTTCCCTTATAATATTGGTTTGAAGTATGTGTAGAAAATTGGAACATGAGATATTGTATGTTGCGACTGTCTAGCCCGTCTTTGTGTTTTCTTATTTCCGGAGTATGTGCTTTGAGGATAAACAAGTCCATTTGGGTTGTTGAAGTACTCATGAATATCATTCCTATATTAAGAACTCTTCCATGAATAACGTTTCTATTTTAAGAGCCCTATCTATCTGAGTTTTAGTTGGTGTTTCAGGAAACGGAGACATAAGGAGATGAGTACTGTAGTATGTTCATGAGGACATTACTTTTTCCTCTAAATAATGATGTAGGCATTATATATCTTTTCTTAGGCATTACATATCTTGAGTAGCTCTCTTCCTCTTCCTCTTCCTCTTCCTCTTCCTCTTCCACTTCCATTTCCACACGGACTGATTTAGAAAATTAGTTTTTTGAGTCAATCCACGAGGTAATAACAAAAAGCTAATATTTCATAATCATCTGTCCCACTCTCTTTCCATGGCAATCTCCTCCTACCTCTATTTGTACTCAAGTGTCCCCCTTCCGGGAGAATATATATATATATATATATATATATATATATATCCAAATTTCAAATTTCTCGGTGTTGCGAGATTGACAAGATACCCTAAGTAATTCAGTTGGTCCTCCTTTTAATTGAAGGGCTTAGAAGACGAAAATGAAATGAACTTCACTAATAACCACAACACTATTAACGCTTGGTTCGATGGTTGTAAATGCTACATCCGTAACTACCTTTTTCTTACTTTGCTTTTTGTTGAAAATTAGTTTCTTTCATAGGTTGTAATTATCATTTTACTTAAATTACTAGCATAAATAATCTAGATATTGAAAGAATGAGGCATCCACTGTGAGAACAAGATAGCAATAATACGATAGTCCATGAGTATTTGGTAAACTACAAGAGAAAAAAAAACAGAATGAAGGAAATGGAGAAAGAAGTGTTGTTGCAATGTTGACATACGAGTTCCAGAAAAAAATAGTTTGGCTAGTAGAATGGAAAACAGAAATTTTTTATTTTCTTTTTACAATTTTTTGCAATGGCATCTGCATTTGAAGAGTTTACAATTTCACAGATCGTGCTCCAGTCAACCACAGGTGTTTATTTGGCAGCTCTACAAAATTTTCAAAATTTAGCGGAAGCGCTATTTTAGTTTGCAAAGCTGAGTCTTGACACGAAAGGGGAAAAACAAATGAATAAGATAATATCGATAAACATATTCACAGTTGTTGAATTGTAAATAAGCCTGAAGGCTTCTGCAATAAAATTGTATATCTTAATAAAATATATATATAAAAAAAAAAAAAGGAAATTGTTGCAAGGGGCTGTTTGGTTGCCCGTAATAAAGATCCTTTGCAATTCTTGCTGTAATAATTGATATTGCAACCACTCTGGAGATTTATTACAACCTTTGTTGCAGTAAATGCACAATTTACAAAAAATCAAATACTGAAATTGATGTAAATGCTGCAACACCAGTTACAGCAGCAACACTTACCAGGCAAATCAACATGTGGTTGAGAAGCATAAAAACAGAAAGAATTGGTCGAGAAGCATAGACAGCAAAGAAATATGCATTCCACCAATGCATCATTCATGTTGACTTATATGGGCCAGATACTTCATATTTGACATAAATAAAATGTTTGTCGAAACAGAGTTTACAATTTCATTAGAGGATCACAACTAAATATTCTTCCAGAAACAAAAATAAATAGAGAATTTAAGCCAAAATATGACGCAACATTTCAGAATGTTGACAAATTAAAACCATTTAAATTTAAGACAAAATCTGATCGCCACACTAAAGACAGTTGTATTGGGTTGCTTAAGAATGTTGACAATTTAAAGCCATTACATTTCAATACAATCAAAAGAACTGTTTGCTTCAGAAATCTTATACATCAAAATAGAGAGAACATAATATGGATAGAAGCAACACTTGATACACAACAGTATGTAAATAAGTTCGTGAATAACTCAATTGGATTGTAAAATAAAATAGAAAATAATGAGAAGATATATCACTTGAAGCTTCCGTACTGCTGCTGGGGAAAGGACGAGAAGCTCTCACTTCCCCCCATCATTGAGGAAGGAAAACCTGACCTACCCAGACCTGACCCTGCACCCATGGCTGTTCCCATGTAAAACGCTGTTGGAGGTGCCGCCTTCTCCTTATCATCTGAAACCTCACCAAGACCCCCAACTATCCCAATATCTGCTAGATTTATCTTCTTGGCTGCAGTAGAAAGATCAACTTAAATGGATGGGGTGAAGGGATATAGAGGAAATCTTTAGTTATACACTTCTTCATGCAATGTCTTAAACCTATTTTTTTATAAAATTTTGAATATTTATATTCATATTTCTGACATTTTAGAAAATATGTATCCCATCTATACTTTCGTATCATTTTTATCCAAACTGATGCTGAACTTTTACCAATTTTTCCGAATAGTTCTCGAATTCCAAACCTTTCAACCTCGCCGAATAATTACCATTGAACTTGTTACTATGCTTTATCCTCGGCATGCAATCACTCAGGTGCTCTTGCATATCCAACAACAGGAAAACACAATTGGCACCTCTCTTAACATCTTATTTATAATATTCAGTAGTAGCGAAGTCTGGCAAGCTGTCGGACTAACAAACAACAGGTGCACCAGTGGAGGAACAATTACAGGTAGGAGAGGAGAGTCTTAACAAATAGAGTTTCAGTGCAGTGACAGACAGGGAAACACTAAGGAATAAGGTGGGCTGGTGGAGTGGTGAGAGAGAAGCATCATGGGAAAATATGTTTAAGGGTGGAGCGGAGAGAAGAAAGGCATTATGCAGTGATGGAGGATGGGGCATTTCTCTAATGGGATGCCGAGAGAAGGAAGAGTTGCATGTAGGAAGGTTATCATGGTTAAGTTTTTTTTTTTTTTTTGATTGCTAGTTTTGCTTTCCCTGTTTGTGTTAGGTTAAAAAGAACACGAAAGCACAGATCCTGCAAGAATGATTTTTGGCCTCAAGTAATCTCAAACCCATTTACCCCACTTTTTCAGCCTAATATTTGCCTAAAAAATAAATATCAGGAAACAATGGTTAAGGTTTCTGCCTACAAGGATTGCATGAGAATTCTAGTAGATGAATTCTCAAAAGCAAATGTTGTCAATGTAAAAAGGAATGAAATAAAATACACTTGTGAACCTTGTCTGAGGAGACATTATTAATGTATTTGCAATCTAAGTAGGATTACATCAAAATGTACGTTGAATAGTGACCGACACCAGAAGGTGCACCAAGGGTTCTCCCTCATTGTCGTCTAGTACTGCAACTTATTCAATCTTTATTGCTTATAACATTTCTATGATGCCATCCTCTCTGTTCGCAGTAGAGATATATTGGACACTGAATTAGATATACGTAGATTGTCCGCATGTATTTCTGTATGTGTCTAAATTATATAAACCTGAAGATTTAATATAATGAAAATCATGTAAAGCTACAAAAGCATGGATGTGCATAAATCTCAACTATAACCAGATGTGTACCGCAGGTCAAGGTCAAGAATAGGGCCCGATAGAGGATGCAATAGCATGAGAAACAAGGACTAAAAACAGGCTCTACCTGCAATTCTGATTTTGGTGAGAGTGGAAGAAACCAAGAGGTCAACAAGAAGATATTTTCTTTTTTATACCAAATCTAAATGAATCCTGTCCTTCCATTCAGCTATATGAAGGATCAAATAGAGAAATTACAAACAGGTCAATGTTACTCTTCTTCATTGCATATTCCAGTAACATGGAGGCCCAAATAGAGAAATTACAGACGAGCAGGCACTGAAAGCTTGTGATTCATAGGAACAGGTGGCACAAAAAACTTACAAGCTATCAAAATTGTGAATCAATTTACATAAACACAAGCAATCCACATATTCAAGAAATTACGGAAAATCAATTATTCTACATCCAGTTAAGGCCACTACAAAAACCAATATGGTTTATTCTATAACAAAGTCCGATCTGTCCATAGGTCTAATTTAGTTGACTACAAATATGCTGGCATGTTTTACTTGTTTCTATCACCCTCATAAGAATGTAAGAAGTTGCTATAGATCAGTATCTTCGGGTTTGATACTGATCCCAAATACTGACATTAAGTGATGGTGTAAACGACATGATAAATAAAGAAGCATACATATAAGGATAACTGCTAGTCAGATATAAACAGAAATCAATAGAATATCATAGCTCAAGAGAAACTTACGGGCAGTTATATTTAGATCAATCAGTCCACGGCTCAAAGAATCAGCCCATATCCCAGATTTGACTTGGAAACTATCCTTCTTGGGTGTTGGCTTGGATGATGTTACAGAAGTTTGCTCCAGGTTGTTGAGGCTGTTGTTTATCAAGTTCTTTGGAGGTTCTGAAGTTGCTTCTTCAGTATGAGATGTGAAGGCACTAAATAAGTCACCTCCTTCGAAATTGTTCAATGGAATTCCAGCGAAAGGATCAAAGCTTTTTGTGCCTGTAGGCTCTGAGGCAGAGGATTTTACTTCAGAAGGGGCACCTGAATCGGATGCTGCAAAAGGATCAAAGGCCTCTGTGTTCGTTATCACCGGACTAGAGGATTTTGCTTTTGAAGCTACGCCAAAATCAGATGCTGCAAATAAGTCCACATTTGTAGGAGCTGCAGCAGGAAAATCAGCGGAACTGGTGAAGAAATCAATATCGCCCTGCAGTAACATTCATAGACAAAAGAATCTCTAAGCGTTGAGAGAAAAGGTAATTAGTGATGAGCAAAGAAAAAAGAAAGTGCATCTCTGCTACTGCATAGTGTAAATATTTCTTAGTTATACAGTCAGAGATTGACCAAAGAATGCCCTCTATTGGAGGTCTAGGAAAATGTACATTGCTCTTCAGGTAGGATACATTTATTTCCAATAGTTGCATAGCCTGACATGGTAGATGCGGTCTTCCTTCACTTCATACTCCTTTTATAAAAGCTATATAAATTCCTTCACATCCCAAGAAAGGACATTTGGGGAAAAAGGGCACCTTAGTGCCACGAGGCTTCCGCTTATGTAGGGTCCGTGGAGTGTAAAAAGATGTACGCAGCCTTACCCCCATTTATATGGAGAGGCTTCCGCTTACATAAGGTCTGGGGAGAGTCAATTTTTCTTTTACCCCCATGGATAGGATATTTTCATGGCTCGAACATGCATCCAGGATTCAAGCAGCAAGCCCTCAAGGGGCAGATATTTGGAATATATAAAAATAAAGAACAAAAAATTGGGAAAAAAACATGAAGTCAAATATATGGTTTACTAGACGGAGTCCATCTGCAATTGGAGATTATGAGGCACAAAACATGAAAAGGAACAAAGCAAGTGTATACTAGGCAAAAACAATTTCACAAGCACATGCTTTCTAACTCACAATCTCAATCACACATCCAAAGAGTATCAAATCGAAAACAGGAAAGCCAAAGTCATGTATCCCATGGCGTATGAAAAAGCCACCAAGGAAACATCAAGAAAGGGATTACACAGGCTCATTCAAAAATGTAGTAAAAGAGATCAAGTCCTAGGAGTGGTCTAAAGACTCTAAATCATGCAAGCTATTCCCTATTCCACATAAAACATGAAAAGGAGTGAATATCCAAAATATAGATTCAACACAAATGAAACCTCTCTCTCTCTGAGAAAAGCTCGAACTATAAGAATGTAACAGCATGCCTGGTGAGTGCCTGGGAAAATCTTTCAAATAACTTCACAGTGAAAGCAAAAAATAATAACTCAACAGTACAGAAAGCTCCAATTACCAGTTGTGTGAAAGCATGACATTATATGATTGGTTGCAAAAGGAATGAAACAACAACAACAATGCTACAACACCACCAACAATAACATACAGAAGGGTGACAATAGGTCAGGTGGGATCAGGTTGAGGCAGATATATTAGGAAGACTTTCTACAAGTCAAACCAAATCCGTTTATTGTCAGGTTTTAGCACCTGACCTGATTATAAGCAGTTCACCCAAACCAAACCAGTCGACCCATTTAATAATCGTTTGAGTTGGAACTAATCAGCTTCATGTTTTCTACCCGTCCAAGTCACACGGTACATAAGGATCCACATGAACTGTGAAAAAAATTAGACGTGAGAGGACCAACTAAACTGTTCCAATATTGTTAAATAAATGTAGTTTTATTTAATATTTATTGATTTACTGGTTGGGTTATGAAGTATGAACATGCAATACACATCACAAATGTTAACATGCTGAGTACAGTTAAACAGGTTGAAAGGAAGACCTGATGAACCCATACCATTTAACGTATGAGTTAAATGGTTTATCTGATTATAACCCGACCTGATTAAGTCTATCACGAATAAGCTGACCATGTCAGGGTCAGTTCAATTAGGTTGGTCAAGTTGTAACCAGTAATTGGGCACTAACCGGACAACTGTTTCCTGGTAAATAATAGTGTTGGCATGGACATATTACTGTTTCCCACAAAGAAAACAGTGCCAAACACTTGGAGCCAGAAAATGCTTGTAGGGAATTGTTTTCACAATGGCTTTCTAGGTTTTATGGATCCGACCTCAAAACTTTGGGATAAAGGCGTTCTTGTTGTTGCTTTCTAGGATGTGGAAATACCCTCTCACTTATGCTACTCTCTAGGAAGTTCACACCAGCACAAGTATTCCTAGTTTGATAGCTCTCTACTCTCTCACTTATAGCTACTCTCTAGGAAGTTCACACCAGCACAAAAGACGGTCTTCTTGAAGCCTGCTAACTGGTTATATACAATGCTCATGGGCTTGAGCCTTGAATATAGATAATCATATTTGAGTTTAACAAAACATTACAGTACCCAATGAGATTACGAACATGATGATAGAGGAACCTGCAACACTATCCATTACTCTGAACTCCAAAATAGGCAGTGGAACAGGATAGAGAACTATCAAAGTAGGAATACTTGTTTTCTTTTCTTCTGGGATTTCTCATTTAAGGCTTTCCATCATCATACGACAGATTCCACAGATACAACACAAGGTAAAAATAATACTTGCAACATAAATTAATCAAGAATGAACTTTTTACAATCTGACCTGACCAAGAGGACCCGTCGTTGCTTCTTTATGAGGTGAGGCTGATACAAAAGTTGCATCAGCAAATAGATCAACTTCAGGTGAGGCTGTCTCTGTGGAAGCAGAAGCCGGTGCATCCATAAGGTCAACAACTAAGCTTTCTCCAAATAGATTCACTTGGTTGGTAGTAGTATTATCTGAGACCACAAGAAAGTGTTGGATGACATACCATTACGAAACTTAAAGATGATAAATATTGTACATATTAGCCATAAAGTAACATATGTGATAGATCAATCAACAGTCAAGGTTGTAAGGTATCTACAATTTTTTAGGTAATAATGTTCATCTGAACTTCTATCGATAAAAAATGAGGCGGAGGGTAATCACTTATAGATGGTCTTTTAGCAATAACACCCTCCATAGCTACTACATTATTCTACTACCTACTAATTCATAAATAAGAAATCTATTTAAACTAAGAACAAAATTGCTACCATAACACTATCCTATTGCCTTGAATCTCTATAAAAGTAATACTTTTCCAGTGGAAGGGTAACATACCTGCAAACAAAATACGAAAGGTAATATACATGGTGAGTCCGGGGTGGGGTGGGGTGGGGTGGGTGTGTTGGGTGGGGGCGGGGGGGGGGGGGGGGGGGGGGGGGGGGGGGGGGGTAATAGTCGACATGCCGACTTTTGAACATGTACAGTTGTTGTGTATCAAATAATCTTCCAAATTCCAACTTAAAATAGACCATATGGAGAAGTATCTTTTCTCTCCCCAACAACCAAAATTGCAGAAGTTGTAACAAAGATATATAATAAGGAAATAGAAAGAAAGCGATGATCGGGTAATCCAGAACCAGTCATGCATTTGTACGAAGTAGGGATCGACCAAGAAAAGTAAATAAAACTCTTCCAGATCTCAACTGTGTGATACTGGACACATGCCAACTTTTGAACATGTACTGTTCTGTATCATATAACCTTCCAAGTTCCAACTTAAAATTGGTCATATGGGGAGAAATTGTAACTTTTTCTCTTCTTAACTACCAAAATTGCAACAGTTGTAATTAAGATATATAATAAGGAAGTAGAAAGAAAGTGGTCATTAGGTAATCCAGAACCAGTCATGCATTTGTACTAAGTAGGGATCGACCAAGAAAAGTAACTAAAGCTCTTTCAGAATTCAACGGACAATAAACATATTTTAGCACTTCAAATTGAACTACATTATATAATAGTTTGATGCAAACTAAGAGAAACCATGGGGATCGACTTTAAAAGAATCAAGTTTTATCCGATCTGAATTTTTGATCTGAGGGAGAAAAAAGTCTCAAATTTTTGAGGTCGGCTGTATTGAATCCTCTTCTTGCGTCCGACACTGTAAAGTGCCATGTCCTCAGTAACACTAATAGAAATCATATCCTTCTGTTGAACATTTAATTTATAAAATTTATTAAGCTGTGGGTGTGGTCCGGTATCCATATCCAGACATCACATTTCTCGTAAAAGTGAAAATCAATCAAACTCTAGCTAAGCATCCAAACTGTCTTAATCTAAAGACAAGTGCTTCAAAGTTGAGCAATCTCAAGATTGTAATTCTAAGGATATAGGGTATATCCATGCTTCATGCTTCTGATTATGAAGGTGGAAGAAAAGAGAAAACTCATAGAAATAACAAATCTTCAACCCCAAACGTTCCAACTAGATACATATTTGGGTAAACTACTGGAACCTGCCGATTGTTTACACACACTCTCTTAGTTTTTTGCGCACACTCACCTTGTCATCCAATTTCCAGTCAAACTGTTAGTTTAGAGGAAGGTTCGCAGTATCAATATCGGAATCGGACACATTCCTATGAGTATCGGACCGGCTTTGTTGGCATTGTCGGTGGTTTCGGATTGGAGTATCGTCTTTTTTTTGGTATCGGTAAGAAAATAAATTTTAATAAATTTTTAATAATTTAGAAAAATATTTTGTACACTTGGACATAATTTTACGTATTTCTTGTTTTGTTTCTTAGTAGTTTTGAAGTTTAATAGTCACGTATGCTGGTCGGTTTATTTGCGATAAATATTTTTTTTTCATTTGTATGTTTTACAATCTTACTGTGCTTTTAAACCATTGCTTATTAGTCTTTTTTTGTTTAATTTTCTCTGCCAAATTGACTCGGAAAGAGGATCCAACGTCAGTATCAATAACGGTCGGTAGCGGTTCGGGTCATGCTAAATCGTATCAATATCGGCCGATACTGCAAATTATGGTTTATAGGTCAAATTTGACAAAAATATACACATATAGTTAAAATATTGTTAGAATTTTGAAAAATAGACGGGAAAAAAACATTTGAGTTCTCTCCATCTTACCCTCTAGCCCAATCCCCACTTGCTACCGTTTGTAACAGATATTTAGTGATGACGGAAGCAATAGAGATTGGTGGTAGTGACAGAGCTAGATTATAACCTTTTTTTCTTTTTCTTTTTTGGAGGGGGGGTATATACTATATGTCATTGTTCTCTCTAGAGTGGATGTATATTATTAACAAGGTTGGAAAATACAAGTAGAGCAACATAAAGTTTGAAAAAAATTGAAAAAAATTGAAATATGTTGGAATTCATGTTGATCTCTTAAATCTAGGACAACATCTCTGCAACCAGGGGAGAATGTCACGAAGAACCTTCCGGATGAAGAAGCAATAACGATAAACTTTTGCCTTACCATTTGGTTGCTTCCTCTTCAGTTTGAGAATTAGGATCTGGTGTCATGAAATTTTATTATTGGAGTTATGATGAGGAATTATGTGCTTGAGTTACTTTGGTAAAAGATAGATGTAGGACCTGACATATTCCAATTGAAATTTAGGTGACAATGAAGATGTAACTTATTTAATTTTTGTGTTAAGTTGTTGACAAGAATTGATGTGGCACTAATTTATTCAACCAAATGATAAGGACTAACAAGATGCCTAATGAACACAGTAATATTATAGTACTCATATATAAAGATAAGGAAGATATGCAGAGTAGTAAAAACTATCCAGAAATTAAGCTTATGAGTAATACCATGAAAGTTTGGGAGATAATAAATGAGCAAAGAATAATAAACCAAACTAGAATTAATTTGGTTTTATGACATGAAGATCTATTATAAAAGTCATTTATTTATCAAGAAGATTAATGGACAAATTTAGAGAGAAGGATTTACATATTGATTTTAATGACTAAGAGAGCTTATGAAAGAGCTACAAGTTTTTATTAGGTTTGTTGAGACTATTAAGGATAGTTATGTTGAGACTAT
The DNA here is from genome assembly GCA_036927795.1 of Iris macrosiphon. NCBI lineage: Eukaryota > Viridiplantae > Streptophyta > Magnoliopsida > Asparagales > Iridaceae > Iris > Iris macrosiphon. The sequence goes on from JAYESA010000009.1 coordinate 868,271, forward strand.
TAAGATATGTATGATGTATGAGCGAACCATTGTAGGAGATATCAGAGCGAACCGTAGTAGGAGATCAAAGCGTTCTCTATCACCATTGACTCACTTCGAGGTTCGACATTAAGTTCTTACCTAGACATATCCATAAGTACGTTCAAAACGTTTTTACTAGTTATGTATTATGTTTGTTGACGATATTGTGTTTGACGAAGAGAGTACAGAACAATTAGATAGAACAGTGGGGAAAAAAACTTTGGATCCTTGGAAATGAAGTATATGAAATGTAACTAAAACTAGAAGTCAAAAGCGAAATAAAGTGGAAGAACATATAGATGGACAAGAGATACATATGAGTGATAATTTTAGATATCCCGGATCAATCATTCATCAAGATTAAGAGACATCATGCATTAAATCAAAACATGATGGGAGTGTTCTTGGAGTACTTTTGATGGCAGAATACCTTTATAGTTGAAAGAAATATATATATATATATATATAAGCCTACTATAAGACAGTCACGTTTTATGGATCAAAGCGTTAGAAAATTAAGAAACATGTTCATAAAATAGCTTAAGCCGAAATGAGAATGCTAAGTTCGATGAATGACAACACATTAAAAGACACGAAATGAGCATATTTATGGAAAGTTATAAGTGGCACAAATTGAGGACAAGCTGAGAGAAAACAACCTTAGGTGGTTTGGTCATGTGCAACGTTGACCACTAAAATGTGCAATACAGACCAATACTCTAGTAAAGAGCGATAAGATAATAGTTAAAGGAGACACTAGGACTAGAGCTAAACCTAACGAACATGGATTGAGGTTTCAAAGAAGGATATGATTTTGCTAGTGTTATAGAGGGCGTGGCCCTTAATAGAGTTGAATGGTGGAGGAAAATGATTCAAATAGCCAAACCCCAAAATTTTTTACTAGACACTTTGGTTTGTTGTTGTAAGAGTTGTTTTTAATTCACTCACTCTATGGAGATGTTATAACTTGTATCTCTATGGAGATGTTATAACTTGTATCTCTGATTCTCTATGGAGATGTTATAACTTGTACTTTCACTACATCATATGCATACATCTATACTTATTTTTGCAACTATTTGTCATAACAAGCAAATGAATGAAACATGAATTATGAAATGAAATCTTACTTCCCTTCCCTCAATTTTCGTTTAGGTACTTATTTTTCATTGTTTCCAATGCAGAACTTGATAGAAGCGGATCAATCAAATAAATGATATGCTTGTCTTGTTAAAAGTTGTCACAGGATACAACCACAGAAATAATGAGCACAAACTGATGCCAAGAATTAATGTCAAAAGGCGTCTTCATGAAAGTTGTCACAGGATACAACCACAGAAATAATGAGCACAAACTGATGCCAAGAATTAATGTCAAAAGGCGTCTTCATGTGACACTGGAACTGAAATCAAATCAGTAGTTTCAAGAAGTATTTGCTTAAAATTATGAATGTTACGTCCAGCTGAGAGACTAATTTTATCCTACTACCAAGTATTTGCTTCAGTTTTAAATCCCATTTGGATTATCTCTGAGGACCCAAGCCAAGGTCGGAAAGGTACATTTCAGGTTGAACTAAACAAAGTGTTGGATCATGTTATGATCAATCCTCAACCCCAGCTATGCCTGAGCAGCAATAGCCCTACTTTCTATAAGGCTATGTATACAACGACACAAGGTTGTCAAGAAGTTGGCTCAACTTGATTGACTTAACTTCATTAATGTGGATGGGAGTACATATTTATAGGCAATGATATGCTTTCTTCCTTATGTTTCCCAATGCGGGACTAAAACAAGAGCAAAACTAGAGAGGTTCTAGGCCATACAATATGACAAACTTCTACACTTTCCCACAAGCTGGAGCATACATATTGTAACCTCCAAGCTTGGAAAGATACTGTAGAAAAAGTGGGTGAGGCAACGATTTGGTGAGGATGTCTGTGATCTGTGAAGCAACAGGAACATGCTGGAGTTGAACCTTACAAAGCTTGACATTCTCTCGAATGAAATCACAATCAACCTCAATATGCTTGGTGCGCTCATGAAACACAAGATTTTCAGCCTGGTATACTGTTACACATGAATTTTCTTCAAGTAGCTCATTGTCGTTTCATATCTATATAAAATAGCCTATCATTATACTTTCCAGTTATATTGTCTAGTATACCGAACAATATATTGTCTAGAGATAGCATTTGCATCATTAAATACTACAACGACTATATTTGTACTAGTTATATATCTGTTACTGTGCTGGCAGTATACCGCATGCACAGTAACAACTATATGTTGTTTTTGGCTTCCTATAAAAGTAACTAGTTGCGTCGTTCATTCCCTCTTCTTGGAGCCTAAAATTTTCTCTTATCATATACAAACCTCATATACAAGAGCTTTCATTTATTGAATCTATTTGAGATAGAGTTTAAATAAGTTGCAAAGTGAGATCTTCAAATTATTGTGAGAAGATCAAAACCATTTATTGTAAGATATTGAAGTCCGCAAGTCTTCGTATCAAAGTTTATGTAGAAATCGACGAGCCCTTCGAATCAAAGCTCATGTGTAAGAAGTTGGCGATGCATTCGGATCAAAGTTTGCAAATGTAACTATTTCTTGTAATAGTAGATTAAAGCCGGAGAGAGTTCCGGGACTAGAGTGCCTCACGGAAGATATCATGATACATCGGGTGTTTGTATTCTTGTCTCATTTCTAGCACTTATTTTTTGTCTATTAGCATTTTTAATTGTGCTTAATTATTCATTAAATCCCTCCATCCTCTAGAATGCTTTCAATATGCATTGTCTCGGACCCACAAACCGGGTAGTCTCCTCATTGGCTACCATAATAAGCTTGAAAAAATTACTATATGTAAATTTGACATATTGAGGAGTGGTATCATTGGTAGCACACTAATCAACAATCCAAGATGAACTATGAGTCAAGCAGGATATACTTGTGGTCGAAGATAGAAAGGAAGATAGGTGAAGAGGTAGTAGCATGGGCACCTCAACCGGCACAAAATAGTAGGGTGGTATCAAGAAGAGAAAACCCAAGATGTAGAAGACGAAAAAGTCGGAAATGTAGAAAAAGAATAACACAAAGAAGTCGTAATAAGTCACAATCAAATCGTACATAAGCAAAGAAGCATGCAATTTCTAAGTACTGATCAATTGTCAAAAAAGAAGAGCATGCCACGAGTATATGAGTTCCACAAACCATAGCCGTAGCATCACCATATACCACAACATAGAAGGTCAGAGAAATATGTCTCGTCAAGTGCTAAGTTTTTTATTTTTTTTATTGGTGGTGTCTCCAAGGTAGGGATAGGGTTAGAGTTGGTAGTTTTTTTTTTTTTTTGGAAAATAATGGTGGGGTTTAGGGAGGGAGGAGATGGAGGCTAATGGCTAACGGCTAACGTTGGAGACACCACCTTGGAGACACCACCATCACCAACTTCCCCAAACCCTATGTTGTGGTATATGGTGATGCTACGGCTACTGGAAAGTAGTTTAGGCTATGGCTAGGGCTAGGGTTGGAACTAGGTTATTGGTGGTGTCTCCAAGGTAGGGATAGGGTTAGAGTTGGTAGTTTTTTATTTTTTTTTATTTTTGGAAAATAATGGTGGGGTTTAGGGAGGGAGGAGATGGAGGCTAATGGCTAACGGCTAACGTTTTGGGGAGGTAGAAGAGCTAATCCAAAATTTAAAACCGGCTCTGATACCATGTTGAGAAGTTAGCTCAACTTGATTGACTTAACTTCATTAATGTGGATAGGAGTACATATTTATAGGCAAATGTGTGCTCACATTCCTTATGTTTTCCTAACTTGGGACCAAAAGGTCCAAAACAAGAGCAAAACTAGAGAGGCTCTAGGCCATACAAGAAATAAGAATAATAAAATACTTCAGAGGTAGTATACTATTCCTAGTCCCTTCAATATGTCTTGATATCATATAAACTATACCTATGTGGGCGAAAGAAAAACCTCAGGAAAAGAAGAGGTGAGAAAGGCAATGCATACAAGAAAAAACGAGAAAGAAGCATCACAAATTCGCAATCATGCCCAAGCCTTGAACTAGTTATAGCCTTCAACAAATTGGACGATTCTATGACCAACCTAAAAGTACTATAACTTCTTGTTAAGATAGCCAGACAAGAATATATACGTAAAAAAACATCTCGCACAGATAAATCAAAGAACAACATAGTTGAACCAGTAAAACAATAACTTCTCACTTGTTAAAGGCCTACATAAACTATGCACCATGTATGGAGATAAAAGATAAAGCTCTCCCATTTCAAAATTTGATGATGCAACATTGGAGGGTACTCACTGGATGTAGAAGATCCACGTGGATCAAAGTCATCAAAATCATCCTCACTGCTTGGTTGTACACTTGGGCTACTTGATGATGAAGTCTGGCCAGGCTTTATCGCTGTCTTTGATGACTGCTCGCTCGAAGAATCATGACCCCTGTGAGAGATTCCAGAAGAAAATATCAGTGGAATAGTTGCTTCTAGTGCAGCATTGCCATTTACCAACACAATGACACACAGAAAATTTTACGTATTGGCTGAAACCAATACATTTCGGTTGTTTTAGTATGCGTATGTATATATATGTATTTATATGTGTATAAGTATGTATGTAGGTAATTTTGTATACTAACAGTGTATAAATTAAAGCCCACTATATAAATTTCCCTAAAACATTTTCTTCCTACAGCCCACAACCCATTTTTTTCCTAAGCCCACTAAATTAAAACCCAAACCCATCCCTATAACCCAAAACCCAAGCAACAAGTATTGTTCATTCTTCTTCACCCGCACCCTAAAGCGAGAACACGGATGCACCCCCATTCTCGCTGCGGCTTTCCCACAGCCTCGACCCAGCCCTACTCTTTCGTACAAACCCCCACGACCCTCTCGTCCTTCTTCCTCCTATCCTCCTCTCTTCCTCCCCACATCCAACTACCTAGCAGCCAACACCCCCCCCCCCCCCACTCTACCGACCTCCGTCGAATCCGAACACCTCCGCCGCTCGCCTCTCCCATCGCAGCTACACCGCCAAGCAGGCGTCCGGACGTCAGCAGAAGCGCAAACAGACCCCCTCTAGCTGTGTGCCGACCCCCGGGCCTCATCGTGCAACGTTGTACCGATCGGCCGTCAACCCGACCACCTCATTATCGCTGGAACACACCGCCGGAGTGCTTGCAATGGAACCCCCAACCCCATTGTACCTTTCATCGTAGTCCACATAGTTGTAGCTCATTGGACGACGCTGACGATCATCGGCATTGTCAAGGACAGAGAAGATTCTTAAACAGCCAATACTGCATTTTTTCAGGATTTTCGAACCACGAGAACTCTATCACTCGACAAATCATCGAGAAATTGTTGTAGGTGTTAGCTCCTATAACTATTATAACCCTATCGAATTTCATTGACAAATTTGAACTGTAGGCAGATCAAATCACTAGCCGAAGTAGGATTCATAATCTGTTATTTAGAATTGAATTTTTTTAATCTAGAGTTCTCCCGTCAAATCAGACTACCCGGCTCGAACCGATTGTACCAAAAGGCACGTACGTTATTCTTCAATGTATGAGCTTTGACGCAATACAAATTGGTCGCGTGCACAACGAATTTGGACCGTATCCTTCAAAAATTATTGTATAGGGGTTTTCGGAAAAAAATTTAATTAGTTTGCGCACGCTCGTCGTGTCGCGACAAAACTTGCACAATTGGACTCGCAGCATCTAACATGTCATGTGGCCCAAGTTTCGTTCGATTCTAAGATAGTCGATCGGATTGTCATATCGCGGACCCCACGATCCGAAATGACAGACGTTTTTATAATTGGCTCACCGAAATTCAAATCTTGGCATACCTTTGAGATCATATCGTCGTTTTAGCCTTGTTGGATATGTTTTTTGTTGAGTTTGAACAACTTCATTTTGGCACATTTTTTGGTGCAACGTGGGTCCGCCTGCAAATCACTATTTTGGCCCGAAAGTGTCATATTTAACCGTGTCCAAATTGGACTTATGGGATGGCTTTTATATCTCACCCATTCTGGACGCATTAGTGATGTTTATTTCAGCATCCGGTGACGTCTATGCATCTTCTATTTTTTGTGTTATTCCTGATTTCACTAGTTCATAACTGGAACGTCGTTCATACTTTTTCCAACCCCCAGAAAAGTATATCTTGCAATTATTTACTATTTTATATATACTTCTACATGTATGATTGTGTTCTTTACTAATATTCATATTTCATGAGATATTTGGATTTGGGTGTGATCGACGATGTCCGTTGATTTATTTGTTTTCTGCTTATTTTATGCATATCGACTTAGTTGTTAGTAGACTACTATATGTTTGTGAAATATTCTCATATCTCCATGACCTTGACACACACATGACACGGTATATGATATTCACGATAGGACACAAATTATTGTATCTGACTACTGATCATCGATACGTATAGAATGTGTGACAGATAGAACGTAACTGCTATGATTAGTGTTCTAGAGACTCAAACAGTTAGAAATTGAACCGGTTGTATATACGACTTGGTCAATCTATTAGGGATGGGGGAGGACAGTCATTAAGCGTATGGGCTACCCAAATCTGTGAAACATAGTATCCGATGTAATTATAGAAGTGATGACCCTTACTTACAAATAGTTTGTGACGTTCGCCGAACGTTATACAAGTTTACAGATTACTGGTTGATAGTATATGTATACCACTAGTCTCGAGCTACGTGGATTTCCTATTTCAGCCTACATTTGTCCATACTAGTTGGTTAAAATCACCATTTATATATTTACATATAATTCAGTTTATATAGCATGTTATTTGTATCTTGCTACGTCCCTCTGAGGACTTGATTTTCTTTCAGGTTGGTTGAGTTGATTTTGTGGAGTTCTTATGATGGATTGTTTATGGATATATTTTCGTTACACGTAGTTGGAGGGACCGGAACCATCAAAACTACCGAAACCTTCCAAAAGCATTACTTGTAAAAAAGGATACAAAACTGATCAAACCCGAGTCTTAACCAGCACCAGTAAAAAAATATCGAGATTCAAGAAACAAGTCATTCTTGACCACAACAGTTATATTTTGATATTGTTCCTAATCTTCAGCAGGGTTGTTAGTATATAGTATATGTGTAAACCCCCTGAATTTTCAAAATTTTAAAAACTGGATTTTTCACAATTTTCTGGAATTTTCTGGGGATTTTCTGTAATTTAAAAACAGGATTTTAATTATTCAATAATTTTTAATTGATAATAAACAGTATTAAAATATTATGAAAATAATATTTTTGGATGTAAAATGAAAAACTGGACTTAGGGCAATTTTTCTGGAATTTATCGGACCCCGGACCTATTTTTAAATTACCAAAAACTATTTATTTAATTTATTAATTAATTTTCTGATATTATTTATTATTATTATTGATTTTATTATTTTTATTTTATTTTTCTTCGGCCCGCGGCCCGTTGGGCCGGCCCGGCCCAGCCCAACCCGGCCCAGACCCCGCCCAGCGGGTCGGGTCGGGTCGGATCCGCCGCCGCCCGACCCGCAACCCCCGACCCGCAAACCCACGAACCCAGCTCCCCCACGGCCCGCTTCCTCCGCCGCCCCGCCCGCGGCCACGCCTCCGCCCGCGCCGCGCTGCCCGCCACGACCCGCCCCACGTCCACCGCGCCCTCCGCCTTGCCCGGCGCCAGCCCCCTTTATAAACCCCTCCCCCTCAGCTCCTCCCTCCGGCCACCGAAACCCCCGTCAACCCTCCGCCACTCTCCGCCGCCCTCGCCGAGACTCCGCCGCCGCCCAGCGCAGCCCTCGCCGCCGCCGCCCGCAGCGCCATCTCCCCCGGCCTCCCTCCTCCTCTCCACCGTCGAGCTCCGTCGACGGCCACCGCAACCCGCAGCAGACAGCAGCCGCTGCAGCTCGAGCAGCGCCCCGCCGCTGCTCCGGCCGCCTCCGGTACCTGCGCCGCCTCCGCCCGGCTTCGCCGCCCTCCGCCGCGTGCCCCCAGCCCTCCGCCTCAGCCGCCCGGCCGCCCAGCCGCCGGAGCCCCGCCGCAGAGCACCGGAACCCTAACCCTAACCCTAAATCGGTCCCTGTGTCCGACACGAGTCGGACACGTGTCGGACACAATTTGACCCCGGTTTTCGGGTCCCCTTCAGGTGCGTGTATCTTTTTATTCGTAGCTCCGTTTTCGATTCCGCAAATTGCGTTGCGAAGCCTGTATGACCCTCTCGGTGTCCGGACAAACTGTTCGGGGCATCGCGTCCTGTGGTGATCGCACACCGCGATCCAAAAACAGGAAAAACCCAGACCCTGTTTCACCCCGGAACCGAGTACGTCCCGCCAAACGGGACGACTTGGTCGCGCGCGGTCTTCACCGATACGTGCGCCTCGTCGATACGGACGTGTGGGATTTCGCGGAAGTCGATTTGGGTGTGCGTGCACACCGGAATCAACGCGTATCCGCGGACATCGTCCCGTATCCGTACTTTCTGGAATTCACCCTAACTTTGTGTACACACGTCGGATCGAGACGAAACTTGCGCCATCGGACTCGTAGCAATACGCTGGTCCTGTGGGTCAAGTTTGGTTCGATTCTGAGAACGTTGACGAAATCGTGTGTCGTGGGCCCCACAGGCCCCGCTCGACGGACGATTTTGTGTTCGGCTCATCGGAATTCAAATCTGAAAGTTCCGTTGGGTTCGTATCAGCGTTCCTGACCTGTTGACACTAAGTTTGGTGAATTTGGAGACCATTGACCCTGACACGTTTTTCGGTGCAAAGCGGGCCCACCGGTGGACCCCGTTTTGACCCGAAACTGCCGTTTCTGCCCTTGTCTCCAAATTGGACCCAAGGACAGGCGTTTCTAGCTGATTGATATTTTCTGGATCTGATGGTGATGTTTGTTTCAGCAACCGGAGTACCGCCTGCAATTTCAGCTGAAGTCAGAACCGCAACTGGAACCGGAACCACAGGCAAGTGTACCTCGCCGAAACTTGCAGCTTGCTACATATTTCCTGGACTTGGTTATACATCAGTGGGCAAGTAAAGCCTGCCAATTCTTAGACATTTCTGATTATAGTATTTTACTTGATTTTCTGGTAGTTTCTTATGTAACTTGTTTAACTGCTCAACCCAGGACACCTGACACTATTCATGTGACGGAATTGCCTGAGATATACCTGGTGATTCCGTATAGGTTACATATTCATGTCATTACAGTTTACATGCTTAGATTCTAGCCTGACTCATTGCATTAGTTCAAACTTGCGTGACTTGTACCTGATATATTCTGGAACTGTGACGTGAGATTACATGGGGTGGGGAGAGTATTACCATATCAAGGCTGATTATAATGTAAGTAATGTTATCTGGAGGTGTCCTAGTCTCTGATACAGAGCTTTGGCACAAGTTCTGGCCCTTCTAGAAAATACTGCTATGGTTTCTTAGACACTGATCCTGTAGTAGTCTCAGCCTGAGTATGACTAAAACTCTCACTTGCATATCACTAGCTGGTTTACATATTTACCCTGCTGTTTATTTTATTGCTGCACTGCATATGTTTTGGCTTGTATTTTCTGTACCTTGTTATGTCCCCTGAGGACCTGGAATGGACTATGTCCCCAGGTACAGCTGAAGAAAACTACCCCGAGGTGTACGGTACTGGAGCACTCCTTGGAGCAGAACAAGGAACAGGGGAAGAGATAGTGGCCGAAGACTTCTCTTGAGCACCGGCTTCAGTTATACAGTATTTCCATTTCCAGCATTTCAAATTCCTATCTTTTCTTAAATGTAACAGACTAATTCTCGGATTTGTTCCCGAGATAGCTTATTTGAGATTTCAGTATTTATTTCCATTGCATAATTTCTGGCTTTTAATCTGTGACCTTCTGTGGATGAGATTAGAAATACCTGAGACTTGTACTTAGTATTGCTAGACTACAGCTTAAGCATGCCCTGATGGATCCATTAAATTGGGTTGTCCATCGGTGCGTGCTGCTGGCCATTGCTCACGTGCTCAGTCCCTCGTCATTTTGGGACTGGGGCGTGACATGGTTTTTGTGGTGGCCCATGCAGGTCTACGACTAAATTGTTCGGTTTCAACTTAGGGACCGAACAGGCCTGCAATAAGATAGGATAAAATTTTAGGATCTCGTCCACTTGCTTGAATCGTTTTTGATATCTGTATCGTATTCGAACTAACTTGAACTTGCATCTTGCCTTGTTTCCTGTGCGCCTCTTATTGGGTATTTTGGATACAGGAAAATGGACCCACAAGAATGCAACGAGACTTCCGCCAGAACGCCACAAGCTACAGGTGTCACCTACGACGACGACGTGACACCAGTCGGAGGAATCCCCACAACTCAACAGAGCCAGCAGGCAGGTCAACCTACCTCCCGATTCCGGCGCGATGACATCCCACCTCCGCCGCAGTTCGTTCCACCAACGCCCGTACTCCCACCAGGACAGCCGATTGACGGGCAGCAAATATTCCAAATGATCTACGCGATGATGCAAGCACAGCAACAAGTCCAACACGAGGCTCAGCGTCGCGAAGCTAATTTCTTGAGGGACAGCATTGTGACTGCACTAGAGCAGGCCAACCTACCAGCTCGACGGCCAACTACAGGCTCAATCACTGACTTCCGCCAACTGAAGCCCCGCACTTTTTCTGGAAAAGAGGAGCCCACAGAAGTTCACGAGTGGCTCACCAACATTCGGCATCAACTTGAAGCAGCTGAACTTCCACGGGAACGCTGGATGACTGCCGTCCGAATGCAATTGACGGATAATGCCCATCACTGGTGGCTATCCGAGGAGATGCGACTCGGACCAGACCGAGTCACCTGGAAAGAGTTCTCCAGACTCTTCCAGGAAATGTACATTCCTGCCATCGCTCGATCAGAACTGCGGGACAAATTCAATCGCCTCACTCAGGACTCCATGACGGTGGAAGAGTACAACGCAGAATTCATTCGTCTGAGCCGCTTCGCCCCCACCCTGATCCCGACTGAGGAAGAGAAGGCCGAGAAATTCTTCGACGGACTGAACATTGAGCTGCATAAACTAATTGGGTCCGTCGCACCAACATCGTACTCGGACGTCCTTGCTGCGGCTCGACGCATAGAGCGCGTCACCAAGAGAGAGACCAGACTGAAGCGGTCGTCCCCATCCGCACCAACCAAAGCAGCACAAGAAGAATCTGCAAAGAGACCGCACCAACAGCAGAAAGCATCTACACCACAAACGGTAGTCCTCCTTACTTGTCACTACTGTGGCAAAGCAGGCCATATCGCCAAGGAATGCCGACGCAGACTAGGATTGTGTTTGGCATGCGGATCCCGTCAGCATTCAGTAAGGGATTGCACTCAACGTGGAGAAGGAGCACCAAGGACGAACCAGCAAACTCCACCAGCGCCTCGAGCAGCACCCTACCAGCAAGCTCAGCAGCAACCGAGGAATCTACCTCAAGGACGAGAGCAAGCTTATGCGCTGACTGTGCAGGACGCCGATGCGAGTAAGTGATTCATAGTTATCTGTTTTAGTCTTGTGCAGCTCGTGCCTATTGGTTCGTGACCTCAGCCCCAACCTAGTAATTTGTAACTTGTTAATAACAACCTGGTTTTCATAAAAGTTGTAATATTCTTGCTTTAACTAGATTTTCTCTGGAAAGTGCAGAACTTTCATTTTTAGGGAAACGGTACTTCCCTAAGTATCTTGTGATGTATTTTCAAACGATGTTGCGACCGCGTCATCTCTGTTGACCGGTTATTCTTTGATTGCGAGGACGCAATCCTCTCAAGGGGGGTAGATTGTAAACCCCCTGAATTTTCAAAATTTTAAAAACTGAATTTTTCACAATTTTTTGGAATTTTCTGGGGATTTTCTGTAATTTAAAAACAGGATTTTAATTATTCAATGATTTTTAATTGATAATAAACAGTATTAAAATATTATGAAAATAATATTTTTGGATGTAAAATGAAAAACTGGACTTAGGGCAATTTTTCTGGAATTTATCGGACCCCGGACCTATTTTTAAATTACCAAAAACTATTTATTTAATTTATTAATTAATTTTCTGATATTATTTATTATTATTATTGATTTTATTATTTTTATTTTATTTTTCTTCGGCCCGCGGCCCGTTGGGCCGGCCCGGCCCAGCCCAACCCGGCCCAGACCCCGCCCAGCGGGTCGGGTCGGGTCGGATCCGCCGCCGCCCGACCCGCAACCCCCGACCCGCAAACCCACGAACCCAGCTCCCCCACGGCCTGCTTCCTCCGCCGCCCCGCCCGCGGCCACGCCTCCGCCCGCGCCGCGCTGCCCGCCACGACCCGCCCCACGTCCACCGCGCCCTCCGCCTTGCCCGGCGCCAGCCCCCTTTATAAACCCCTCCCCCTCAGCTCCTCCCTCCGGCCACCGAAACCCCCGTCAACCCTCCGCCACTCTCCGCCGCCCTCGCCGAGACTCCGCCGCCGCCCAGCGCAGCCCTCGCCGCCGCCGCCCGCAGCGCCATCTCCCCCGGCCTCCCTCCTCCTCTCCACCGTCGAGCTCCGTCGACGGCCACCGCAACCCGCAGCAGACAGCAGCCGCTGCAGCTCGAGCAGCGCCCCGCCGCTGCTCCGGCCGCCTCCGGTACCTGCGCCGCCTCCGCCCGGCTTCGCCGCCCTCCGCCGCGTGCCCCCAGCCCTCCGCCTCAGCCGCCCGGCCGCCCAGCCGCCGGAGCCCCGCCGCAGAGCACCGGAACCCTAACCCTAACCCTAAATCGGTCCCTGTGTCCGACACGAGTCGGACACGTGTCGGACACAATTTGACACCGGTTTTCGGGTCCCCTTCAGGTGCGTGTATCTTTTTATTCGTAGCTCCGTTTTCGATTCCGCAAATTGCGTTGCGAAGCCTGTATGACCCTCTCGGTGTCCGGACAAACTGTTCGGGGCATCGCGTCCTGTGGTGATCGCACACCGCGATCCAAAAACAGGAAAAACCCAGACCCTGTTTCACCCCGGAACCGAGTACGCCCCGCCAAACGGGACGACTTGGTCGCGCGCGGTCTTCACCGATACGTGCGCCTCGTCGATACGGACGTGTGGGATTTCGCGGAAGTCGATTTGGGTGTGCGTGCACACCGGAATCAACGCGTATCCGCGGACATCGCCCCGTATCCGTACTTTCTGGAATTCACCCTAACTTTGTGTACACACGTCGGATCGAGACGAAACTTGCGCCATCGGACTCGTAGCAATACGCTGGTCCTGTGGGTCAAGTTTGGTTCGATTCTGAGAACGTTGACGAAATCGTGTGTCGTGGGCCCCACAGGCCCCGCTCGACGGATGATTTTGTGTTCGGCTCATCGGAATTCAAATCTGAAAGTTCCGTTGGGTTCGTATCAGCGTTCCTGACCTGTTGACACTAAGTTTGGTGAATTTGGAGACCATTGACCCTGACACGTTTTTCGGTGCAAAGCGGGCCCACCGGTGGACCCCGTTTTGACCCGAAACTGTCGTTTCTGCCCTTGTCTCCAAATTGGACCCAAGGACAGGCGTTTCTAGCTGATTGATATTTTCTGGATCTGATGGTGATGTTTGTTTCAGCAACCGGAGTACCGCCTGCAATTTCAGCTGAAGTCAGAACCGCAACTGGAACCGGAACCACAGGCAAGTGTACCTCGCCGAAACTTGCAGCTTGCTACATATTTCCTGGACTTGGTTATACATCAGTGGGCAAGTAAAGCCTGCCAATTCTTAGACATTTCTGATTATAGTATTTTACTTGATTTTCTGGTAGTTTCTTATGTAACTTGTTTAACTGCTCAACCCAGGACACCTGACACTATTCATGTGACGGAATTGCCTGAGATATACCTGGTGATTCCGTATAGGTTACATATTCATGTCATTACAGTTTACATGCTTAGATTCTAGCCTGACTCATTGCATTAGTTCAAACTTGCGTGACTTGTACCTGATATATTCTGGAACTGTGACGTGAGATTACATGGGGTGGGGAGAGTATTACCATATCAAGGCTGATTATAATGTAAGTAATGTTATCTGGAGGTGTCCTAGTCTCTGATACAGAGCTTTGGCACAAGTTCTGGCCCTTCTAGAAAATACTGCTATGGTTTCTTAGACACTGATCCTGTAGTAGTCTCAGCCTGAGTATGACTAAAACTCTCACTTGCATATCACTAGCTGGTTTACATATTTACCCTGCTGTTTATTTTATTGCTGCACTGCATATGTTTTGGCTTGTATTTTCTGTACCTTGTTATGTCCCCTGAGGACCTGGAATGGACTATGTCCCCAGGTACAGCTGAAGAAAACTACCCCGAGGTGTACGGTACTGGAGCACTCCTTGGAGCAGAACAAGGAACAGGGGAAGAGATAGTGGCCGAAGACTTCTCTTGAGCACCGGCTTCAGTTATACAGTATTTCCATTTCCAGCATTTCAAATTCCTATCTTTTCTTAAATGTAACAGACTAATTCTCGGATTTGTTCCCGAGATAGCTTATTTGAGATTTCAGTATTTATTTCCATTGCATAATTTCTGGCTTTTAATCTGTGACCTTCTGTGGATGAGATTAGAAATACCTGAGACTTGTACTTAGTATTGCTAGACTACAGCTTAAGCATGCCCTGATGGATCCATTAAATTGGGTTGTCCATCGGTGCGTGCTGCTGGCCATTGCTCACGTGCTCAGTCCCTCGTCATTTTGGGACTGGGGCGTGACATGGTTTTTGTGGTGGCCCATGCAGGTCTACGACTAAATTGTTCGGTTTCAACTTAGGGACCGAACAGGCCTGCAATAAGATAGGATAAAATTTTAGGATCTCGTCCACTTGCTTGAATCGTTTTTGATATCTGTATCGTATTCGAACTAACTTGAACTTGCATCTTGCCTTGTTTCCTGTGCGCCTCTTATTGGGTATTTTGGATACAGGAAAATGGACCCACAAGAATGCAACGAGACTTCCGCCAGAACGCCACAAGCTACAGGTGTCACCTACGACGACGACGTGACACCAGTCGGAGGAATCCCCACAACTCAACAGAGCCAGCAGGCAGGTCAACCTACCTCCCGATTCCGGCGCGATGACATCCCACCTCCGCCGCAGTTCGTTCCACCAACGCCCGTACTCCCACCAGGACAGCCGATTGACGGGCAGCAAATATTCCAAATGATCTACGCGATGATGCAAGCACAGCAACAAGTCCAACACGAGGCTCAGCGTCGCGAAGCTAATTTCTTGAGGGACAGCATTGTGACTGCACTAGAGCAGGCCAACCTACCAGCTTGACGGCCAACTACAGGCTCAATCACTGACTTCCGCCAACTGAAGCCCCGCACTTTTTCTGGAAAAGAGGAGCCCACAGAAGTTCACGAGTGGCTCACCAACATTCGGCATCAACTTGAAGCAGCTGAACTTCCACGGGAACGCTGGATGACTGCCGTCCGAATGCAATTGACGGATAATGCCCATCACTGGTGGCTATCCGAGGAGATGCGACTCGGACCAGACCGAGTCACCTGGAAAGAGTTCTCCAGACTCTTCCAGGAAATGTACATTCCTGCCATCGCTCGATCAGAACTGCGGGACAAATTCAATCGCCTCACTCAGGACTCCATGACGGTGGAAGAGTACAACGCAGAATTCATTCGTCTGAGCCGCTTCGCCCCCACCCTGATCCCGACTGAGGAAGAGAAGGCCGAGAAATTCTTCGACGGACTGAACATTGAGCTGCAGAAACTAATTGGGTCCGTCGCACCAACATCGTACTCGGACGTCCTTGCTGCGGCTCGACGCATAGAGCGCGTCACCAAGAGAGAGACCAGACTGAAGCGGTCGTCCCCATCCGCACCAACCAAAGCAGCACAAGAAGAATCTGCAAAGAGACCGCACCAACAGCAGAAAGCATCTACACCACAAACGGTAGTCCTCCTTACTTGTCACTACTGTGGCAAAGCAGGCCATATCGCCAAGGAATGCCGACGCAGACTAGGATTGTGTTTGGCATGCGGATCTCGTCAGCATTCAGTAAGGGATTGCACTCAACGTGGAGAAGGAGCACCAAGGACGAACCAGCAAACTCCACCAGCGCCTCGAGCAGCACCCTACCAGCAAGCTCAGCAGCAACCGAGGAATCTACCTCAAGGACGAGAGCAAGCTTATGCGCTGACTGTGCAGGACGCCGATGCGAGTAAGTGATTCATAGTTATCTGTTTTAGTCTTGTGCAGCTCGTGCCTATTGGTTCGTGACCTCAGCCCCAACCTAGTAATTTGTAACTTGTTAATAACAACCTGGTTTTCATAAAAGTTGTAATATTCTTGCTTTAACCAGATTTTCTCTGGAAAGTGCAGAACTTTCATTTTTAGGAAAACGGTACTTCCCTAAGTATCTTGTGATGTATTTTCAAACGATGTTGCGACCGCGTCATCTCTGTTGACCGGTTATTCTTTGATTGTGAGGACGCAATCCTCTTAAGGGGGGTAGATTGTAAACCCCCTGAATTTTCAAAATTTTAAAAACTGGATTTTTCACAATTTTCTGGAATTTTCTGGGGATTTTCTGTAATTTAAAAACAGGATTTTAATTATTCAATGATTTTTAATTGATAATAAACAGTATTAAAATATTATGAAAATAATATTTTTGGATGTAAAATGAAAAACTGGACTTAGGGCAATTTTTCTGGAATTTATCGGACCCCAAACCTATTTTTAAATTACCAAAAACTATTTATTTAATTTATTAATTAATTTTCTGATATTATTTATTATTATTATTGATTTTATTATTTTTATTTTATTTTTCTTCGGCCCGCGGCCCGTTGGGCCGGCCCGGCCCAGCCCAACCCGGCCCAGACCCCGCCCAGCGGGTCGGGTCGGGTCGGATCCGCCGCCGCCCGACCCGCAACCCCCGACCCGCAAACCCACGAACCCAGCTCCCCCACGGCCCGCTTCCTCCGCCGCCCCACCCGCGGCCACGCCTCCGCCCGCGCCGCGCTGCCCGCCACGACCCGCCCCACGTCCACCGCGCCCTCCGCCTTGCACGGCGCCAGCCCCCTTTATAAACCCCTCCCCCTCAGCTCCTCCCTCCGGCCACCGAAACCCCCGTCAACCCTCCGCCACTCTCCGCCGCCCTCGCCGAGACTCCGCCGCCGCCCAGCGCAGCCCTCGCCGCCGCCGCCCGCAGCGCCATCTCCCCCGGCCTCCCTCCTCCTCTCCACCGTCGAGCTCCGTCGACGGCCACCGCAACCCGCAGCAGACAGCAGCCGCTGCAGCTCGAGCAGCGCCCCGCCGCTGCTCCGGCCGCCTCCGGTACCTGCGCCGCCTCCGCCCGGCTTCGCCGCCCTCCGCCGCGTGCCCCCAGCCCTCCGCCTCAGCCGCCCGGCCGCCCAGCCGCCGGAGCCCCGCCGCAGAGCACCGGAACCCTAACCCTAACCCTAAATCGGTCCCTGTGTCCGACACGAGTCGGACACGTGTCGGACACAATTTGACCCCGGTTTTCGGGTCCCCTTCAGGTGCGTGTATCTTTTTATTCGTAGCTCCGTTTTCGATTCCGCAAATTGCGTTGCGAAGCCTGTATGACCCTCTCGGTGTCCGGACAAACTGTTCGGGGCATCGCGTCCTGTGGTGATCGCACACCGCGATCCAAAAACAGGAAAAACCCAGACCCTGTTTCACCCCGGAACCGAGTACGCCCCGCCAAACGGGACGACTTGGTCGCGCGCGGTCTTCACCGATACGTGCGCCTCGTCGATACGGACGTGTGGGATTTCGCGGAAGTCGATTTGGGTGTGCGTGCACACCGGAATCAACGCGTATCCGCGGACATCGTCCCGTATCCGTACTTTCTGGAATTCACCCTAACTTTGTGTACACACGTCGGATCGAGACGAAACTTGCGCCATCGGACTCGTAGCAATACGCTGGTCCTGTGGGTCAAGTTTGGTTCGATTCTGAGAACGTTGACGAAATCGTGTGTCGTGGGCCCCACAGGCCCCGCTCGACGGACGATTTTGTGTTCGGCTCATCGGAATTCAAATCTGAAAGTTCCGTTGGGTTCGTATCAGCGTTCCTGACCTGTTGACACTAAGTTTGGTGAATTTGGAGACCATTGACCCTGACACGTTTTTCGGTGCAAAGCGGACCCACCGGTGGACCCCGTTTTGACCCGAAACTGCCGTTTCTGCCCTTGTCTCCAAATTGGACCCAAGGACAGGCGTTTCTAGCTGATTGATATTTTCTGGATCTGATGGTGATGTTTGTTTCAGCAACCGGAGTACCGCCTGCAATTTCAGCTGAAGTCAGAACCGCAACTGGAACCGGAACCACAGGCAAGTGTACCTCGCCGAAACTTGCAGCTTGCTACATATTTCCTGGACTTGGTTATACATCAGTGGGCAAGTAAAGCCTGCCAATTCTTAGACATTTCTGATTATAGTATTTTACTTGATTTTCTGGTAGTTTCTTATGTAACTTGTTTAACTGCTCAACCCAGGACACCTGACACTATTCATGTGACGGAATTGCCTGAGATATACCTGGTGATTCCGTATAGGTTACATATTCATGTCATTACAGTTTACATGCTTAGATTCTAGCCTGACTCATTGCATTAGTTCAAACTTGCGTGACTTGTACCTGATATATTCTGGAACTGTGACGTGAGATTACATGGGGTGGGGAGAGTATTACCATATCAAGGCTGATTATAATGTAAGTAATGTTATCTGGAGGTGTCCTAGTCTCTGATACAGAGCTTTGGCACAAGTTCTGGCCCTTCTAGAAAATATTGTTATGGTTTCTTAGACACTGATCCTGTAGTAGTCTCAGCCTGAGTATGACTAAAACTCTCACTTGCATATCACTAGCTGGTTTACATATTTACCCTGCTGTTTATTTTATTGCTGCACTGCATATGTTTTGGCTTGTATTTTCTGTACCTTGTTATGTCCCCTGAGGACCTGGAATGGACTATGTCCCCAGGTACAGCTGAAGAAAACTACCCCGAGGTGTACGGTACTGGAGCACTCCTTGGAGCAGAACAAGGAACAGGGGAAGAGATAGTGGCCGAAGACTTCTCTTGAGCACCGGCTTCAGTTATACAGTATTTCCATTTCCAGCATTTCAAATTCCTGTCTTTTCTTAAATGTAACAGACTAATTCTCGGATTTGTTCCCGAGATAGCTTATTTGAGATTTCAGTATTTATTTCCATTGCATAATTTCTGGCTTTTAATCTGTGACCTTCTGTGGATGAGATTAGAAATACCTGAGACTTGTACTTAGTATTGCTAGACTACAGCTTAAGCATGCCCTGATGGATCCATTAAATTGGGTTGTCCATCGGTGCGTGCTGCTGGTCATTGCTCACGTGCTCAGTCCCTCGTCATTTTGGGACTGGGGCGTGACAATATGTGTTGAGCAATATGATACGTATGGTCATATTAAAAGTTTAAAACATGGAAGGCACAATGTATTGTGTCATACATGCTTTGTATAGATCAATATGGAACGACTTAATATGGTACACATAAAAAAATGAAACACGATACAATATTAAGTTTGACCATTTAATTTGTGATGTGCATGGTAGAAGTAGGACCATGGAACCTGAATGACTCTACTTCTAAGAAATCTTCTAATAAAGGAAAAAATAATGTTGTGGAGGGAAGAGGAAGAAGACTTTTTGTAAAGTAAAGAAGATGACAAGTAATGATTTATCTACTGAAGATGATGATTAAACGATGGTGACAGTTCATTTGGAAGAGACGACTATGATTGGAGATATTGTTGACGAGAAAACTAGGAAGACGATGGTGACAATTCATTTGGAGGAGACGACTATGACCGGAGATATTGTTTCGTTGACTTCTTGGCTTTTATTATCTTATGGTTTTAGACTTGTCTTTTGGAAAACGGAACTTATTGATGCCTCATGGTCTTTTGGAAAACGGAACTTATTGATGCCTCATGGTTTTTCTTCTATCATGGAAATTAGATGGATAAAAGTTATGGGTATTATGCTGGTTGCTATGTTTTACTTTCACTATTTTATGATCCAGTTATCACTTAATGTTTGATGGTACACTCCTTATCGCTCATTGTATTATATGTGTAATTATATTAATCGTCTAATCTTTTGCTATGGGACAAAAGTTTTCAGGAGAACAAGTACAGCAAACCTGTGTCATCATGAGCCGATGATAAAGCAAACTGCTACATGAGACATCTCAGTTAAACACCTTAGGGTTTTGTAGAAAAATAGATGGTGATCCCATTTTCATTAGATATTTAAGTTGTCGCGATGTATCAAACAAAGAGAATATGAAAGCTTACTAACTGTACCTGGCATGAACAGCACCTCCTTTCTTTAATTTGCTTCCTACCTTTTCGTTGGAAAGACCTTCCTTTGACTTAAAAATTTTCTTGTCATTGCTCCACTTAGATTCACTGTCTTTATAACTATCTTTAAAGGAGTCACCCTCCTTTGTGCTACCAAAGCCTCCATACCGATCATTACTCTGATAGCTACTGCTCCCAAACGCAGAGACACTTGACTTGTACGTCATCCCACTTGAGGACAGTCCAATATACCTAGATGCAGTAGCATTTACATGGTTAGTTATCCATTCTACTATAGATAATGTAAAATGCAAAAGAAAGTTATGATGAACTCACTTATCACGGTTAGCAGCAGCTTTATTCCTGACTGCCTGCATTTTTTCCTTGTCATTTAGAAGTGCTACAATCGTTTCAACCTTCTTTCTTACATTTATTCCAGAATCCTTCCCATTAGGTTCAACATATGTGAAGCCTGAAAGGGACTTGATAAACATAAAGCACGTAAATACAAAGTATTTTTACGAAAAATAAAAGTTCATCAGAATTTTTCTATTATAGAAGGAGAAGCTATACTGAAATTTTGAAAGTGTGTTCGATAATGTCATCAACTGCACGTTCAGATCCATTTGCTATCAAATACTCAATAACAGTCAGTGCCTGTGATAAAAATAAGATCTTGATTATAGAACAAGAATGAAGTTTGAAAACATGAGCTTGGCGGTCATCAGTTGAAAATATCACCTTGTATACATGACGCCAATTGGCACCTGTTTCACTCAATCTGGTCCAGAGTACATTCATAATCATCGAGCACTCCGTGCTACAAGGCATCATTGCGTTAGCATTTGCAAGAGCTGAAGAGAAATCCAGGAAATGGAAAGCAAATAGTGGAGATGGAAGAGATACAATTTTTTGGTAGCCTGTGCAATCTCTGACAAAGAAGAACCATGAGGACCCCATGGTTCGGTGCTGGTTGCATCAAGAACCTATAAATAAGAACGTTTGTTATATATAATGACCATTCAGCTAAACACGTATTGGTGTTGTCCTCAGCACATCAGTTTTACTATGCACTCAAAATTCCAAGTTTACTCTCTGAATCCAAATTCCAAAACTTACTAACCCCTGATCAACTCATTTAATTTGTCTTCAAAATCGCTCCCAAAAAAGCAAAGCTAAATAATGCATTATCCATCAAACAATACAAGGAATTGGCACTTTTCCTTCTTTAGGCTGATAATATCATTTATTTATTTTGGTTATAAAATCACATAACTTCAAGCAAAGAAAACAAACAAATTAATCAAGATCTTAAATGCCAAAATCCGTGCTCTGATCAAGATAATTCAACAGAATCTAACCTTTTGTTCGATCTCCGGGACATTGAGCACTTTCAGATTCACCTCCCTCTTTCTGCAAAATTAAGAGGGAAAAAAATATATGCTCAACCTACCAGAATAGAAGAAAAAAAAAGTTGATAGATTTTGTAATTGATAAAAACTCGGAATCTCACATTTCTCTAACCGCCTGATCCAGAACCTTCATGAAATCCATCGCGAATTCAACAAGAAAGGAACAACAACAAGAGATCTCGAGTCCGGATCTGGAATTCCAAGGGAAGAAACTTTAACTTTTAACGATTTAACGATAAATTAGGGATAGATCCAGATTACCAACCTCAAGGTGATGGAGATCGCTCTCCCACTGCTGCTCCTGCTGCTGCTTTTGTGCTATGGATCTATCTATCTGCTCTCGACGATATGATGATGATGAAGAAGAAGAAGAAGAAGAATGACGGATGATCGAGTCGACAGTAGGATTGTTTTGATCGTGCGGATAGGAATGAATGGGTTGGCTCCAGGTGGGGGCCCACTTATGATCACGGTGTGTTGTTTGGCAGAAATAATATAAAATATTTACAGTAATCTCAATCTCGTAATAGAAAACACGTTTAGAGACAATATATTACGATTCCGGACGAAAATTATTATTTCTATATTTAATACTGAAACGTCTCGACTTTGATCAACTTATTTCTAGTGTAATAATCCATTTTTATACTTGTTTTCTATATTTATCTCCGTGCACAATAACTAATTATAATTAAATTATAATAAAATATATAACAAATTTTAATAAAAGTATAAAATATATATAACAAATTTTAATTTAAATATTTAAATAATTTTATATTTAATTTAGAAGAAAAAAAATATTTTACGTATAACATACGTAAAATTACTAATGATGTCTGTTGGAAGTTTGTAGTATTTTAAAAATAATTCATTTGTCGTTATGGGTTTTCTACCATTTGAATAAGAGTTGTCCCCTTTGTTCAACCATTTGCACCGCCTCCCCCTCATCCCCACGTGGCGCGGCTCTATTGGAGCCAGTTTCCCCCAGCCCCACCCCTATTTGCTTGGGCCAATAGGTCGGTGTCACGTGGCGGCGAGACATGGAGGGATGGGTGGGGGAGGCGGTGCAAATAGCATCACTATATTACAATACCGAGTTTCATTTGAACATCAGCAATAAAAATAGTACTATTGCAGGAACTCTAAAAACTGATCACCGCTTTTCATTTGGGGGGGCTGAAAGAGCAAGAAATTGTAAAAGTAACTTTTTGTCTAATGAAGTAAATTATATATGTTTTTTGAATTTTATGTTAGTTTTTGTCTGTTGAAATTTTTTAACATTTTGTAACTTAAAAATAGTCAATTCACACTTCCAATATTACTTTTTATAAAAGAGGTGGTCAAACAAAAAGTATATTATAAAAGAAAAAAATTTTAACTTGTGTATTAAATTTTTATTTTATTTAGTAATTTTTAACCATTTTATTAAGTTAATTATCTTAATTAACTTAGGTTAATTATTTATTATTATTAGTTTTTTACTTATAATTGTTTAACTAATACTAATTAAAATTAAAATTATTACTTCATATTAACCATATTATTTAAGTATTTGTTTTAATTATATAACCAATTTATATTAAATTTTAAATATTTGTTGTATAACTAAAAAAATAGTATTAATTTATAACTAAATTAGTAATTACTTAATAATAGTAATTATTTAAAAAAAATATGTATTAACCATTCATATTACGATAAATATATTAAGTAACTATAATATATTAAATAATATTATTTTTTACATTATGACTATTTGATTTAAATTCTTTAATATTACCTAAACAGATAAATAAGTACTTATACTAATTATTTAGCTTACTAAAAATTAACAGTTAATATTAACAAAATTATACAATTTAATTGAAAATCAAACTTCAATTGTTACTTTCAAAAAAAATGGTAGAAGTGATGTCCCTTTTTTTCCATATAAGACAAGAGAGGACAAGAACTATAAAGTAATGATGACTTTAAGTTCTTGTCCCCTTTTCATCTTGTGGTTGTTTGGTTGGGGGAAGTTTAGCGAAGTAAAATTTTTGGAAGTGGAGAGTATGTGTACGCAGTGCGTATGCGCATCATGCGTACGCATTTTTATGAGTTCATTCGTTTGGATGGTTGTTGAAGTGAGTTAAAAAATGTAACGTTTTGTAGCTCCTATATTTTGTTTGTAATGAGAAGTGGTAGCTTATAAGTGATATAATTTCTGTCAGCCCCCTTTCCCGGCTCACTTTGGTGCATATTGTCCTTGGCGCACTTTGGAACATATTGTTTGCTAGCCCGACCATTGTTTAGACCGGACCCGAGAGTTGTGGAGAGAGTGGGTTTGGTTGGATTGATGGCATGTGTGGCCTGGATGGGTTTGAGTGATCCAACGGTCCACATCTCAAACCTAAACCTATACATTTTTATTTCTCTCTCTCTCTCTGCTCATTATTTCCTTTCCACTTTTTCTCTCTTAGGTTTTCTCTCTCCCTCAGTAGGCAAGTACATCTTGTATAAGAGAAGAACCATGGATTTATGCATGCTTTTAGTTCTTAATTTTTTTTGTTTATTTCTAGCTCATATTGTTGGGATCGAGCACCCCTTCATCTTTTATACTTGTTGTTCTTGATTTTCTTGGTTGGAATTGCATGGACCTGCGTTTGGGTCTATGGGTTCACTTTTATTTTTTTGTGGTTTGATCTCCCAAAATTTTGTGTTTTACAAAACTAATTAGCTCATAATATAGAGCACCATATTTTATGTAACTTTGCTTTTGGTCGTGCTTGATTTTGAGTCCAGCTAAGTTTAGTGCTGAAACTTTATACCATACGTATACCAAAATGGATGACTGGAGAAGAAGAAGAGTGCTCTACGAAGTGTATGTAAGAGAACTCCTTTGGCGTAGAAATACGTATGTTTCACTTTGGGCATATTGGTGTGATGTCCCAACTCTTCGTACGTACTAATCATACTGCACTCAGTCTCCTAGCAAAAGTGCGTTAGTCACACTCCTTGAGTCAGTGAAGCACTTTCGAGAGGAAACTTAGTTGGCACACTTTGGTGCGTATTCAATCAAAGTTCTTCCAGGAAAACCAAGAGAAAGTACGCCACAGTCAATCAACGCACTTTCTTTGCGTTTGGCAATCTGGCGCACTTTTCCTATATTTCGTCAGCCAGCACACTTTTCTTACGTTTGGTTTGCTCGCACACTTTCTTCCCGCTTTATTTCCTTAGGGATAAGGTTTTGGTTGTTTTCTCGATTTATGTGTTAATGATTTGTGTGCTCCTAGACTAACGAGTTTCTCAACTGTCAAGCTTTGAGCTCAGATTGTATGTTTTGTCTTTTAGCTAGCTTGCTCGCGCACTTTCTTTGAAAGCACGCCTTATTCTTGTCCACGCACTTTTGTCAAGTGCGCTGTGTTGGTTAACTTGATAAAGTGTGCCATCCCTTTGTAGCTCGTGCACTTTATCATCCTCTATGTGGTTGATCCTGGTTATTACTTGTGTTATGATTCTAAGAAAGAATAGACTTAGAGACCATACCCCATGCTAGACATGTCACGTCCTAATTTTTGCTAAATCGATAATCGTCCCCCTGGCGTGATATCGTGTGAAAACACCCAAATTTTTCAGAAATTAAAAATGATTTTTTAAGAATTTTTCTGTGATTTTTAACTAACTAAAATAAATATTTTCTGGAATTAAATATTTTTAAGTATTTTATTAAATATTAAAATATTATGAAAATAATATTTTTGAGTGTAAAATAAAGAATTAGACATAGTGTAATTTTTCTGAAATTTATTGGACCCAAAAACTATTTTTAAAGACCTAAAAATATTATTTTAAATAAACTCACCTGAACCAACCTGAACCGGATTGAACCAACCTAAATAAACCAAACCGAGTCTAAAATAAACCAACCCATACTGAACCGACCCAACCCTAGCGGGTCAGATTCGGATCTGAACCCGCTAACCCGTACCCGCTAAGACCTGACCCGTTTTGTTACTACTACAGTAACCCTTCGCCTTCCCCCGCCGCGTCACTTCGCCTCCCGCAACCACCGACCGACCATCTCCCCGCCGACCTCACCCCTCCCCGTACCAGTCCCCACCGTACCCCTATAAAACCCCGAAGCTGACCCCTCTCCGCCATCACCACTGACATCTCCATCACACCCCGCTGCCAGTTCCTCCGTCGCGACCCCGTCGAACCCCCATCGACAACTCCCCAGCCTCCGCCGCCTCTCCGGCCCCTTCATCCTCCGCTGCCACCACCGCCATCACCGACGTCTCCGCCATCACAGCCACCCCTCTCCACCACTCCCGGACGCCAACCGACCTCGACCTACGGACGACCACCCCGAGCTCCCCGGCGACGTCTCCGTCTAGAACCCCGGCGACCCTGAAGACCAGCAGTCGCAGCAGCGCCGCCACCCGCCGCCGACGTGCGCCACGCCACCCCATGTACGCGACGTATAGTCGATTCCGACTCCATGTTTTGGTGAGTTTTTCTCTCTCCTCGTCGCGTCATTTTCCGAACGGTCTGTTATGACACGTTCGCTGTGTGACCCTCTCGAACCCCGTGCCCTTAGATTGACATATCGTGTCCTGTGTCGGTCGTAAATTGCGATACAAAAATAAAAAAAATTACCCCTAATTCTAAAATTTAAAAATTGGCCCGAACTCATAAGTTCACGGCCGTTTATGACCAACCTGTGTAATAAATATAAAATTTACTTAAACAGTAATTTAGACAATATAACCAAGTTTTAAAACCCTGTTTTAGTTTAATTTATGCTAATGTAGATTGTAATTTATTCTCGGGTGAAGTTGACCAAAAACTTGGTTATTTAAAACCAAAATTTTCTCGAAACTGGGTGCATTCCGCTAAACGAGGTGACTTGGTCGTGTGCGAAGGTGCACACCGTCAATACGGACGTATGGGATTTCGCGAAAGTTGATTTAGATGTGCGTACACACCGGAATCAACGTGTATCCGTCGAAATCGTCATGTATCGGTCATGTTCTGAAATTTATTGTAACTTCATATGTGCTCGTCGTTTCAAAACAAAACTTACGCCATCGGACTCGTAGCGATACACTGGTCCTGTGACCCAAGTTTGGTTCGATTCTGAGAACGTTGACGAAACCCCGTATCGTGGGCCCTACGGCTCCACTTGACGGGCGATTTTGTGATCGGCTTATCGAAATCCAGTTCTGGATATTTCATTGGGTCCGTATCATCGTTCTGGACTCGTAGGCATTAAGTTTGACAAATTTGGAGAACCTTGTCTTTGGCACATTTTTCGGTGCGAAGTGGGCCACATGTGGACCCCGCGTTGACCAGAAATTGTCAATCTTGTCCCTGTGTCCAAATTGGACTTATGGGTAGGCAATCCTAGCTATTTTATATCTTCTGAGAATGATCCGTTCAGGTCAAACATAGCACACACTTACCGTTCCAAGTCTAATACTAAGTCTTGCTGCCCTAGTTTCATGGCTTTGCTCAAGCAATGTTCTAAAGTCAGTTACACAAGTTCTTTCACTCGGCACAGGATCGTCTGCCTAATTACTAGGTCATATCACAAGGTCATAGGTATAAGTTCAAGCACACGATGCTCGTCCTAATTCCTAAGGTCAAACCATTGTTCGTTTGGAATAATCACCGAATATATTCCCATGAGTTCGATCATCCCCACCGTACGTGAAATCACCACGCCGGCGCTCCCGCGTGATAATCGTTCTCGCTGGGACTAATTTCAAAGGTTATATTTTTGAACTAAATTCAAGATCGTTCTTCTAAACTCTAAGTCAAATATGTTATCGCTTATCTCTTTCATCGAACCACAATATCTATTCCTCATGCTAACTTATATTCGAGCGATATTGTATTCAAGCTCAATCGATTTATTTCAATCCAAAATCGCTCGCATGATCCTCCAAGTTTTCAACAAGTTTTCTTAACCAAGATATCGATTTTCATTTTCATGAATCTCTATTCGATATAAGCCTTATCACTTGTTCAAGATATTTCCAAATCATTCAATCCAACCATTCCACGAGACCTATAAATCCGTTTGGACATTTCTAAATGATCCATACACCACTCGAAATTGAGTCACCCAATTAAATCCTCAATCGTGTTCGCACCAATCGCTAGCATATTCACCAAGTCTTCCTAAGAATTTCTGTATGATACCTAAGCATCGGCTGATAAAATCTTAGTCTCGTATGTATCTTGTTGATAGTCATCCAAGTAAGCCTTATTCGATTTGTATCTTCCGACACGAAATACCGCCTGAGCTATTCCCCAAAATCCAAGCACGATTCTCTATATTCGCTTAAGCGATAAATCTGATAATGTTTCTACCTATTGTCATTCTAAGTCTGACTTGTCTTTATTCTCAATGATATTCCAATCTCATTTGCAACTTGCTTGAACCAAAGGGTCTTGGCACGTGATACTTAAAACAACTTAGCCGAAAGGCTGTGTGCATAGCTAATCGTTTGAATCGATATTCTATTTTGTACATAAACCAGTTGAATAATCATGTATAGGCATTTGGGTTTTCACATAACTTGTAAATTCTAGCACGAGTCTATTCCCACGAAGTCTAATACATGTCAACACAAAGGCCTTCGCATTACGATTTCGTATAAGCAATCATATCATTCACATGCACTTTTTGAAAGTATTTAGACTTATTATTTGGAACATCCCATCGGGTCAATGAGAGAGTGTATGCACATAACCCACGAACGAGATTTCAAAATTGAGAAAATTGATAAAAAGTCCAAAGGCGTAAAGCCATGCTATGATACCATTATGTTACACCTCGATCTACCGCAGGAATCAGCCGCCCCCGCTAGGCGCGAATCACTGCGCCAGCGCTCCCGCAGGACGATCGTTTCCATCGGTACGTGATACCGTATGAGCCTAGGGTTGCGCCCGTACAAGGCAATATCGATAAAGTTGTGGCTATCATCGAATCGATCGAGTATGCAGCGAAGGGACAGTGTTGCAAACAATAATCCATCTGAGTAAACGAGACAAATCATAAGGCACGAGGTTCTCTGAATATAATGGCATCGTTCCATATGTTATGTCCCTCTATACAAAAGCATCTCAAAGCAATCGATACGGCTCAAGGCATCGAAACCATATTTCTGGGTCCTGGAGATGAGGCACGGCTATCGCTTCCTCGGACGATCCAGCACCTGCGAAAAAGTAAACTGTTGGTGGGTCAGCACTTTGGAGAAAGTACTGGTGAGTCTAAAATCAACGAACAGAAGCAACATTCACTAAAACCAACACTAAGTAATTATATTAAAAAATATTATATTACTAGTGATCTTGCTAATTTTACCTAGGTTCGTTACATGCAGTACAGGAATAGAGACATATTACTTCTTTTGGAAACATCTTTGAAATCAGAGTTCATGTTCGATTTATTCAAGCACACAAGGCAAGCCGATTATTCTACTATCTGGGTGTGCGCAGCATATCTCATGAGCTATACTCAAAGACTCTAGGAACAATGCACCATCTAGAAATTATCCTTCTATCAAGAAAACAAGATGAACTATCTATATGCTTTTCGGTCCCCGAGAAACTCAGGATCAGTAGCGATTATCCAGCTAACTAATAACTCTTTTATCTGATGCTATTAGCAGCTGTGACTCATGGTTGCTCTTCACTAACATTATAGCAGCCGGGACCAAGGTTTAGCTCTGCACAAATAGCCATTGTTCGACCGATGCAAATATATGAAACACTATCAGATAAACTCTACGATGCAGACGAAATGAACAAGCAAGCCATATATCTCTTCTCTCCTATCTCCGTTACGGACTAGCCGCCATCTCTGAATCAAGTTCAAGCACGAAGTAGTTCTATCAAAACATAAGTGATATGGAGACAAGTTCAAGCAATCTCTTACTCTTTCTTATTAGCATTGCAATGGTTCTCTATTGACAAGCATTCAAGTTCTAGCTAAGCATGCAGTTCTATTATTCATTCAACAAAAACTATAATCTTTTTAGCAACATGCATTATAAAACTCAGATTCATTATTAAGGCGTGCAAAAATCAGAGAACGAAGTTATGTCTACTCACCTAGATCAGTCATCTCCTAGTTCAACAAGGAGCTCTTAAGGAAGATATCATTTTTGAGTCAGCAAACCGATATCGCTTGTACATAGTGCCAACCCGGAGCGGGACACTACATACTTACCCACCAAGAAAGAGTTTCGTCCTCAAAACTCAAGAAGAAACTTTCGATATCTAGAGCAGCGATAGTCCTCGTCGCTCACCATCCTCAATCGAAAACTCTAGCAATCCACAAGCATGAAAGCATAACTCTCAAGCAACAATCAAATCCAAAAAACTTTTGCACAACTTTGAGAATATCTATAGACTTATTGTATAAAACTCTCAACTCATCAGCGATATTGATGCACAAGGAATCATCATCTAAGAACAGCAGCGAAATAAGCGTAAGGCCAGAGGATCGAGTTGCTCTGATACCATTATGTCATGCCCTGATCTTTTGTAGGTAATCGGCCGTTCCCGCTGGTCGCGAATCACCGTGCTAGTGCTCCCGCTGGACGCTTTAACCCATCTGGGTGTGATGTCGCATGAGTGTAAGCCGTGCCCATGCAAGGCCCTGATCCGAACATGCGGTAAGAGGTCTAAGCCATAGAGTCGCACAGATTATCCGAGTGCAGCGGAATATAAAATAGAGGAAGCATTGCATAATACAGTATAAAAGTAAAACAATCTCTTTATTGGTATTGAATAAGTGTTACAGGAGGCGCTAGGCCGAGATTACAAGTCGCTCATGCCTCTCTCTCTCTGAAATAGTAAAAATGTGTCAAGTGGCTACATTTGTGGAATGATACATAGGCAATGTTCCAACATTATGTCTTGTATATGTACTTCAGTTCTGGATCGCAACGCTCCAAGACTCCAGAGTGAACTTCACGCCTTAGCACGTATGAAGGAGGCATCATCACCGAACGAGGTTCTCCCGCACTCTGTAAACAATCTGGTGGGTTATCAGTATATGAATACACCGATAGGGAGGCTTCTTGTCCGCTCGATAAATCCAAACACGTTATATAGGTTTTGTGCACCATATATTAAGTTATCTTTCTAGTCTTGTCTTAGGATCAGTTTCATGGCAATGATGTAAAGCCTAACTCGTGTGGCAGTGCATCGTGCGATATAAAAGAAAACACGACGAGACTTACCAACTTACCATCCGTCCTTCCCTATGCAAGGCAAACCAAGTTAAATCAAGCACGTCATATATGTAATGAAATCTAGGACCATAACATATGTAAACATAAGTATCGTGAGCGAGATTATATTTTGGATGCACGAGTTACACGAATTATTAGGTGTGTTGTATAAGATGTTCAAGTGTTCCATATGTACAAGTGTGTTATACTCATGATCGTTCATGTGTTTCTTATTTTTGGATACGATACAATAACTTGTACGCGGATTACCGCTAAGCGAGGATGACTTATCTATATGAACACGAGTCGCTGACATAGCCATAAGGACGATTTCTAGTCTCCAATGAGGATGTAATGCAATGAAAGCACATGATGCACTACAAACCATCCAGCCCAGCACACGAGACCGTCATCCTATATCTGCAAAGGTGGCACGGCATTAGCGGAGACTCCACCCAGCTCTAAAGATGAAGGCTGCATGAGT
Organism: Iris macrosiphon; assembly: GCA_036927795.1. Taxonomy (NCBI): domain Eukaryota; kingdom Viridiplantae; phylum Streptophyta; class Magnoliopsida; order Asparagales; family Iridaceae; genus Iris; species Iris macrosiphon. The sequence continues at coordinate 899,824 of JAYESA010000009.1, forward strand.
TCCATCCGGATCGGATCAGCCCCAGTGCCCCGAAGACCGTCCGTGGAACGAGATCCGAAGGTCTCCCTTGTTTCTAAGTTGTCCGCGATATGCAAGTCTTGGTATTCCAACTTCACAACATGACATGATAATTCTTGATTCTTGTTATGAACGCGCATTGCTCCACGAGCTGTGATTATTGATTCTTGATTTGCTTGACATGATTATCTTTCAATGTTCAACTTGACTTGATGCATTCTCTTAGTTCGGGGATTGCCTTGGTGACCTAACGGTCTTGGATACTTTCAGGTTCATACTTGCACGGAACGACTATTAGATAGTCTTCCGGGAAGAACTAGATGAATGAATGACATGGATAACGTTACTTGATTGTGGCGTAGATTCATGTGGCAAGCATTGAAATGAGGCAACGAGTACAAGTTAACATATAAGCATGCAAGCATGTATTTGTATAAACATAAGCCTTTACGTTTGGCACGGGTCTAAGGGTAAAGCGAGGAGTGAAACCGTAAAGGGACATATTGAGCAATATGATCTAGGGATGTGCAGTGTAAACAAGTGAGCAGTGTACTACGAAGAATATATATATCATTCTACTCGAGGCATAACGGGGTCTAGCTGCACAAGGCAAATGTAGCATGCGAGGGTCCATTTATAAGCAAAGTTTTATTTCCATGTTCTAAAACAAGCAATACAAGTTGGGATTATTCCCTTAGCTAGGTGCATTGTATTATTTATTTGCATGCAGTGGATGATTCACCTAGCGACTAGCATATATCATCCATATTTTAAGTGTGCTGGCTAAACAAAGACAAGTTCATCGTAGCCACCCATCTTAGCGATGATTCGCCTCGGTCGAGCGATACTCCGAGCGAGCCTCTGAAAGTCTAAGTTTCGAACTCCTGAAGGGCCAAGTCGAGAAATCCTTTGCCTCAAACGAGTATTCTCGCTGAGCAAAGCGGGTCGGATTATTGTACTTGTACCGTTTAAATCGGCTGTGCGCTTGAACGGAATAAGTCGTCATACTTCAGCTAGCAAATATTCTACCTAGGCCAAAACGATCCCAATGCCCCAACGAATGTTTGTAGAACTCTACCCTTGTGCATAAGTTGTCCTTGACCATGCATCATCTATAAACTAAGTTATCAAATGAAGCACTTCAAGGCAATATAAGGAAATAAACTTTATGCATATTCCATAGTATATGCTACCTTGCTCAATGATCACATTACAATTTGTACTACTCATTGAACAGTTATAGATAAATAAGTTCTAGCTACAACTGAAACATAATTAAGCATATGCATAGCAGACAAGCATGCAACAAAGTGATCGCACGGTAAATTTGTGCATGCGACAAGCATTAAGTATTTCAAGTCTACTTCTTCTTCTTTTTGTCTTAAACTCTGTTTTTGTTATTATAGTATCGTTGATCGGAACGCACAAACGAGTTAGATTATTAAGAAGGAAGACTTGGAAGAAGGGCGCTAATCGGAAGTAAGACCACTCACAAGTTGGTAAATCTGGGAAGAGAAAAGGGAAGATCTACAAGACTCTGCTTGCGTGTCGCCTACATGATCACCTACATGCACCAACAGATGATCAATATCTCCTGCCTCGGTCTCCAAGGGTTCGATACGAAATACGAAATTCAAAGAACGAAGGCAATAAAATCTATCGAAACCGTTCAATAAAACGTAACTCACAAAATCAACAAAAAAGCAACCAAGCGTCATTAGAAAATGGGCAAAGAAACCAGCGGAACAAAAAGGCCTATCTCGATTCTGCCACTGAGTCCTTCCTTAAGGCACAATCCGCTGAATTTGTACCTGATTCCGAAGAAACTAATCCATAACGAAGAACGAATCTTGATTCAATTTGTCCCGATCGAACGATACCAAGTATTTCTTTGCCGCGCTCCCTGAATAGGGGGAACGGGGCACTACAAGACATGACCATGTGCTAAAAATGGCTTTATACATGGCATGAATATGTGTTGGATTGAGATGTTCTGGGTGAACCAGACTAAGTGAATAGTGACTAACCGGCTATGTGTATGACATAAGTTTCGTGTTATAGTGTGATCAAGATTCATGTGACCCAATGATAATTTAGTAATTTGACTCGAATATTGTATATGTGTTGATACAATTATTGCCTAATATTGTTTATGATCTAATGTGCACCGATGTACGACATACCGTGTTACGTGTTAAGTGATTTATATTTTGGGTTGTGTATCGAGAATGCTCTAAATTCCTGAATGTATGATACTATAAATATACTTTTTCCCCAGCACAGACATGATATACGAGTCAAGTACCAAAACGTGGCTAGGATATTAATTTATTGAATGTTGCATATACGCTGGGTGAATCCAGATTGAACTTCGATGGATTCGTATCTAGCGTGCCCGTACTTTGTATGACATCTTAAGGAAAATTATCATGTGGCCACGCTTTGAGATTTTAAAACAATATAGGGTTAATTAGACAACTAAAAGTGACAGTAACATTGGAAGAAAACGGTATCCTGAGATTATGCCAACGAACCTTCCCATAGAGATTTATTCTAGTGCGTTGTGGGCTGGCCACCACATATACTGTAAATCATCCGTCTTAGTGGAGTGTGATATATGACCTATTATAAATAATACCGAGCCACTATTTCATTATAGGAACATTAGAACCGCTAATACCGTGATCTAGCGCAGTAGCCCTACGGAGAACTGGTGCAATTCGTGAAGTGCCTGTATATTCATCTATTTTGGCTCTGTTAGCTCGTGTTCGACAATTACATGATCTAAGGATGCCTATTATGCATTATTATGAGATAACCTCAGACTCCACAAATAGCAAGTCGTATAAGTGATTGGCCAATTTTATTAGTTGGACTTTGTTGTGATTGTATTATTATGTTTGTAGCCTAGGAAAATGGACTATCATAGTGTGATGGATTCAACTCTTATCCTTGTTTGGTTGTAGGGTTGGGCCTTTGTGTTAGGATATGCCATGGACCTAAGTTACGACGCAGAACCATTATATATTATTATATATTTATTGCTTGGGTTTTGGTTCTTCTTTTTATATTTTTTTTGTGGCACATGCTATTTGGGATCTAACTCCACTGGTTTTGCATAGCCAGGTTTTGAGCCAGCACCCGAGGATCCTTTATACTTTTCCATAAATCATGGCGCGTACCAGGAACATGGCCGCTGAGGATAACGAGTGAATTTTTTTCTTTCCTTGTCACGCCCCGCTCCTAGAATACTGGATAAATACGAGAACTGACATGGCCAACCACACCTTGCAGAATACCGAAGTAAACCGTAATGTGCTAAGGTTGTCAAGAAGATAAATGGGCGGACTCTAGCATACTATGACGTCAGTTCTAAGGCCGACAAATTCTAGTATCTCAATCTATCAACACAAGTACAAGAGTATATTATATATGAAAGTAAAAAATGCGTCCCAAATTACATACCACATATGATCATGAAGCTAGTGAATACAAAATGCTACACTAGCAGAGTATAATTATACATAATCAAATATACCAGCCATGATCTAATATATACATCATGTTGACCGAAGTCAGAGAAGTAATCTCAAAATAAAGGGTTAATCATTGCCTCTTGCTAAAATACACAAAATAAAATAACACTACGAGGGGTGGAGGAAGAAAATCCACTCGCGAGCTTCGGCCGCAGTCCTACGAGTGTGAGCCATCTTGCTGAAAGTGCGGTGGATCCTGGTTCTCTTCGGGGTAACCTGGTCATGCAAAGCCAGTGGGGTCAGAACCCCAAGCAACAAGTACCATAATGGAGCCCAAGGTGATAGACCAAATGCATCACATCATACAATAGAAAAGAGATATAAAATAAATGTGGATCGAGACTTGTACGATACTAATGTACTTGTCTCAAGAATATACTGAAAGAACTGATAATAAGTACTATAAAGGAAATTAAGGCGACGAGCGACAAAATGACATAGGAACTACTCTGGATCGGGACCACAACCTTTAAACCAAACAAGGACCGGGGTTGAAGACCTTCACCCGGGCAGAACTTAGCACCCTAGCCACGCGTCGAGAGAAAAAAATGAAAGTAGAAGAGCAAGTTATAAATGAAAGTAACAACATTCATTGCATGGTCAAACAAATCTACGACTTGCTACAATTATGTAGCTAAGGTTGTTACAGGCCTTAATTACTAAATACATATTTAAGAATATTGCTACCACCGGCACTACAGTCAACTTGGATGGCCAAGGATATGCTTGTCTAGTAAACTTAAAAGCACATTCAATATTACTACAACATAACTTGTTACTAGATCATACACAGAATTGAACTTGTAAGCATAAACTTAAACTTGTGATCATAAACTTGCTTTATAAACATAAACGTGTCTTATAACATAAACTTGTATATAAATTTGTCTTGTAAGTGCCACAGCACGCATAAATTTGGTCAGTCATGGAGCCCTTACCTAGCATGGTTGGTCCATGCTGCATGGGGCCCTTAGAGATTGGGGTAGCCGGTAGCGCAATATTCTTCCCTCCCAATGATCTAGGAAAATCTTATCTTGTTTAATCATTATTAAATTATTTCAAGTTCTTGAGTCATGGACACTTGAGAACTCCCTAGAATGATGAGTCACGAGTACGAGCTTTTCATGAGTTACCTTATTCGTGCACTCAAAATATTGGGCAATACTCACACTCGATTGTCCAATGCCAAATTCAATAGATTTCATACACAAATATTTCTATGGTATCCTGAGGATTCTAAACTTGTGCATAAACTTGTCTTGTAAACTACATACAAGACTTGTCTGGTAACATAAACTTGTATCAACATAAGGAAGCATACAACAATAATTACTAAAAGGAGTTATTAAATGGATATAATTAAAAGGAACACAAATGCGCACAAGGATTCCTAGTCGCATGCGTGTCACGCCCCGATCTCCCGCAAGCTAATCGGTCGTCCCCGCTAGGCGAGAATCACAACGCCAGCGCTCCCATGGGACGATCGCTTGACCCATCTGGGCGTGATACCGCACGAGCATGAACCGCACCCGTGCAAGGCCGTGGTTCGTTGGCTGACGGTAGGAGGTCTAAGCTACAGAGTCGCACAGATTGTCCGAGTGCAGCAGAATTTGAAACGCATAGGCGATTTGTTAACAAGTTCACTGAGTCGACAATAGCGAAAGCATTAAATAACACAAGTTGAAGTAAAACAAACTCTTTATTGATATAAACTAGTGTTACAGGCGACGCTTGGCCGAAATTACAATTCGCTCAGATCTCTCTCTCTAAAACAGTAAAAGCATGCAAAGTGGCTACATTTGTGGAATAATGTATATGCGATGTTCCAACATTATGTCTTATATATGTGCTTCAGTTCCGGATCGCAACTCCAAGGTTCGAATTTGACTCCACGCCTTAGCATGCATGAAGGAGGCATCCACACCGAACGAGGTTCTCCCGCACCCTGCAAACAACTTAGTGGATTATCAGTACACGAATGCACTGGTGGGGAGGCTACTCGCCCGCTCGACAAATCCAAACACGTAATTTAGGTTCCGTGCTCAAACTATTTTATTGTCTTTCTAGTTGCCTTAGGATCAGTTTTATGGCAATATTGAATAGCCTAACTCGTGTGGCAGTGCGCCGTGCGATATAAAAGGAAACACGGCGGAACTTACTAACTTACCATTTGACCTTCCCTGTCCAAGGCAAACCAAGTTAATTCAAGTACAATCAGCATATAATGCAATCCAGGGCAAATAACTTATGCAAACACAAGTGTTTCAGTGCGAGATTTCATATCGGGTACACGAGCATACAAGTTATCCAGAAGTGTTTCAGAGGATGTCTTTAGTGATTCAGTTTATTGACTTGATGTAATGACTCGCACGCAGATTGTCGCTTAAGCGAGGATGACTTATCTATATGAACATGAGGGTCACTGGCAGAGCGCCAAAATGGACGTTTGTCTCACTAGCGGATTGTTTAAAATGCTTTGAACACGGCATTGTAAGCCATCCCGCCGAACATGTAGAGATGCCTCTCAATGAGTATGGGGTATCTGAATGGTGCAAACGATAAAATGACATGGGCGTTGTGCACCGGCCCCATAAACAAGGAGAGAACAACATGGAGTATGTCTAGACCAGATCGGTCCTAGTGCCCCGAGACCGTCCGCGGAATGGGAAGTTGTAATCCCTCTTGTGCACAAGTTGTCCGTGACCATGCGGGTCTTGGGTTTCAGGTTCAGAGGATAACTCAATTTTGTTCAGGACAAGTATGCTCCACGAGCTATAATTTTATTGCTTTACATGACATGATTTTTGTTCAGTGTTCACTTGATTTGAAGCAATCTAAGGCAATACGAGCATGAGACAATCACATAGCATGATCTGTCTTGGATAGCCTCCCTGAGCCATTAGAGTGAGTACAAGACGAGTATCCATTTCCTTTGAGGCATTGTTATCTTACTTAACAGTCCATTAATGCAGTCCCCTGGTTCGGGAAATGCCTTGGCGACCTAATGGTCCCGTATACTTTCAATGTTCATATGCTTGGCTCCGAACGACTATTAGATAGTCTTTCGGTGGTTTGTATAAAAATAAGGCAAGATAGCATTCACTTGATATTGGCATGCAATCATGTGACAAGCATTGAATCGAGACAATATATAAGCAGGCAAGCATGCATTTGTATAAACATAAGCATTTATATTGACTCGGGCCCGAAGGTAAGCTGAGTAGTAAAACCGTAAGGAAACTCACTGAGCGATATTATCTAGGGTCGTGCAGTGAGGCAAGTGAAACAGTGCACTACAGAATATACAAATATCGTTCAGCTCGAGGCTTAGCGGGGTCTAGTTGCACAAGGCAAAGGTAGCATGCGAGGGTCTGAATATAAGCAATATTTCATTTCCATGTTCTAACACAAGAAATACAAGTTGGGATTATTCCCTTAGCTAGGCGCGTTGTATTCTTATTAGCATGTAGGGGGTAATTCACCTAGCAACTAGCATGTATCGTTCCATATTTTAAGTGTGCTGGCTAAGCAAAGATAAGTTCACCGTAGCCACCCACCTTAGCGATGATTTGCCTCGATTGAGCGATACTCCGAGCGAGCCTCTGAAAGCCTAAGCCGAACTCCTTAAGGGATAATTCTGGATATCCTTTGCCTCAACCGAGTATTCTCACCTGAGCAAAGGGGGTCAGGATATTTCACTGTTGCCGTTTGAATTGGCAGTCCGCTTGAGCGGAGAACGGGGTATTACATTATACACCACTCAAAAAAAGTCTCGTCCTCGAGACTTACTGAGGGAAAGCCGTTATATCATATTATCAAATATATCCCAAATGTAGCAATCGGTACCACTAAATCCAATTGGACACAATCCCCTACTCGATCTATATGTCGTATCGCGTGTATATTGAGTCGGGCTCATTTGTGCCTTAGCGCGGGACATATTGCTTAACGCAGAGTATGTTTCAATCGATCTAGATTAACGATATAAGGCTGAGGCAAACTTATACAAGTCGTTATACTTGTTCATGCAGACATTCAATTGTACTAGCATTTGAGATCAACATATCGCGAGTCTGGATCGTGCGCATATTCGAAGTGCACCTCTAGCATGAGCACGCCAACCAACTCGGCAATAGCGAAGTCTTAGCACTCGAGTTTCACTTCTCATTGAGTCTTGGATTGTGCACACGTTGAAGGCGTCCCTCAAACATATGCATTCAACCAACTTAGAGATAGTAAAATCGGACAAGCTACTTGCAAAAATCTCAATGGTCCGTTTTATGATTCACAAGTATACTTCCGACAGGGTCAATTAAATTCTATATCATTTTCTATTCAAAACAAGTATTTGTACTACAATTAAGCGTGATCTATTCGGTTTACCGACTAGCATTCATCCGTTAGGGTCAAATATAGCACACTTTATCGTTTCCAAGTCTAACCCTAAGTTTTGTTGCCACAGCTCTATAGCTTGTTCAAGCAATATGGTAAAGTCAGTAACACATGTTCATTCACTCGGCATAGGGTCGTCTACCTAGTTGCTAGGTCATCTCGCAAGGTCATAGGTACAGGTTCAAGCACATGATACATCGTACAAATTTGTCGCACGATGCTCGCCCCAATTTCCTAGAGTCAGACCATTATTCATTTGCACGGGATATTCTACCCAAGCTCGTTTCACTCAGATTTATAAACATCGAGCACAAAATTTTTCTACTCTCAATAACACGTTCGTTTGCACGGGGAACGAGTCCGTTTAGGAAAATCTACTATATCCAAGATGCAGGGCAAGCCTAGTGATTTGCATAATCTATCTCTCCAAACATGTTTTGATAGAATCCCTATCCATTTCAAGTCCACCAAGCCAAGATTCGATTCTAAGACCTTTTAAATTATAACTCCAATTCGTTTAACCTGATTTACGTATTCGTTCACGAAACCTTCAAGTAAAATTTTACTCCAGGTTCTAGGCTAACTTATCCTCAAAACATTTTCGATCACTTGCATTCCAAATTCGTCTTATCGTATCGAACCAAAAGTCAAGACGATCCATTAGTTTGTCACGCATCGGTCTCCCGCAAGTTTGATCACCCTCATTGGACGTAAGTTCCCCATGCCAACGCTCCCGCTGGATAATTGTCCTAATTCGGGCGTGACGTATGTACGGGCATAGAGTTATGCTCGCACAAGACAAGAATGTTTGAATGTTATGGTTATCTTCGACACGATCGAGACCCCTTATTATTTTTATCAAGTCATGTCCATTCATGCAGTAATTATAATTCATCTAGTAAAATCATCCAACTTCAATGTTACCGTTTGGTAAATCGTCAAAGTCCATTCAAATTTTGATACGTTCCATTTATCGAGTTCATTTGGAATAATCATCGAACATATTTTCGTGAGTTCGATCATCCCCGCCGTACGTTAAATCACCATGCCGGCGCTCCCGCAGGATAACCGTTCTCATTGGGACTGATTTCGAATATTTTCTTTCCGAATTTGATTTCAAGACCATTTTTTCCAGATTCCAAGCAAAATTCATTATCGTTCATCTCTTTCATCGAAACACAATATTTATTTCGGGCAAATTTCTATTTGAGCGATATTGTATTCAAGTTCAGTTCGTTTGTTTTAATCCGAAATCTCTCACACAATCCTCTAAGTTTCTAACAAGTTTTCTTAACCATGATATCGATTTCCATTTTCGTGAATCCCAATTCGATATAAGCCTTATCATTTATTTAAGATATTCTCAATTCTGTTCAATCCGATTATCGCACGAGACCTATGAATCTGTAAACCCCCAGATTTTGCAAGAATTTTAATTTGGGATTTTTCGCAATTTTCTGGAATTTTCTGGGAATTTTTTGTAATTAAAATCAGGGTTTTTAATTATTAAATGATTTTTATTTGATGATAAATAATATTAAAATATTATGGAAATAATATTTTTGGGTGTAAAATAGAAAACCGGACTTAGGGTAATTTTTCTGGAATTTATCAGGCCCCGGACCTATTTTTAATCACCTAAAAACTATTATATTTAAATTATTAATTAATTATTTATTATTTATTCATTTAATTATTATTTATTAAATTAATAACCTGGCCCAAACCCTAACCCGGCCCAAACTCTCAGCCGGCCCAGCCCATCGAACCGGCCCGTTGGCCTAGCGGGTCGGGTCGGGTCCACCCGCACCCGACCCGCACCCGCTCACCCGTTTCCCCCACTCCTCATGCCCGAGTCTCCCGCCGCTTCCACCGCCTGCGCCGCCCGCCGCTCCGCCCGGCCATGGCCCCGCCCAGCCCGCGCTCCTCAGCCACGTAGCCCCCGCCCCGCGCTGGCCGCCGCCTCCCTCGGCCCCACGCCACCGCCTCTTTCCCTATTAAACCCCTCGAGACCCGCCCCCTCCGGCCAGAACCTCCCCCCGACCACCCTCTTCTCCGGCCACCTCGCCGAGACGCCGCACCACCGCACCGCCCTGCCCAGCAGCCCGGCCTCCCTCTTCTCCTCCTCTCTCCCCGATCCAGCGCCTCGCTCGGCCCAGCCGCCCCGAGCCGGCCGCCGTGCCTCTGCTCGCCTCCCATCGCCTCCGCCTCGCCCCGGCGACGCCGCCCCTAGCCCCCAGCACCTCCGGCCGGCCGCCCCTCCGCCTGAGATCCGTCGGAAGCCCCCAAACCCTAACCCTAAATCCCCAATTCTCGTGTCGTGTCGGACACGACACGGACACGGTTTGATCCTGATTTTCGGGTCTCCTTCAGGTGCGTATAACTTTTTGCTCGTAGCTCCATTTTCGATTCCGCAAATTGCGTTGGGAAGCCTGTATGACCCTCTCGGTGCCCGGACAAACCGTTCGGGGCATCGCGTCCTGTGGTGATCGCACACCGCGATCCAAAAACAGGAAAAATCAGACCCTGTTTCACCCCGGAACTGAGTACGTCCCGCCAAACGGGACGACTTGGTCGCGTGCGGTCTTCACAGATACGTGCGCACCGTCGATACGGACGTGTGAGAATTCGCGGAAGCTGATTCGGGTGTGCGTGCACACCGGAATCAACGCGTATCCGCGGACATCGCCCCGTATCCGACTTTTCGGCAATTTGCCCTAACTTCTTGTACACTTGTCAGATCGTGACGAAACTTGCGCCATCGGACTCGTAGAGATACGCTGGTCCTGTGGGTCAAGTTTGGTTCGATTCTGAGAACGTTGACGAAATCGCGTGTCGTGGGCCCCACAGGCCCCGCTCGACGGACGATTTTGTGTTCGGCTCATCAGAATCAAAATCTGGAAGTTCCGTTGAGTTCGTATCAGCGTTCCTGACCTGTTGACACTAAGTTTGGTGAATTTGGAGACCTTTGACCCGGACATATTTTTCGGTGCAAAGCGGGCCCACCGGCGGACCCCGTTTTGACCCGAAACTGTCGTTTTTGTCCTTGTCTCCAAATTGGACCCAAGGACAGGCGTTTCTAGCTATTTGACATCTTCTGAGCGTGTTGGTAATGTTTATTTTAGCATTTGGGCTCATCTCTGGATATTTCCCCGAGGATAATTAATTGGATCCAAACAACAGGCAAGTACCTGCACTTCAAGTTTAATCTTTATATTGTGATAGTTAATTCCCTGCTCTACTAGTACCCTTGATGATTACACGTAGTATTAGAATACTGGATTTTATGCCTTGGATACTGTATTTTATGTCTTGCTTTTCATGTCGGGTGGGAGAATACTAGAAGGCATGTAGTTTACCCTTCCCCCTATCATGTTTAATAGCTGTTGGTACGCGACTGTACCCTCAGCCGGATCTCGATTGTTCATGTTTAATAGTCGTCTATGACGGCCGGATTAGCCTTATAAACCCCTACATGCCAACTATGTATTCTAAAATAAATACAAGTTCACACAGATAGCTTCTGGTCTTGTTATAGTTCTTGCTGACTGTTGTAGTTTCATTTCCTGTCTCATTTATTTCCTGCTTTCTCATATTCCTGTTATAGCATTAACTCTGAGATATTGATGTTCTTCTATGCAACTTTCTCAACATGATACTCAAGTTAATTGTCATGAATATTTAGTTTAATCTTGTTGTGCATTGTGTACTTTGCTCCTTTCCTGACTGGATCCGTTGTTTTAGGCAACGATGAGGACCTTGCCCCTACCTATTATGTCCACTATGAGTTAGCAGGTGACCCATATGAGGAGCCAGTTCCCACCCAGGAGGCTACTTCTGCAGAGTAGTTAGCAGTAGCTGCTTATTTATTTCCTTTCAGCATATACTCGGGTTTGTCCCCGATCTATCTTTTGGCTTTGTATTAACTATGGATCTGTTATCACAATTTGTTTTATAAAAGTTATCATTCCTATTTCCTGTTACTTTCCTTGTCTATTTATTGTGGATGAGATAGATTTAAAATTACCAGTGATTATGACCTAGACAGCGTACTACCGCCGACACTGCGGCGTAGGCTGGACGTGCCCACGCACTCGTGCCCGAATAACCGGGTGCGGGTCGTGACAGAATCCATTAGGACATTTCTAAATGATCCATACACCACTCGAAATTGAGTCATCCAATCAAATCTATTTCAGTCGATTTGTATCTTCCAACACGAAATACCGTTCGAGCTATTTCCCAAAATTTAAGCACGATTCTCTATGTTCGCCTAAGCGTAAATCCGAGAGTGTTTCTATCGGTTGGTATTCTAAATCTGACTTGTCTTATTCCTGAACGATATCCAAATTCGTTGTAACTCATTTTGCACCAAAGATTCTTGGCATGCGATACTCTACACAACTTAGCCGAAAGGCTGTGTGTAAAGCCAACCGTTCGGGACAATATTCATTTCCGTACTAACCAGTTGGGTAAACATGTATAGGAAAATTCGGGTTTGCATTTAGTCTCAATTTTTGTATGAGTCTATCCCAAAGGTATAGCACAGGTTGGCACAAAGGCCAAGCATTTCGATTTCGTACAAGCAATCACATCATTCACATGCACATTTTTGAAAATATTTAGACTCATTATTGGAACTTTCCGTTTGGGACATTGAGAGAGAGTGTGCACATAACCCACGAACGAGCTTTCAAAACTGAGAAAATTAAAACGAAGTCCAAAGGCGTATATCCAAGCTCTGATACCAATCTGTCACGCCCCGATCTCCCACAGGCTAATCGGCCGTTCCCGCTAGGCGAGAATCACAATGCCATCGCTCCCACGGGATGATCGCTTGACCCATCTGGGTGTGATGCCGCGCGAGCGTGAACCGTGCCCATGCAAGGCCGTGGTTCGTTGGCTGGCGGTAGGAGGTCTAGGCCACAGAGTCGTACAGATTGTCCGAGTGCAACGAAATTTCATACGCATAGGCTATTTGGTTATAAGTTCATTGAGTCGACAATAGCGAAAACATTGAATAACACAAGTTAAAGTAAAATAAACTCTTTATTGATATAAACTAGTGTTACAAACGGCGCTTGGCCGAAATTACAATTCGCTTAGATCTCTCTCTCTTAAACAGTAAAAGTGTGCCAAGTGGCTACATTTGTGAAATGATGTATAGGCGATGTTCCAATATTATGTCTTATATATGTGCTTCAGTTCTGGATCGCAACGCTCCAAGGCTCGGATTTGACTCCATGCCTTAGCATGCATGAAGGAGGCATCCACACCGAACGAGGTTCTCCCACACCCTGCAAACAACCTGGTGGATTATCAGTACACGAATGCACTGGTGGGGAGGCTACTCGTCCGCTCGAAAAATCCAAACACGTAATATAGGTTCCGTGCTCAAACTATTTTGTTGTCTTTCTAGTTTCCTTAGGATCAGTTTCATAGCAATATTGAATAGCCTAACTCGTGTGGCAGTACACCGTGCGATATAAGAGGAAACACGACGGAACTTACTAACTTACCATTTGACCTTCCCTATCCAAGGCAAACCAAGTTAATTCAAGTACAAGCAGCATATAATGCAATCCAGGGTAAATACTCATGCAAACACAAGTGTTTCAGTGCGAGATTTCATATCGGGTGCACGAGCATACAAGTTATCCAGAAGTGTTTCAGAGGATGTCTTTAGTGATTCAGTTTATTGATTTGATGCAATGACTCGCACGCGGATTGCCGCGTAAGCGAGGATGACTTATCTATATGAACATGAGGGTCACTGGCAGGGCGCCAAAATGGACGTTTGTCTCACTAGCAGATTGTTTAAAATGCTTTGAACAGGACATTGCAAGCCATCCCGTCGAACATGTAGAGATGCCTCTCAATGAGTATGGGGTATCTGAATGGTGCGAACGATAAAATGACATGAGCGTTGCGCACCAGCCCCATAAACAAGGAGAGAACAACATGGAGTTTGTCTAGACCGGATCGGTCCCAGTGTCCCGAGACCGTCCGCGGAATGGGAAGTTGTAATCCCCCTTGTGCACAAGTTGTCCGTGACCATGCGGGTCTTGGGTTTCATGTTCAGAGGATAACTCAATTTTGTTCAGGATAAGTATGCTCCACGAGCTGTGATTTCATTTCTTTACATGACATGATTCCTGTTCAGTGTTCACTTGACTTGAAGCAATCTAAGGCAATACGAGCATGAGACAATCACATAGCATGATCTGTCTTGGATAGCCTCCTCGAGCCATTAGATTGAGTACAAGACGAGTATCCATTTCCTTTGAGGCATTTTTATCTTACTTAACAGTCTATTGGTGCAGTCCTCTGGTTCGAGAAATGCCTTGGCGACCTAATGGTCCAGTATACTTTCAATGTTCATATGCTTGGCTCCGAACGACTATTAGATAGTCTTTCGGTGGTTTGTATGAAAACAAGGCAAGATAGCATTCACTTGATATTGGCATGCAATCATATGACAAGCATTGAATTGAGGCAATATATAAGCAGGCAAGCATGCATTTGTATAAACATAAGCATTCACATAGACTCGGGCCCGAAGGTAAGTCGATTAGTGAAACCGTAAGGGAACTTACTGAGCGACATTATCTAGGGTCGTGCAGTGAGGCAAGTGAAACAGTGCACTACAAAATATACAAATATCATTCAGCTCGAGGCTTAGCGGGGTCTAGTTGCATAAGGCAAAGGTAGCATGCGAGGGTCTGAATATAAGCAATATTTTATTTCCATGTTCTAACACAAGCAATACAAGTTAGAATTATTCCCTTAGCTAGGTGCGTTGTATTCTTATTAGCATGCAGGGGGTGATTCACCTAGCGACTAGCATGTATCGTTCCATATTTTAAGTGTGGTGGCTAAGCAAAGACAAGTTCACCGTAGCCACCCACCTTAGCGATGATTCACCTCGGTTGAGCGATACTCCGAGCAAGCCTCTGAAAGCCTAAGCCGAACTCCTGAAGGGACAAGTTTGGATATCCTTTGCCTAAACCTAGTATTCTCGTCTGAGCAAAGGGGGTCAGGATATTTCACTTTTGCCGTTTGAATTGGCAGTCCGCTTGAGCGGAACGGGGTATTACAGTGTGCCCACTGGCCGCATGGGCCCACTGGACGCTTGCACCCACTGGCCGCTTGCACCCACTGGCCGCATGGAGTTGGTCGCATGGACGAGCTGCCGCATGAACCAACTGGCCACATGCAACAGGCTGCCGCCTGGATAAATTGAGCGCATGCTCAAACGAAGTCCACTCTAGGGGACTGTAGAAGCATAGAAAATCTGAGTTCATGCGCTAGAAGATACGACCTTAAAGCCTATCTCTAGTCACGCTGCAGAGAAGCTATGCGACCAAGGGACTCGTATAGATCCCCAGAACAAGTTTGCAAGTGCATCCATGCGGCCAGACTATAAGCCGCATATAAACCAGATCTATGCGTCATCGTCCTCATGAAGCCAAAGTGTCCATCAGACCAAAGGTCGGATGAGTGAACATATGCAGCATCGACTCTATGCGACCTCATCATCATGCAGCCACAGTGTCATCTGATCAAGGCCAAATGAGAGCGCATATGCACCTACGTACCCATTCAACCTTGTCATCATGCGGCCACAATGTCCATTCTACCAAGGCTAGATGAGAGCACGTATGTGGCAACGGCCATATACGACAATCAATTTGCAAGATCGTATCGTTATAACCGAAAAGATCTTCACACAATCAGTGCGGACTACGTGTCCAGTTAACCAAGTCACGCACACAATGTGTTGAGATAAACTCCAAGATTTTATCAACCGCATATCCCAACCGAGGCTACGTGGCAGCCCACCCGTTATATGCGTCCACAGTTGCAACCATCAGCATGATGGCTATAAATAGGAGAAACTTGGACGTTCCCACCCCCCATCCTGGCCCTTTTTTAGAGAGACCGTGAACGAGAGCACACATTCAACCTCGACTCTATGCGTTCTCGTCCTTATGAAGCCAGAGTGTTCATCAGACCAAGGGCGGACGAGAGCGCATATGCGGCCTAGTGGTTATGCGTCATCGTCCTCAAGAAGCCAAAGTTTCCATCAGACCAAAGGCAGACGAGAGCACACATGCGGCCTCGCCAATATGCAGCCATAGTGTCCATCTGACCAAGGCCAAACGAGAGCACATATGCAGCTACAAGACCCATGCGGCCTTGCCAAAATGCGATCAGAGTGTCCATTCGACCAAGGCCCAAACAAGAGCACGTATGCGTTTATAAGAACCATGCGGCCTCACTATTATGCGGCCTAGTTGTTATGCAGCCTCCAGCTCACAAGATCTTTCCGTTACAACTGCAGAGGTCTTCGCATAGTTGGTGCTGACTACGTGTCCCGCTGACCAAGTCACGCCCACAACGGGTTGATAACAACCCTAAAGTCTTATCAACAATATATCTAAACCAAACTCACGTGCTAGCTTTCCCGTGACGTGTCACGCCCCAGTCCTAAAATATCGAGGGACTAGCCACGTGGCAATCCCTCAATATTTTGGGACTAGGGCGTGACATGGTTTTTGTGGTGGTCCATGCAGGTCAATGACTAAATTGTTCGGTTTCAACTTAAGGACCGAGCAAGCCTGAAATAAGGATAGGATAAGTTATATGATCTTATCCATTGATTTGAATCATTTTTTATCTCTATATCGGATTCGAATTAATTGCTTGATTTGCATCCTATTTTGATTCCTCTGTGCGTTCTCATAGTTTATTTTTAATGCAGAGTAATGGATCCGAGAATCGGTGACGAGAATTCCTTAGGTACACCACACGATGTTGTGGTCACCTATGATGATGGAGTGACACCAGAAAATAGAGGACAATCCTCTCAAAGCGATCAAGCTGGCCAGCATAATTCAAGGTTGCGGCGTGATGATATCCCACCTCCGCCATAGTTCACTCCACCGATGACTATTTTTTCACCAGGACAAGCCATGGACGGGCAACAGATATTTCAAATGTTTTATGCCATGATGCAAGCCTAACAGCAGGTTCAACAAGAGGCTCAGCGTCATGAGGCAGAGTACTTGAGAAACAGACTAGTAACCGCATTGGAGCAGGCGAACCCACCAGCTAGGCGACCAACAGCGGGATCTATCACTGATTTCCGCCAGCTGAAGCTCCGTACCTTTTCTGGCAAGGAGGGGCCAACTAAAGTTCACGAGTGGCTCACGAACACACAACACCGGTGTTGACTCAAAATGAGATAGCAGTCCTGTACATTACATCCCTTTGTTAAACTTCAAAATGTATAGACCTCCGGGCTGGAGGACGGCTTTGCCATAGAGCTACATTGTGTACTGAGTTGCAAGCTCCTGCTTTCAAGTACTTCAAAATGCGACACGATCAGGATGCGCCTACAGCTGGACTGGATCGGGAAAGATGACTTCGGCTCCTTGCTCGGTTCGCCTTAGTGCGGAGAACCTGTTTCAACGAGGGTCGGTATGTCGAAACATACTGATGAAGGCGAGCTAAACCCAATTATACCAATCAACACATTGTTTTAATGAAGCATGCATATTTATTGTTGTCTTTCTATCTTGTCTTAGTTCATTTACAAGCAACAGTATATATGTATAATACTGAAATAAACTTGCCACCGTTCGGTAGCTTTTACCTGTCGTCTGAACCACCTACACAATACTTACCATGCCTTCCCTGCCACGAAGACACAAGTTAGTTTGCAACAGGTTTAAATATACATAGGGCTCACTGGCATGATGCCACAAAGGGACGGGTTATAGTCTCAAGACACAAATGATATACAACGTAGGTGGCGAGCCCCGCAGCATAACACTTTGCCCCCATAACATACGACTATACATACGTTCCGTCCGGATCGGATCGGTCCCAGCGCCCCGGCGACCGTCCGCGGAACTCATAACATACCTTGTGCACAAGTTAACCGTGATCAAACAAAATTCACGATAACAGTTCCATAGCATAAACGATTTTGCATAGTCTTTCTGATCAGTATATCGCATAGCAGAAAGGATGTTCTATATGCATAGCACAATTCATAGAAGATAATGTATTCTTACTAATATTGAAGCATATGTTGAATATCCCAAACGAACAAGCATGCAGTATAAGTAATCGTTCCCAAGTTGAATGACAAGCAATATAATCCAAGTCTATTCCCTTTTTATCTTGGTATCTTTTAGTTATTACTTGGTATCGTCTGATCGGGGCAAAGAAGAATGCAAGTTTTTTAGGTGTGAAGCTTGGAAGCAGGGCTAGCTAATCGGGTTGGTAGCCACTCACTTAGTTGGTTGGAAGGGAGAAGGAAAGAGGCGCTTTAAGACTCCGCTTGTAAGCCACCTACTGCTCGTTTACCTGCATCACGAACAGCTCGATCAATATCGCTTCCTCTCTTTCCATACTCGGAATTGAAATGCAGTACAATGAACGAAAATAATAAAATCCATCGAAACCGTTCAAGTAAAACAAGCAAATCCGAAAACCAACTCAAAGCACGAAAGCAACAAGTGATATCGAAATCTGAGGCAACAAAAGATAACACCGGAGAGGTCCCTCCTGGCTCTGTCGCTAAATCGATCCCGGGGGCACAGTCCACTGAATATGGGAATCGATTCCGAAGAAGCAAATCCATAACAAGGACGAGTTCTTGTTTCAATCTATCCCGATCGAACGATACCATCTTGTGTTTCTTAGCCGCGCTCCTCGAATAGGAGGAACGGGGCGCCACACTATCCCTTCATACTTGTCACTACTGTGGCAAGGTAGGCTATATCGAGAGGGAGTGTAGACGCAAGTTGGGACTATGCCTGATTTGCGGATCCAACCAGCATCCAGCCAAGGACTGCTCTGAGCACCGGGAGGGAGCACCAACGGTAAATCGACCAGCTTTACCAGCACCAAGGCCAGGTTATCCAGCATTGGGAGCACCACAGACGGGAGTTGGAGGAGTCAGACCACCAGCTCTAGAAGGGTATCAGCAGAGACCACCATTGGCACCACAGGCAGCACTATTCCAGCAGGCTCATCAGCAGAGAGGTCCAGCTCAGGGACAAGGACAAGCATTTGCATTGGCTGTTGAGGAGGAAGCTACTGCAGGAAAGGTTATAGCAGGTACTATATTAGTA
This sequence comes from Iris macrosiphon, assembly GCA_036927795.1. Taxonomy (NCBI): domain Eukaryota; kingdom Viridiplantae; phylum Streptophyta; class Magnoliopsida; order Asparagales; family Iridaceae; genus Iris; species Iris macrosiphon. Next base: position 918,917 of record JAYESA010000009.1, read on the forward strand.
GCTTCATTACCTGCTGTAGCTTTATTTGATTTTGGAGCATCGCATTCATTCATAGCTGCTAGCTTCGTAGCCACACATAGAGTAGCTACCGTACCACTTTCGAAGACTAAGAGAATTCTTACAGGAGGTGGAATTATCCCAGTTAGTGACATATGTAGATCTTGTTCGGTAGTAGTCTATGGAAGAGAGATGCGAGCCCAATTTCTGATCTTTTTCATGCCGGATTATGATGTTGTACTTGGTATGGATTGGTTAAGTCAGTACCATGCGACCCTAGATTGCCGGCTTGGACGGGTTATATTTAGACCGCCTGGTCATCCAGAGTTTGAGTTTCTTCGGGGAGCTATAGAGCAAGGTGTTCAGCCTACTCTTAGGGTACTATCTGTAGAAGGGGAGTCAGGTTACCCAAGAGTTATATCAGAGTTTGTGGATATATTTTCTGATGATCTTCCAGGTTTACCACCTGATCGGAAAATAGAATTCACAATAGACTTGAATCCAGGAGCAGAGCCTATCACTTCATCAGTGTACCGGCTAGCACCTAAGGAGTTGGTGGAATTGAAGGAGAAGTTGATGATCTTCTGGAGAAGGGTTTTATTCGGCCCAGTGTTTCACCTTGGGGAGCACCCATATTATTTGTGTCAAAGAAAGATGGGACAGTACGCCTGTGTATTGACTACAGGGCACTGAACGTTGTAACCATTAAGAATCGGTATCCCTTGCCATGCATTGATGACCTATTTGATCAATTGAGTAGTGACAGGGTATTTTCGAATATTGACCTTAGATCCGATTATCACCAGATTAGAGTAAGGAAGGAGGATATACCGAAGACAGCCTTCAGGATCAAGTATGGACACTTTGAGTTCTTAGTTATGCCGTTTGGTTTAACCAACGCGCCATCTGTGTTCATGAGTTTGATGAACATAGTTTTTCATCAGTACTTGGACAAGTTCGTGGTTGTGTTTATTGATGATATCTTAGTATATTCTAAGAGCCACGAAGAGCACGAGGAGCATCTCAGAATCGTGCTAGAGACGCTGAGGCAGGAGAAGCTGTATGCCAAACTCAGTAAATATGAGTTTTGTATGGATAAGGTGCCTTTCTTGGGACATATCATCTTAGGAGAAGGACTTTCAGTTGATCCAGAGAAGGTTGCTGCAATAGAAACTTGGCCTACACCTACATCAGTTGCAGAAGTGAGAAGTTTCTCGGACTTGCTGGATATTACCGGAGGTTTGTAGAAAATTTCTCAAGGATTGCGGAACCTATGAAGCGATTGACGCATAAGGACCAGGATTTTGCATGGACGGAAGATTGTCAGAAGGCCTTTGAAGAATTGAAGAGGCGATTAACAACAACACCGGTCTTAACTCTTCCTTCATGATCGAGAGGCTTTGTTGTTTATAGTGATGCGTTAGGTAGTGGACTAGGATGTGTTTTGATGCAACATGGCAAAGTTATAGCTCATGCATCAAGACAGCTGAAGGTCCATGAGAAGAACTACCCAACGCACGATCTTGAGCTAGCTGCAGTGATATTTGCACTGAAGATATGGAGGCACTATCTTTATGGAGAGAATGTAGAAATCTTTATTGATCACAAGATTCTGAAGTATGTATATACTCAGAAGGAGCTCAATATGAGACAGAGACGTTGGCTTGAGTTGATGGTCGACTTTGATATAGATCTGCAGTACCATCCGGGCAAGGCGAATGTCATAGCAGACGTACTCAGCAGGAAGCCTACGACTTATTTTTTGACGATGCAGCCCCAACTATTAAAGGATCTATATGAGCTCCAGATAGAGATTATTTTACCAAGACAAAGTGGCTTGTTGGCGAATCTTGAAGTTAAGTCATCACTTGTGGAGAAGATTAAGGCGGCATTGCCCACCGATGCTAGATTTCGAAGACTTAAAGAGAAGACGGAAGCAGGCATGCAGACGAAACTTCGCATACATGAGGACGGGACATTAAGGTACGAAAATCTCCTATATGTACCGAATGAGAAATTGAGACATGAGTTGATGACTGAAACACATAGCTCCATGTACTCTATTCATCCGGGAGGAACAAAGATGTACCGAGATTTGAGGCAGTATTATTGGTGGCATAGAATGAAGAGGGAGATTGCACGGTTTGTGGCAAAATGTTTGGTATGCCAGCAAGTAAAGGTCGAGCATCAAAGAACTGCTGGTATGTTACAGCCGCTTCCCATACCCGAATGGAAGTGGAAACATATCACTATGGATTTTGTTACAGGATTTTCAAGAAGCCCCAGTGGAAAAGATACAGTATGGGTTATCGTAGGTCGACTCACTAAATCGGCACATTTCTTGCCGTTTAGAGTTGGGCAGTCCACGGAAGTACTAGCCGACATGTACATACGGGAGATCGTAAGATTACATGGAGTACCGGTTAGTATTGTGTCAGATCGTGACTCGAGATTTATATCCCATTTTTGGTGAAGCATGCAAGAGAGTCTTAGCACCCGACTCAAGTTCAGCACTGCTTACCATCCACAGACAGATGGTCAATCTGAGCGCACGATTCAGATCTTGGAGGATATGCTACGATCGTGTATGTTAGATTTCGGAGGGTCTTGGGAAGATTATTTGCACTTGGTGGAGTTCTTCTATAATAACAGCTACCAGGCAAGCATCCAGATTGTAAACCCCCTGAATTTTCAAAATTACTAAAACTTGGATTTTTCCAATTTTCTGAAATTTTCTGGGAATTTCCTGAAATTAAATCAAGGTTCTTAATTATTAAATAATATTTAATTATTATTAAATAATATTAAAATATCATGGAAATAATATTTTTGGTGTAAAATGAAAAACTGGACTTATGATAATTTTTCTGGATTTTTCTAGGCCTCAGACCTATTTTTAAATGCCTAAAAACTATTTTAATTAATTAATTATTAATTAACTGTTTTAATTATTATTATTATTATTATATTTATTATTATTTATTTTATTTTTTTCTTTTCTCTCGGGCCGGCCCGGCCCAGTGGACCGGCCCAGCCAGCCTAACAGTCCCCAGCCCGCTTCCTTGCGGGTCGGGCGGGTCTGCCCGGACCCGTTAGCCGCCTGACCCGCACGACCCGTTCTCCCCAGCCCCCACGCCGCCCGCATCCCTCGCCGGCCTCCGCGCGCAGCGCCGCCCGCTCCGGCCGGCTCGCCCCGCTCTCCGCGGCCACGAGCCCCTCTTCCCCGCCTAGCTCGGCCCCCAGAACCGCCTCCTTTCCCCTTTAAAAGCCCCCCTCTTCTTCTTCTTCCTCCCTGACTTCCACCCTCTCCGGCCACCACTCGCCACAGCTCCGCCGCCTCCCAGCTCCGCCGGCGATGCCACTCCCCGCCGACCTCCTTGCCAGCGCCACCATCTCCTCCCCTCTCCTCTTCCCTCCGCCTCTGCCCTCCGGCGCCCCAACAGCCCCCGCTCGGTCCAGCCTCCTCGCCGTGCCTCCGCCGCGCCTCCGCTCGACCTCACCGTGCAGCACCGCCGTCCAGAACCCCGACCCCGAGCCACCCAGCCCATCTCCTGCGTACCCCCGGCCGGCCACCCGCCGCAGCATCCAGGAAACCCTAACCCTAGATTCCCTGTGTCCGACATGAGTCGGACACGTATCGGACTCGGTTCGACCCTGATTTTTGGGTCCCCTTTAGGTGCGTGTAACTTTTTGTTCGTAGCTCTGTTTTTGATTCCGTAAATTACGTTGCGAAGCCTGTATGACCCTCTCGGTGCCCGGACAAACCGCTCGGGGCATCGCGTCCTGTGGTGATCGCACACCGCGATCCAAAAACAGGAAAAAAACCAGACCCTGTTTCACCCCGGAATTGAGTACGCCCCGCCAAACAGGATGACTTGGTCGCATGCGGTCTTCACAGATACGTGTGCATCGTCGATACGGACGTGTGAGATTTTGCGGAAGCTGATTCGGGTGTGCGTGCACACCGAAATCAACGCGTATCCGCGGACATCGCCCCGTATCCGGCTTTTTTGCAATTCGCCCTAACTTCTTGTACACTCGTCAGATCGAGACAAAACTTATGCCATCGGACTCGTAGCAATACGCTGGTCCCGTGGGTCAAGTTTGGTTCGATTTTGAGAACGTTGACGAAATCGCGTGTCGTGGGCCCCACAGGCCCCGTTCGACGGGTGATTTTGTGATCGGCTCATCGGAATCCAAATCTGGAAGTTCCGTTGGGTTCGTATCAGCGTTCCTGACCTGTTGACACTAGGTTTGATGAATTTGGAGACCGTTGACCCGGACACGTTTTTCGGTGCAAAGCGGGCCCACCGGCGGACCCCGTTTTGACCCGAAACTGCCGTTTTTGTCCTTGTCTCTAAATTGGACCCAAGGATAGGCGTTTCTAGCTATTTGACATCTTCTGAGCATGATGGTAATGTCTATTTCAGCTTTTGGACTCATCTCTAGAATATTTCCCCGCGTACAATTAATTGGATCCAAACAACAGACAAGTACCTGTACTTCAAGTTAAATCTTTATATTGTGATAATTAATTCTCTGCTTTACTAGTACCCTTGATGATTACACCTAGTGTTAGGAATACTGGAATTCATGTCTTGAATATTTGGAGTTCATGTCTTGTTTTTCATGTCGGGTGGGAGAATACTAGAAGGCATGTAGTTTACCCTTCCCCTTGTCATGTTTAATAGCTGTTGGTACGCGACTGTACCTCAGCCGGATCTCGATTTTCCCTGTTTAATAGTCGTTTATGATGGCCGGATTAGCCTTATAAACCCCTACATGCCAACTATGTATTCTAAAACAAACACAAGTTCACACAGATAGTCTCTGGTCTTGTTATATTTCTTGCTGACTGTTGTAGTTTTATTTCCTGTCTCATTTATTCCTGTTTTCTCATATTCTTGTTTACAGCATTAACTCTGAGATATTGATGTTCTTTTATGCAGTTTCTCAACATGATACTCAATTTAATTATCATAAATATTTAGTTTAATCTTGTTGTGCATTGTGTACTTTGCTCCTTTCCTGACTGGATCTGTTGATTTAGGCGATGATGAGGACCTTGCCCCTACATATTATGGTCCCTATGAGGGTACAGATGATACTTATGAGGAGCCAGATCCCACCCAGGAGACCCCTGCTGCAGAGTAGATAGCAGTGGCTATTTTTTTATTTATTGCTCTTATCTTAGTAATCGGGTTTGTCCCCGATTTCATTCTGATTTCTGTACTAAACATTTGAATCTGTTGTCACATTTATTTTCTCTGAAATCTTAAGTATCTGTTTCTCATTATTATCTTGCCTATGTTATTTGTGAATGAGCTAGATTAGTTAAATGTGGATTTGACCTAGACAGCGTACTACCGCCGACTCTGCGGCGTAGGCTGGACGTACCCACGCACTCGTGCCCGAATTTCCGGGTGCGGGTCGTGACACGTTTTTATGGTGGCCCATGCAGGTCCTATCCTTAAATAGGGTAATACCATAGGACAGGGTATGGAATAAGGTTGAGGATTCTAGGAAAAGCTCATTCACAGTATAGGGTCCTTATTTCAATTCTTGATATCATTTCTGCTCAATTTTCCTATCGCCCTTGATTTTCAAGTAATCTATTCTGATCTTCCTATCCCTTAATCTTTCAGAATGGTCCAGACAAGGAACACAGTATGAGGCACATCAGAACCAGCTGAGCAGAATGTGCCCGAGACTCTTGCACTCCCGCCGCCTCCATCTGTTCCGGCAGTTACTCTGGATGGGGCACAGCTACTTGGAGTATTCCAGGGACTGGTGGAATCCCAGAAAGAACAGACTGCACTTCTGCGGACCAGCCTCTCAGAAGCTCTTAGGTCCCAGGAGTCGCCACTCAAGAGGCCAGGGAGTGCCAAAGACTTCAAGAATCTTAGGCCCCTGGAATTCTACGGAATTGAGGGCATTCTCTATGCCGATGAGTGGATAGAGAATGTCGAGAGACTCCTGAAGACTGCTCGGGTTCCTGATGATCTCAAAGTGGAGTCCGCAAGCCTGCAACTGTTCGACATAGCTCGAACCTGGTTCAGAGATGAACCCCAACTATCTGCTCCTGATCTCACCTGGGAGGACTTCAAGAGGCTATTCAAGGAAAAATTCTACCCTGAAGTGGCTCGGGAAGCTCTCGAAAACCAATTCGAGAGACTGGAACAAGGCAACCTGTCTGTTGATGAGTATACTGCTGAATTTAGCAGGTTAAGCCATTTTGCGGAGTACATGGTTCGTACCCCGGAGGACAGAGCCCGTAGATTCAAGAAGGGGCTGTCTCCGGATATTTGCCTTGCTGTCACCACCAGCCGAGCTCGCACCTATGAGGAAATCTTGAGCGTAGCACAAGGCGTTGAGAGAGACATGGGGCATAAACTAAAACGAGAGAGAGATACCAGAAATACGGGACCCAACAAACGCCCTTTTCAACAACAACAACAGCAGAGGGCCCCGCAGCAAACTCAGCGTCCTCTCCCTCGAGCTCCAGCACCCCAACACCAGGCTCAAGGACGGAACCAACAAGCTGCTGCTTGTAACTTTTGCCAAAAACCAGGTCATACTTGGCAAGTCTGCAGGAAGAGGCTAGGTGCATGCCTCTACTGCGGCTCAGCAGCGCATCAAATGAGGGACTGTCCTGCTGCTCAAGGACGCACCGCTGCACCCAAGGCTCCAGTCCAGGCCAGGGCCCCAGCAGCACAACAGAGGGGACCCCCGTTTCCAACACAACAACAACGCTTTGCTCAGCACCAACAGCAGCAACAGAGGGGTGCACCGCAGCAAGGCCGTGCTTATGCAATGACTCTGGAAGAAGCTGAAGCCACAGCAGACGTGATCACAGGTTCTGTGCTTATAAATTCAATACCAGCTATTACTTTATTTGACTCTGGAGCTTCACATTCATTCATGTCAGTAGATTTCCTTATGAAGCATAGCTTAATCACTAAACCCCTTAGAAATTGTTATAAGATCATTACCGGTGGAGGAATTATCCCGGTTAGTGATGCTTGTAACAATTGCCCTATTACATTGTGTGGAAGAGAACTGTATGCTAGGCTACTCGTAATGTCATTTCCCAGTTTTGATATTATACTGGGTATGGATTGGTTGAGTCAACATCATGCCACTATAGACTGCCACAGAGGTAGTGTAATCTTCAGGCCCCCTGACAAGCCAGAATTTGAATTTGCTAGAGGTTCTAGAGAAATGGGTAATAACAAAATTTGTGGAGCCCTAGTAACAGAAGAATTGCCACTACCTATCATCTCTGAATATCTTGATGTCTTCCCTGAGGATCTCCCAAGCTTACCCTCAGACCGAGAAGTTGAATTCTCTATTGACTTAGTGCCAGGAGCAGCAGCAGTATCTCAAAATCCCTACAGAATCAACAAGAAGGAGATAATAGAACTAAATGAGCAAATCAAAGAGCTAGAAGACAAATGTTTCATTAGGTCTAGTGTCTCACCCTGGGGAGCTCCAGTATTATTTGTGCCCAAGAAGGACAGAACATCCCGAATGTGTATTGACTATAGGGCCTTGAATGCCTTAACAATTAAGAATAAGTATCCCCTACCCAGGATAGATGACTTATTTGATCAGTTAAGTGGAGCTCGGATATTTTCAAAGATTGATTTGAGTTCTGGTTACCACCAAGTAAGGGTGAGAAAGGAAGACATCCCTAAAACTGCTTTCAATACCCGGAACGGACACTACGAATTCTTAGTAATGCCGTTCGGGTTGACGAATGCACCAGCAGTTTTTATGAACTTGATGAACAGAGTCTTTCAGCAATATCTAGAAAAATTTGTAGTGGTCTTTATTGATGATATTTTGATCTACTCCAAGACCTCCGAAGAACATGAAGAACATTTGAGGCTAGCATTGGAGACTTTGAGGAAGGAAAAACTTTATAGAAAATTATCTAAATGTGCTTTCTTCCTAGACAAAGTAGAATTCTTGGGACATGTTGTGACTGGAGATGGAATAGCAGTAGATCCTAAGAAGATAGCGGCAGTAGAATCCTGGCCCACTCCAGACTCGGTAGCAGAAATTAGAAGTTTCCTGGGATTAGCTGGCTACTATCGGAAGTTTGTGAAGGACTTTGCTAGAATTGCTGAACCCATGACAAAATTAACAAGGAAGGATGAAGAGTTCACCTGGACTGATAAATATCAGCATGCTTTTGAGGAATTGAAGAAAAGGCTGACTACTGCCCCTATTCTGACCTTACCTTCTGGAACCGGAGGTTTCGCTATTTATAGTGATGCTTCTGGAAAAGGTCTAGGTTGTGTATTGGAGCAGAACAAGAAAGTAATAGCATATGCCTCTAGACAGCTTCGACCCCATGAAAAGAACTATCCAACTCATGATTTAGAATTGGCAGCTGTCATTTTTGCTCTTAAACTATGGAAGCATTATCTTTATGGAGAAAAGGTGGAAATATTTACAGACCATAAAAGTCTAAAATATATCTTCACCCAGAAAGAGCTGAACATGAGGCAAAGAAGGTGGCTGGAACTAATGAAAGACTTTGATATCACCCTTCAATATCATCCTGGGAAGGCCAATGTAGTTGCTGATGCTCTAAGCAGATATCCTATGGCGATGTACTTGACTATGGACCGACACTTGCTCGAGGACCTGGAAAGTTTAGGTATTGAGATAATTATCCCAGGAAACGAAGGCCAAATGATGAACTTGCAGATTCAGTCTACTTTAATAGACAAGATCAAAGAGACTCAGTTTCAAGACGAAGGCCTGCGAAGCCTTCGAGGTCAAGTGCAAGCTGGATTAGTGGAAGATTTCAGAATTCATGAAGACGGATCACTGAGGCATGGCGATAGATTATGTGTACCTCAAGGAGACATAAGGGAAGAAATTATGCAAGAGGCGCACAGATCGCAATACTCTATACATCCAGGATCCAACAAGATGTACAAGGACCTGAGGACGCATGTTTGGTGGCATGGCATGAAAAGAGAAGTAGCCAGGTTCGTATCTCGTTGTTTAGTGTGCCAACAAGTCAAGGCAGAAAGACAAAGACTTGGAGGATTGCTTCAACCACTACCCATTCCGGAGTGGAAGTAGGAACATATCACAATGGATTTTGTTTCCGGACTTCCAAGGACACCTAGTGGAAAGGATGTAATTTGGGTGATAGTAGATAGACTGACCAAGTCTGCACATTTTCTACCCTTCAAAGTAGGGCTATCTACAGAGAAGCTGGCAGATTTATATATCAGACACATTGTCAGGTTGCATGGAGTTCCAGTAAGTATTGTCTCCGACCGAGATTCAAGATTCACCTCTCACTTCTTGAAGAGCTTACAAGCCAGCTTGGGGACTCAACTCAAATTCAGCACAGCTTATCATCCCCAAACCGATGGACAATCGGAACGTACAATCCAGACACTTGAAGATATGCTTCGTACATGTGTTCTGGATTTTGGAGGATCCTGGGAAGACTATCTACATCTTGTGGAGTTCTCTTATAATAACAGTTACCAAGCAAGTATTGAGATGACTCCATTTGAAGCTCTGTATGGACGAAGATGTCGTACCCCGCTATCATGGGATGACGTTGGAGAAAGAGCCCTACTGGGACCAGAGATGGTGATCGATTCAACTGAGAAGGTAAAATAAATAAGGGACAGACTTCGAGTGGCTCAAGACAGGCAACGACATTGGGCAAATAGCCACCGAAGGCCCTTAGAATTTGAGGTAATTAAATTTATGAATTCAAGTCAATTTAAACATTTTGATTATGGGACTAAGACTTGATTATAACTTTATTAAAGGTTGGAGAGCTGGTATTCTTGAAGATTTCTCCGACACGTGGCACCATTAGGTTCGGAAGGAGTGGAAAACTCAGCCCAAGATTTATTGGACCTTTTGGCATTCAGGAGAAAATCGGAGAAGTGGCATACCGACTGGCATTGCCACCCTCTCTGGATGGAGTCCATAACGTCTTCCACGTGTCGCAGCTGAGAAAGTACGTATCAGACCCCAGCCACATTTTGGATCACTCAGAGTTCGAAGTAGGCCCAAGGTTGACTTACCAAGAGCAACCCGTGGAGATACTGGATCGATCGGAGAAAGTTCTATGGAACCAGGTTATTTTCCTTGTTCGCGTAGCTTGGAAGCACCATTCTCCCGACGAATCCACCTGGGAGCGAGAAGACGAGATTAGAGAGCGCTACCCTTATCTTTTTGAACCCTGAGGTATATTTTAATTCTCAGCCTTTCCTTTTCGTGCCATTGTTATTCTTAAATTTTAAGGACAAAATTTTTATAAGTTGGGAAGGTTGTAAACCCCCTGAATTTTCAAAATTATTAAAACTTGGATTTTTCCAATTTTCTGGAATTTTCTGGGAATTTCCTGAAATTAAATCAAGGTTCTTAATTATTAAATAATTTTTAATGTTAGTAAATAATATTAAAATATCATGGAAATAATATTTTTGGGTGTAAAATGAAAAACTGGACTTAGGGTAATTTTTCTGGATTTTTCTAGGCCTCAGACCTATTTTTAAATGCCTAAAAACTATTTTAATTAATTAATTATTAATTAACTGTTTTAATAATAATTATTATTATTATTATATTTATTATTATTTATTTTATTTTTTTCTTTTCTCTCGGGCCGGCCCGGCCCAGTGGATCGGCCCAGCCAGCCCAACAGTCCCCAGCCCGCTTCCTTGCGGGTCGGGCGGGTCTGCCCGGACCCGTTAGCCGCCCGACCCGCACGACCCGTTCTCCCCAGCCCCCACGCCGCCCGCATCCCGCGCCGGCCTCCGCGCGTAGCGCCGCCCGCTCCGGCCGGCTCGCCCCGCTCTCCGCGGCCACGAGCCCCTCTTTCCCGCCTAGCTCGGCCCCCAGAACCGCCTCCTTTCCCCTTTAAAAGCCCCCTATTCTTCTTCTTCCTCCCTGACTTCCACCCTCTCCGGCCACCACTCGCCACAGCTCCGCCGCCTCCCAGCTCCGCCGGCGATGCCACTCCCCGCCGACCTCCTCGCCAGCGCCACCATCTCCTCCCCTCTCCTCTTCCCTCCGCCTCTGCCCTCCGGCGCCCCAACAGCCCCCGCTCGGTCCAGCCTCCTCGCCGTGCCTCCGCCGCGCCTCCGCTCGACCTCACCGTGCAGCGCCGCCGTCCAGAACCCCGACCCCGAGCCACCCAGCCAATCTCCGACGTACCCCCGGCCGGCCACCCGCCGCAGCATCCAGGAAACCCTAACCCTAGATTCCCTGTGTCCGACACGAGTCGGACACGTATCAGACTCGGTTCGACCCTGATTTTTGGGTCCCCTTCAGGTGCGTGTAACTTTTTGTTCGTAGCTCTGTTTTCGATTCCACAAATTACGTTACGAAGCCTGTATGACCCTCTCGGTGTCCGGATAAACCGCTCGGGGCATCGCGTCCTGTGGTGATCGCACACCGCGATCCAAAAACAGGAAAAAAACCAGACCCTGTTTCATCCCGGAACTGAGTACGCCCCGCCAAACGGGATGACTTGGTCGCGTGCGGTCTTTACAGATACGTGCGCGTCGTCGATACGGACTTGTGAGATTTCGCGAAAGCTGATTCGGGTGTGCGTGCACACCGGAATCAACGCGTATCCGCGGACATCGCCTCGTATCCGGCTTTTCTGCAATTTGCCCTAACTTCTTGTACACTCGTCAGATCAAGACGAAACTTGTGCCATCGGACTCGTAGCAATACGCTGGTCCTGTGGGTCAAGTTTGGTTCGATTCTGAGAACGTTGACAAAATCGCGTGTCGTGGGCCCCACAGGCCCCGCTCGACGGGCGATTTTGTGATCGGCTCATCAAAATCCAAATCTGGAAGTTCCGTTGGGTTCGTATCAGTGTTCCTGACCTGTTGACACTAAGTTTGGTGAATTTTGAGACCGTTGACCCGGACACATTTTTCGGTGCAAAGCGGGCCCACCGGCGGACCCCGTTTTGACCCGAAACTGCCGTTTTTGCCCTTGTCTCCAAATTGGACCCAAGGAAAGGCGTTTCTAGCTATTTGACATCTTCTGAGCATGATGGTAATGTCTATTTCAGCTTTTGGACTCATCTCTAGAATATTTCCCCCCGTACAATTAATTGGATCCAAACAACAGGCAAGTACCTGCACTTCAAGTTAAATCTTTATATTGTGATAATCAATTCCCTGCTTTACTAGTACCCTTGATGATTACACCTAGTGTTAGGAATACTGGAATTCATGTCTTGAATATTTGGAGTTCATGTCTTGTTTTTCATGTCGGGTGGGAGAATACTAGAAGGCATATAGTTTACCCTTCCCCTTGTCATGTTTAATAGCTGTTGGTACGCGACTGTACCTCAGCCAGATCTCGATTTTCCCTGTTTAATAGCCATTTATGACCGCCGGATTAGCCTTATAAACCCCTACATGCCAACTATGTATTCTAAAACAAACACAAGTTCACACAGATAGTCTCTGGTCTTGTTATATTTCTTGCTGACTGTTGTAGTTTCATTTCCTGTCTCATTTATTCCTGTTTTCTCATATTCTTATTTACAGCATTAACTCTGAGATATTGATGTTCTTTTATGCAGTTTCTCAACATGATAATTTAATTGTCATAAATATTTAGTTTAATCTTGTTGTGCATTGTGTACTTTGCTCCTTTCCTGACTGGATCCGTTGATTTAGGCGATGATGAGGACCTTGTCCCTACATATTATGGTCCCTATGAGGGTACAGATGATACTTATGAGGAGCCAGATCCCACCCAGGAGACCCCTGCTGCAGAGTAGATAGCAGTGGCTATTTTTTTATTTATTGCTCTTATCTTAGTAATCGGGTTTGTCCCCGATTTTATTCTAATTTCTGTACTAAACATTTGAATCTGTTGTCACATTTATTTCCTCTGAAATCTTAAGTATCTGTTTCTCATTATTATCTTGCCTATGTTATTTGTGAATGAGCTAGATTAGTTAAATATGGATTTGACCTAGACAGCGTACTACCGCCGACTCTGCGGCGTAGGCTGGACGTACCCACGCACTCGTGCCCGAATTTTCTGGTGCGGGTTGTGACACAGATGGCACCATTCGAGGCTTTGTACGGCAGAAAATGCAGATCATCGATATGTTGGAGTGACGTTGGCGAGCGTCAAATACTGGGTCCAGAGTTGGTGATGCAGACCGTTGAAAAGGTGAAACAAATTCAAAATCATCTTCGTGCAGCTCAGGACAAACAGAAGCATTGGGCTGATACACACAAACGTCCTTTGGAGTTCAAAGAAGGAGAGCACGTATTCTTGAGGATCTCACCTACTCGAGGTACTATTCGATTTGGGAGCAGAGGCAAGCTGAGCCCAAGGTACATTGGGCCATTTGATATTCTGAAGCGCATTGGTGAGGTGGCGTATGTTTGTGGTATTAAACGAAAGAATGAAAGTGTATTTCAATGACAGGGTTTATACGAGACCCGTGCCCTTTGGTTTACAAACAAACTTGTACAATTCGATCCTATACGAGGATGCGGGAGTATAATTTATTTAATCTGGGTATAAATTACTATAGGTGTCTGATATGCGGTCGATCACTTTAGTCCTTGGACTACACGATGTTGAAGAAGTATCGTGGATGACGGGATGCAGCTTCGGAGGTTGCGAAGGAGGGTGGATGCGCGATGCTGAAGGTCGTCGCTCCCTATTCCTTGCCTGAGCTCTGTATTCTTCTCTCTCTCTCTCTCTCCCTCTTGATCTCCGGTTCGGTGACCTTGTTCGATCCTTCTTTCAAAGTTTCGAGCTTTGATCTGATATTGGTATTCTTGGCCAAATTTTCCGACCTGGTTCGATGTTCCAAATTGTCGACCTTGTTCCCCATTGATAGGGGTCTCTATTTATAGAGTTTTGGTGACAGTGACCACTCCATCGGTGTAACAACCGAGGAGTGGAAAGTACAGCACCCTTTTACACAACGGTTAAAGTAACCAATGCCTACGTATAGATGATATTTTGAATAAGCGTGTGACATGGGTCCAACTAAGGGGACACAACGCGTACAATTGCTACTAAGATCATGGCGTAAAAGCCACGTAGGTAGGTATCCATTGTGTAGAAGGGGTTGGCGTAGAAGCCAAATGTCTGTCACCTTGGCGTAGAAGCCAAATAGGCATAGAAGCCGAGTAGGCGTGGAAGCCGAGTAGTCGTAGAGACTGAGGGGGCGTGGAAGCCGAGCAGGCATAGAAGCCGAACAGGCATAGAAGCCGAGTAGGCATGGAAGCCGAGCAGTCGTAGAGACTGAGGGGGCGCGGAAGCCGTAGGAGCACAGATCCTGAATGGACGTAGAAGCCGCTGCGTACCGTGCCAGGGTGCTGATGTGGACGTCTTTAGCCGGAATTACGGCTTTTGGAGATCAAATCTTTAGCAGAGATTTGTCATCATCCTGTGCATTAAATGCGGAGACGTGCCTTGAGGGGAAACTGTCATCGCCCTGTGCGTTTTGACGGAGGGACATGCCTTGAGGGGACGCTGTCACCGCTCTGTGCGTTTTGACGGAGGGACGTGCCTTGAGGGGACGCTGTCACCGCTCTGTGCATTTTGACGGAGGGACGTGCCTTGAGGGGACACTGTCACCGCTCTGTGTGCTTTGGCGGAGAGACGTGCCTTGAGGGGACACTGTCACCGCTCTGTGTGCTTTGGCGGAAAGACGTGCCTCGAGCCCTGTACGAAGCGCAGTTTTTGATGTGGCAGGCGGTTTGTCTTCTGCGGAGCGTAAAACAGCCTATGTTTGCCTGTGTAAAACAAGGCAGCGTGTTCTCTTTGCACGCGAAAGAGCGGTTTACGCCGGGGGATTTTAGTAAGCGCCGGTTTGGTGATATTTTAACCAAATCCTCTGCATTAAATGCTGAGATCCGCCATCATACTATGGAGCGCGTCCCGAGGGGTCTACCCCCGTTCCCAGCCGTCGTTTGGGTAGCTGTGCAGCACTTTTTGTCAGGAGTCAGAGGTCAGGTTTACTGCGTGACTGGACAGTTTCTTTTCGGGAATACGAAGCGTTCCTCGTACGCTTTAACGCTGCTTTGAAAGCGGCTGGACTTTACGCCATGGAGGCGATGAAGAACCCTGTTTTACGCTGGATGGCTCTGAAGGCCTCTGCCTACGCTGCTCTGTATCAAGACGCTGCGTAGATCTTCCAAGCATTTTTTTTATGCTTCTACAAGACCCCCTTCAAAGCTTTTAAATTCCTCGGAATTTGAAACGCTTTGAATGAAGCATGAACGGCCCCTCGTAACTCGAAACGTTTCTGAATGGAGCATTGAAACGGTCGATGCTGACTTTATGGCGGATTTATTGGGGACCGCTGTGATCTCTTTTGCCTATAAAAGGCTGGGGGGGTGAACCTGTCTTCACCATATTCCCATTGTCATGCAGAGATGATCGTCGGAGTTCGTCGGATCGATCTGAGGAAGAAGGAGATCATGTTCTTCCAGCATGTAGGGAGCCGTAAAAGACGGCGTCTTCGAGCAAGTGTCCACTGCAACGATGGATCATGGAAGGATATCTTAGCCTCCCTTGCTCGGGATAATCAGCAACTTTGTATGGCGTTGCCCCAGGAGAGAGGAAGGGTCGTATTGGACCACAGCGGCTGGCATGCTGTGTATCTTCCTCTGAGATCCCCGCGGACGAGATTAGACAAACTGTAATCTATCGTCCCCAATCGAGTTGGGCTTAAAGAAGCCTCAACTGGATCGGCCATGGAGTTCATGACTGTGGTAGTCGATGAACAGCCCTCGAAGAAGAGGAAGACCTTCACCCATGTGAGAACCTGTCAGTACAGCTTCTGGGCGATCTTCGGACGATGATGGGGGGACTCCTTTATAGACGGAGTTTTCCTCAAATGTAATCATGAGAAATAGAGAAAAAACCCTTGTAGATTGGATTTCCCTCATATGTAATCATGATTTTAATCTTTAATAAAATCGTCTTCTTCTCCATATGATCGTCTTGCCATACATTGCTTGTGAAGTCTGAATATGTGCAGCTTCGACACGTCTAAATCTTTACGCTGACTCTGATAGAAAGAGTATTAGGCCCTGTCCTTTATGCATAGCGGATAGTCCATAGAACGCTGCTGAGCACTTTGAACATGTAGAACTGTCCTGTTGCTAGGACTGCGTAGAATTTCTGAACTGTTGCCTCTCTGATGAGCGGAATTTCATTTTGTTCAGAATTCGTCTTCAAGAATGATCTCTCGAAACTCCCTTGGAACAGGGTCGAGGTTTTTGTCTGTCAAACTGAGTTGCCACTTTGATAGACGAGATGTTCAGACTGGAATCTGGATGAACCTCCAGTTTTCTGGACCCAAGAGGAGTAATTTCTCAATGTTTGAACTCTGCATACTTCGGATACTTGGGGATGCTTTGGGTCAAGAACGAGTATCTTCTGTGTGAACTCTTTGCACTTGACCGCCTTGGGGACTGTTTAGATATGCGGAAAGTCGTGGAGCGGGAAATCATGTCTGTAGCCTCTTGAGCGTAAAACACCATCGAGCGTGAAATCGTAAACTTGTGGTTCCTGAGCGTGAAGTCATAGGTTTGTTGCCTCTCGAGCATAAAAATGCTACAGAGCACAAAGGCATCCGGGCAAGAAAAACCATAGACTTGTAGCTGTCGAACGTAAAGCCGTTAGATTCGTAGCTGTCGAGCGTAGAAAAGCTCCTTTTAGCGTAGGACTGTAGATCTGTAGCCTGTAAGCGTAGAATACCATCGAGCGTAAAATCGTAGACCTGTGGTTCCTGAGCGTGAAGTCGTAGGTTTGTTGTCTCTCGAGCATAGAATGCTACCGAGCACAAAGGCATCCGGGCAAGAAAAACCATAGACTTGTAGCTGTCGAACGTAAAGCCGTTAGATTTGTAGCTATCGAGCGTAGGAAAGCTCCTTTAGCGTAGAACTGTTTGATTTGTAGCTCCTGAAAAGAAAATTTCTTCGAGCATGAGGTTTGCGAATCTGTTGCTGCTGAGCGTAAACTGAGCGCCACCGAGCGTGAGATCGTCGATTTGGTATCTGCTGAGCGTAAAGTCGTGGGTTTGTGGCCTCTCGAGCATAAAAGCTACCGAGCACAAAGGCATCCGGGCGTAAAACCATAGACTTGTAGCTTGCGAGCGTAAAACCGTAGATCCGTTGCTGTCGAGCGTAGAAAGCTCATTTAGCGTAAAACCCGCTGAACCGTCTTGCACGAAAAAAAAACCTTTCGAATTCGCTGACTGTCCGTCTTCCAAGGGTAGTGGGCTGACGTAGCATCCAATCATGATCAACTATTAATTGTGAGATTTGGTTAGGGTCTCGAGGGGTTCGTCCGAGGATTCGAGGAGTCGACCCGGACTGTATATATATCCCCAGCTTCTGGAAAGAAAAACTTTTCATCTGTCTTTTACGAAAGAGAGCTTTCGACTGTTCGAGTTTTTCTTCGTTCTTTCTCCGAGCACTTCGAGTCTTTCAGAAATGGCGCCGAAACAAACCCCCTCCGCTAAGGGAAAGAGCATAGGTTCTTCTTCTCATTCTTCTGTCCCGGCGAGGGAATCTCCGGTCGGACAAGGTGAACTTCCCTCTGAGGGGAGCATCCCGCCGACGACTAGCGCTCCCGGCTTTAGAGGTAGAACTTTTTGGGATGACACAAACGACAAAAAATTCTTCGCACACGTTGAACGTGACTGCACTAGGTCGTCTTCTATGCTGATAGCCTCTTTTGAGGAAGATGACGCACGGAGGCATTTTCATCTTTTATGCCCATATTTCTAATGTGTCAGCGTAAAGACTCCGTATTTTCGTAGCTCTGGGCGTAAATAGCTTGGGCTACCGAAAATTGGCATATTTCGTAAAATTTGAATTTTACGTTTGTGGAGGAGACTTCCGGCATAAGGTGACCAAATTTGTATAATCTTGGCGTAAAGCACAGACTGTCGTTTCCTTAGTCCGTGTGTTTGTGCCAAACTTGTAATGACCTATCTTCTTTGCATTATCTTGCAGTTGATCTGGGTGAGTCCCCATTGGCTGAGGTGATGGACTCCGCTGCGGGGATGCTGCACTCGAACTATCTGGAGGATCTGTCCCATGTGGCATTTCCCATCTCTAGACCCCAGTATCCTGAGGGAAGGGAGCTCCTGATATCGGCCCAGGGTGAGCGAATGCTGTTGAGTATGATCAACGGCGAACCCTTGGTACGTGTAGATGGGGAGCGGTACATAAAGCCGGCTTTCCTTTTTGGGGACATGATTGATAAACAGTCCCAGACGAAGCCCAAGAGGGAGCCTTGGGTTTTTCCTGCCGGGGATTTGGTCTTGTACCTGCCGACGATGCCGAGGGATTATCCCATCTCGGCCTTCTCCCATGCGACGCATCCCAGGAAGATGTCTTGGAAGCTGACTCCTGATCTTCACGGGAAGCCGGGGAAGATCTTTCATCTGAAAGGCGCTGACCAGGGGTCGTTTGTTAGTCGCCCTTCTGGCGTTGTGACGCTGTTCCGAGGACTGTACCCCGGCAGTGTTCCAAGTGAAGATAGCTCGGTGATCCAGCCGGTCCAATTGCCGACCTTCTGCAACGACTTCATGGGTCGAGGTGGGGTATATCCCAAGGAGAATCCTCGGTGCAATGGGTGGATTGCCCCAACGAACTCCCAATGGAGATGCCTAGTTGACTGGGCCTTAAAGCACTTCCAGAGAGAGTTGGAGGGCATCGGACTATATGCCGCTGTGAGTGCGACGAGCGTCGGGCTGCCTCCGAACCCTAATTTGTTCCTGGCACTGATGGAGCGGTACATTCCGCTCACCGGGACCTTCGCCACTCCACTAGGAGAGTTGGGGTTGGCCCTTCATGAGATGGCAGTTGTCTCGAGACTGCTGATGGGGGATACCCCATATGAAGAGTACGTTCCCACCAACCGGGAGTTGGGGGATTTGGACCCTCGGGTGGCGGAAGTATATCAGGAGCTGATGTGCCAGTACTTCGCGTGCACCACTTTTTATAACGAGCCTTCTGATTTGGCTCACACCACCAAGTGGATGTCTTACCTCTTCTTCCACCGAGCCAGGGCCGCCAGGTCGGAGAAAGCCTCGGGTGGTAAGAAAGAGCCCGTGAACTGCTTGGGCGTCCTCAGTGCCCAGATTGTGGAGACTCTTATGGAGGAGGCTGAAGCTCCGGATCAGATTCTTGTGGAGGGGGTAGGAAAGTACCCGGAAGGCACTAAGGCCTGTAGTTACTTGAGGCGTTGCCGCAGACCTTTGTCTAAGGAGGCCCAGCTGGCTGGTTTCCTCTCCATATGGCTGCGTCAAGTAGTGGTACCGGGCACCGTGTCCGCGGACCGCATTCACCGCAACATCCTGTGGCCGGCAGTGCGCCTGGTGTTTGGGGCAAGACTGGGCTTGCTTCCTGCCATGGTGTGCCGTATACAGGCTGGCCTGAGGGCCATGACAGATGGGTTGCTCGTTGATGAAGCTCGGCGGAAGAGCTTCCCTAGGGTGGAATTACCATACTTGTACTTGATGGGATGGTTAATTCTCCACAATTCTCGGGTTATGTCACCCGGTTCCGGTAGCATCTCAGGGGGTATATTCCTATTGAATTACAGGGATTCCTCCTGGAATGTGAATACAGTTTTAGACTGTCGGCTGGTTTTGAACCTCAGCCATGGCTGGAAGATCCTTTGTACTCCCCCTCCTGTGCATCGCAACCAGTCAAGGCTGTGGCTCGAGGATTCAGGTCGAGAGAAGACCGTTCTTTCTCCGGAGGCGTTTAATTGGTTGGTCTGTATTAGACCTTCCCATCTGCTGTATAGGAGCGAAGACCATTGCTTCTTCGAGCCCTACCTGCCTAGTCGGTTCGCCAGGCAGTTCGGGTACGACCAGTTGCATGTGGGCAACGCCGTCACCAGCTTCAGGTCCAGGGGTGGACTCATTGATGGAGCTAGAGGGTGGCGATATTTTATCATGGGTTGTACGGGGGCAATTTTTATCGTGCCGGTCGTTACAACCTCCACGGAGCTACGCATCCTTCACTCCTACGTCCAGTTTTATGTGGCGGTTAACACTTTCCACCGCGATTTCGACAGGCGTAGGAGCTTCAGGGTGCCTTCTGCCAAGCCTGGGGGAAGGGTCGAAGTCCCCTCGGTTTCTTCTGATGAGGGGGAGGAATCTGGTACTCCGGATGAGCCTCTGGTGTCGTTGCCGAGGTGTGTAGTGCCTCTGCCGGCGGGGGCCCTGGTAGTCTCTTCCGGGAAGCGACGGGCTTCTGCTCCGAAGGAAGCTTCCCTTCGTAAGAGGAGGAGGGAGACGGTTGCTCGTCCTCTCCGTATTACTGGTGTTGAGGTTCCCGAGAATGAGCCTGCATCTCCCTGTATCAGGGATGATTCTTTGGCCGGAGGTTCCTCGCCTTTCAGAGGGGGACCTTCTACAGTTCTGGCTGGCGGCGCCGGAGAGTCCTCGCTAGAGGCTGCTGTTGCTGCGGCTGCTCCAAGCAGCGGAGCGGGATTGCCTACGTGGCCCCAACAGATGGGAGAATCTTCCCTGAGGTCAGTAGCGGGCGGAGTTACTCCTGCATTAGCGAGCGCGCCTAGCGAGACTCTGACTGATGAACCTCGACAGCATCTCTGGGAAGGCTTGACCGAACTCTTGGCGATGTCGGTCGGCCCACCTCCTTCTCCAGGTATGACAGTTCGTATCGCGTCATTAAGGCGTGGCTTAGCTACATCTGCTGTAGATGCGTCGTATATGCCATTGGTTCCGGGTAA
This sequence comes from Iris macrosiphon, assembly GCA_036927795.1. NCBI lineage: Eukaryota > Viridiplantae > Streptophyta > Magnoliopsida > Asparagales > Iridaceae > Iris > Iris macrosiphon. The sequence continues at coordinate 939,689 of JAYESA010000009.1, forward strand.
ATGTCGTTTCGATGTCTCCTCCTAGGAGGATTACCACTGTGTTTAACATTTTGCTTTCTTGTCCTTTTTTCTCAGGGGATGACGTCCACGGGGAGCATGGCGTTGAAGCGCCTTCCGGCTTTGTTCTGGCTCCTGGCGGTGACGTGGAGGCGCCGGATTTTGAGGCAGGAGTGTCTTCGGGGGCTAGCTCGCCCGGGGAGGTTTCGTCGTCTCAAGGGGAGGACGAACCTGTCATTGTGACCTCGCCTGTTGCGAGTATGCCGATGACTTCGATTGTCACCATCGCACCTTCTTCGGGCGTGCCACCTGTTGAGGCGGCGGTGGCTACCTCGTCTGCAATTGTGGCCGCTCCGGGCGCTCAGTCGGGTTTAGTCGCGTTGATCGAGCAGCATTCCAGTCTCGTCTACACTGGCTTAAAAACGATGATACCGATGGTGTTGGCGAAGAACCTTGACTTCGAGCTCCTGAAGAAGACTTCCCAGCTTTTGATCGAGGTTGTCAGGGGGCTTGGCAATCCTGGAGTGGCTGACGCTCTGGAGGCGGTGGTTAATGGTTTAGAGCAACCCATTAACGAATACTTGCAGCGGACTGAGGGCAGCCTTGATGCTGATGTCCAGGCTCGGTACGACCTTATGTCTGAGCGGTTCGCTACAAAGCTTGAAAGCCTTGACAACTCTATCCAGACGCATAAGCTGGAGATGGATAGGAGAAGAGCTGTTGTGGAAGAAGCCCTTGCCGTTGAGATGCAGTGTCGATCCGAGCATGAAGGGAATGCGGCGAGGGTCTCCAAGCTGCGGGAAAAACTTGCTCGGGCAGAGGAGTGGGCTTCCCAGTCGTTGGCAGGTTTGGAGGTAGCGACTGGTCGACTGAGCGAAGCGCGACTGGACCTGGATCGTGCGGAAGCTGCCCGTACGGGCTGTCTTCGGGCAATGGCTAATCTGACCCTTACGCATACTCCGGAGGCACGGCTGGAGCAGGCTCGCGCCGATGCTTTGGCCCTTAGGAATGAGAGGATAGCTGTACTGGAGCGGCAGATTCATGGCCTGATTACTCCGCCATCTTGATGTACCCCTTCCTATGTAATTCTGCCTTCTTCGGGAATGAATAATAGCGACTCTTTTCTGACTGTTGTGGACCCATCATTTCGGAATGTAAATGACAGGTTAGGTGAGAGTGATATCAGAGGTAGTATGGACGTGATAAACTCTCGATAAAATTCTTAGCGGGACATATCTATTCAGAGGTCATGCAGACATGATAGAGTGTAACCCAACTAATTATGTTTTTTTTGGAAGTAGTTTTGCCAGAATCGAGGTCTTTGCTATTTTCCTCTTTGAGCAGGAGAGATTAGGCATAGTACCTTTTCAGGAATTTGCCGTTGATAGGAGCCATTAACAGATCTCCGTTGGGCTGGGCTATCCTGTAGGCGCCGTTTGAGAACGTTGTCTCGATCACATAAGGGCCTTCCCATTTGGGCTGAAATTTGCCTTTACTTCTGTGAGTTAGAATCATCGGCCTTCTCACGGCTAGAACTAGCTCGCCGACTTTGAACACTCTTTCCTTTACTTTATGATTGAAAGCTTTGGAAATGCGTGCTTGGTAGAGCGCGATGCGCTGCTGAGCTTGGAGGCGTTTCTCGTCTAATCCTTCCAGCTCTTGGAGCCTCAACAGGTCATTCTTTTCTCGAGTCAGCTCACTAGTCACGGCTATTCGGAGCGACGGGATCTGAATTTCGATAGGAAGGACCGCCTCACTTTCGTAGACTAGTGAAAAAGGGGTACAACCTGTTGGTGCCCGTACCGTTGTGCGATATGCCCAGAGACATTCGCCCAGCTTCTTGTTCCAGTCTCTTTTGTTTGAAGAAATGAACTTCTTCAGGAGCTTGATAATGGTTTTGTTGAAGGCTTCCGCCAAACCATTAGCAGCTGGATAATATGCCGTAGAGGCAATGTTGTGTATTCGGTTATTATCGCAAAACCGATGAAACGCTTGGCTGATGAACTGAGGTCCATTGTCGTGGATTATCCTTCGGAGAATCCCAAAGCGATAAATGACATGGTGCTTGATGAAGCTGATTACGTCAGATGCCTTTACTTCAGCAAGAGGGATTGCTTCGGCCCATTTGGAAAAGTAATCTGTGATGGCCAGTATGAACCGGTGGCCTCTGGAGGAAGACGGGTGAGTGGGCCTAACGATATCCATACCCCAGGCTTCGAAGGGCCAGGATACAATCGTAGGATGTAGATATTCAGACGGTTGATGTATAAAGTCTGCATGGACCTGGCAGGCCCTGCATCGTTTTGCATAGCTGATCGCGTCTGTGATCATAGTGGGCCAGTAATAGCCCATTCTCCTGATGCGGTCCTGCAGCTTAGGACCAGGCTGATGCGCTCCGCATACGTCGTCGTGAGCTTCACGGATAATCTGCTGTGCCTTGGCGCCAGCGAGACATCTTAACAGCAGTCCGTCGTAGGTCCGGCGATACAGGTATTGTGAAGATGCATCGAAGTAGAAGCGTAACGATCGTCTCTTGACGGATACTGCTTCTTTGGGGTCCTCTGGCAAGATTCCATATGCCACAAAATCTATGAAGGGACTCGTCCAATCTCTTGTAGGAGGATCGGCGTTTATAGCGTAGCTGCGTTCTTGGTGACAGCTGTTCTTCACACAGAATAAATCTCTGTTAAGAAGGATTACCGAATCCTGCCTTCTTATAGGGGTGGCTAAGTCCGCAGCTAGGCTGTCCAGGGCATCAGCTTCCAGATTCTGAGCTCGAGGTACATGCTCTAGGAAGAACCCTTTGAACGTCATGGCTATCTCGACCGTTGCTTGGTGATAGGGGATGAGGTCTGGATTCCGGACTTCGTATATCCCCCTGACTTGGTTGACGATGAGCAGAGAATCGCCGAAAGCTTCCAGGGATTCCACCCCCAGCTCTTTAGCGACTTGGAGCCCGATTAGCAGGGCGTTGTATTCTGCCACATTGTTGGAGCAGGGCTCGCTAAGAGAATATGCTCGGTAGATGATGAGCTGATCTGGAGTAACTAGGACGACTCCTACTCCTGAAATGACGTTTCCCTTAGGACCGACTCTGGAGGCGCCATCGAAGAATAGTTGCCATACGTCACTTTCTCTTGCAAAATTATATTCCGCAACTTCATCGGGGATGTCTTCGTATAGTTTGGAGGTCTCTGGGATTGGATGAGCTGCTAGGAAGTCGGCCAGTGCTTGGCTTTTGATGGACTTCTGTGGGACGTAGACCATGTCATATGGCGTCAGTAGCATTGCCCAAGTTGCGAGTCGGGAGTTAAGGGCACTTGGCTTGCTCATCAGCACCCGGAGAGGGTTGATCCTGGAGATGATATAAATAGTCTGGCCGGCGACGTAGTGTCGCGTCTTCTGGACAGCGAACATCAGAGCCAAGCATTCCTTCTCCACTGGGTTGTACCGGTGTTCGGCTCCGACCATCATCCTGCTGAGGTAGTAGATAGCCTGTTCATGACCCGCATCGTTCTTCTGTGCAAGGAGAGCCCCTAGTGAATGATCCATTGCCCGAACGTACAGCAAGAAGGGTTTTCCCATGACGGGAGGCACCAGAACTGGTGGACTGGTTAGGTAGCGCTTGATATCCCCAAACGCTTGCTGGCAGGTTTCGTCCTATATGAAGGACACACCTTTCTTCATAAGGTGAGAGAAGGGCTGACATCTCCCCGAGAGGTTGGATATGAATCGCCGGATGTAAGCCAGACGTCCTTGGAACCCCCTGAGTTCCCTCAGATTACGGGGTGGTCGCATTGCTATGATCGCCTGGACTTTGTCAGGGTCTACTTCGATGCCTCTGGCGGTAATGACAAATTCCAGGAATTTTTCGCTGGATACCCCCAGAAAGGACTTTGTAGGGTTCATCTTGAGTTGATGCTGGCGCATTAACTCGAATACCGCCCTCAGGTCTCGAACGTGATCACCTTTGAGGCAGCCTTTGACAGCTATGTCGTCCACGTAACATTCCACTGTCTTGCGTAACTGCTCACGGAATATGTTACTCATAGCTCGTTGGTATGTAGCCCCGACATTCTTTAATCCGAAGGGCATGACCGTATAGCAATATACCCCCAGTGGTGTCCGGAAGGCAGTGTGCTTTTCGTCTTTCGGATGCATCTTGATCTGATTGTATCCCGAGAACCCGTCCATAAAAGATATACGCTCGAAGCCGCAGGTGTTGTCGATCATGATGTCCGTGATGGGAAGGGGGAATTCATCTTTGGGGCAGGCCGCATTCAGATCTCGGTAGTCGATGCAGATACGTACCTTCCCATTTTTCTTCATGACTGGGACAACGTTGGCGACCCAGTCGGGATGTTGTTCTTCCCGGATGAAACCGCAGGTTATCAACTTCTTGACTTCGTCCTCGATGGCGTCCATCATATCCGGGCGAAACCGATGCTTGAGCCATGGCGGTTGCGTGCTGAGTTAGCATCATCTGGTGCATATCCTCCATTACGGATTGCATTTGTTTCAGCGACGTCTCCAGGTCAGTGATGCGTTGTTCTGCGTCTCCTGATGGCGACGCTCCCTCGCGTTCGTCTTCGATGGCGTAAGCTCCCATTTCTCTGGGCGTCGTCGAAGGGTAAGTATAGGTCACTGCAGAAGTCGACTCTATACTCTCGGCATTTGATCTGGGAGATCGGCGACCCCCAGCGTCAGAATCAGACGAGTACGGAGCTGGTTGCTGTGACCTTGCACGGGTATTTTGGAATACCCCAGCTTCAGTGTTCCTGAGGAGGTCTTCAAATTTTCTCTGGCTCGGAGGTCCAGAGGGAAGACGCTTTGAGCTCGACCCTCTTCTAGGTATGCGTGAAGCCATGTTCACGGATGCATATGCGTGCTCCTCTTCCGGGAAAGATTGAGAGTAGTTCAATCGGTCGAAGACCGATCGTTTTGCTTTAGAACAGTAGCAGTCAATCACAATCTTATGACTATTACAACATTGTTCCCTAGGGGGCGTAATAGACATGTTGGAAGGTCCCCTCTCCTTACGCTTCTGGATTAGGCCTTCGCGTAGGTCAGGAGTAGCAATTTGAGCTTGTTTTGTGCCGTGGGACTTACCCAGGCGTGATTTGGAGATTCGCTCAGACAGGCGTAAAGCTGAAGAGGTGTTCAGTCGACCGTCGTCTTCCCGCGTAATCCGGAGGATAGGCAGATTGCTTCTTCGCTGGTGTAACGGCCGAGGAGTTGAGTACTCGCCTGCTTGCTTCCTCTTACGGAGATCACAGTGCTCATCTGGTTCGTCGTAGAGGTCAGATGTCGTCTTGTGCGTGGAGCGTGATCTGTTCTTCCGATTTGGCATTGAGGCACCGTCGGAAGTTTTGTCTGTACCGCGCATAGCGGAAGACAAGTTCCTACGCGTGGAGCGCAGGGGATACTTCTGGGTCAGCGCTGAGGCTTTGCCCGAAGTTTTGTCTGTACCGTACGTAGCGGGAGACTGATTTCTACGCGTATAGCGCAGTGGATACTCCTGGGTTAGCGCTGAGGCTTTACCAGAAGTTTTGTCTGTACCGCGCGTAGCAGGAGACTGATTTCTACGCGTATAGCGCAGTGGATACTCCTGGGTTAGCGCTGAGGCTTTACCAGAAGTTTTTTCTGTACCGCGCGTAACGGGAGACTGAATTTTACGTGCGGGGCACGGAGGGAGCGATGCTACCACCTCATTGGTCGGAGAGATCGGAGAGATCGGAGAGTCCACAGGAACGGCGGAGGATGTCTTGGGCATCCACACTTTGCGTAGCTTCCTGTTGTCTTGGACGGAGAGAGAGTGAGAGCTACCCCAGTCCGAAGCATGTCTTCGTAGGCAGACTGGTCGAAATGAACGACCAGTGTCTTCTTCACGGTTCCTACAGATACCGCATCGTGTTGAGCAATTACTTCCTCGTTAGAAGAGAAAGACGTCCCCAGCAGAGTCGCCATCTTGTTTGTGGTATTAAACGAAAGAATGAAAGTGTATTTCAATGACAGGGTTTATACGAGACCCGTGCCCTTTGGTTTACAAACAAACTTGTATAATTCGATCCTATACGAGGATGTGGGAGTACAATTTATTTAATCTGGGTATAAATTGCTATAGGTGTCTGATCTGCGGTCGATCACTTTAGCCCTTGGACTACACGATATTGAAGAAGTGCCGTGGAAGACGAAATACAGCTTCGGAGGTTGCGAAGGAGGGTGGATGCACGATGCTGAAGGTCGTCGCTCCCTATTCCTTGCCTGAGCTCTGTATTCTTCTCTCTCTCTCTCTGTCTCTCCCTCTTGATCTCCGGTTCGGTGACCTTGTTCGATCCTTCTTTTAAAGTTTCGAGCTTTGATCTGATATTGGTATTCTTGGCCAAATTTTCTGACCTGGTTCGATCTTCCAAATTGTCGACCTTGTTCCCCATTGATAGGGGTCTCTATTTATAGAGTTTTGGTGACAGTGACCACTCTATCGGTGTAACAACCGAGGAGTGGAAAGTACAGCACCCTTTTACACAACGGTTAAAGTAACCAATGCCTACGTATAGATGATCTTTTGAATGAGCGTGTGACGCGGGTCCAACTAAGGGGACACAACGCGTACAATTGCTACTAAGATCACGGCGTAAAAGCCACGTAGGTAGGTATCCATTCTGTAGAAGGGGTTGGCGTAGAAGCCAAATGTCTGTCACCTTGGCGTAGAAGCCAAATAGGCATAGAAGCCGAGTAGGCGTGGAAGCCGAGTAGTCGTAGAGACTGAGGGGGCGTGGAAGCCGAGCAGGCATAGAAGCCGAACAGGCATAGAAGCCGAGTAGGCGTGGAAGCCGAGCAGTCGTAGAGACTGAGGGGGCGCAGAAGCCGTAGGAGCACAGATCCTGAATGGGCGTAGAAGCCGCTGCGTACCGTGCCAGGGTGCTGATGTGGACGTCTTTAGCCGGAATTACGGCTTTTGGAGATCAAATCTTTGGCAGAGATTTGCCATCATCCTGTGCATTAAATGCGGAGACGTGCCTTGAGGGGAAACTGTCACCGCCCTGTGCGTTTTGACGGAGGGACGTGCCTTGAGGGGACGCTATCACCGCTCGGTGCGTTTTGACGGAGGGACGTGCCTTGAGGGGACGCTGTCACCGCTCTGTGCGTTTTGACGGAGGGACGTGCCTTGAGGGGACACTGTCACCGCTCTGTGTGCTTTGGCGGAGAGACGTGCCTTGAGGGGACACTGTCACCGCTCTGTGTGCTTTGGCGGAGAGACGTGCCTCGAGCCCTGTACGAAGCACAGTTTTTGATCGTGGCAGGCGGTTTGTCTTCTGCGGAGCGTAAAACAGCCTATGTTTGCCTGTGTAAAACAAGGCAGCGTGTTCTCTTTGCACGCGAAAGAGCGGTTTACGCCGGGGGATTTTAGTAAGCGCCGGTTTGGTGATATTTTAACCAAATCCTCTGCATTAAATGCTGAGATCCGCCATCATACTATGGAGCGCGTCCCGAGGGGTCTACCCCCGTTCCCAGCCGTCGTTTGGGTAGCTGTGCAGCACTTTTTGTCAGGAGTCAGAGGTCAGGTTTACTGCGTGACTGGACAGTTTCTTTTCGGGAATATGAAGCGTTCCTCGTACGCTTTAACGCTGCTTTGAGAGCGGCTGAGTTTTACGCCATGGAGGCGATGAAGAACCCTGTTTTACGCTGGATGGCTCTGAAGGCCTCTACCTACGCTGCTCTGTATCAAGACGCTGCGTAGATCTTCCAAGCATTTTTTTTATGCTTCTACAGCGTATCATCTTGCATTACCTCCATCTTTAGAGGGAGTGCATGATGTATTCCATGTCTCACAGCTGAGGAGGTACGTGACTGACCCAAGCCACGTAGTCGATCATTCTGAGATTGCTGTGGGCCCTAGCTTGAGATATGAAGAGCAGCCAGTTGGAATACTCGACATCAGTGAGAAGATATTGCGGGGTCAGACGATTAGACTGGTTCGAGTAGCTTGGAAATATTATTCTCCCGGCGAGTCTACCTGGGAGCGAGAGGATATCATACGCCAGTGTTATCCTCATATGTTCGAAGATGCAGGTATAAACTAAGCATTTCTTTTAGTTACCATGCTTTAATTTCCTTTAGTAGTTAATTCTTTAATTGCGAGGATGCAGTCCTTTTAAGAGGAGTAGATTATAAACCCCCAGATTTTCAGAAATTTAAAAATAAATTTTCAGAATTTTTTTGGAATTTTCTGTGATTTTTCAAGAATTAAAATAAATGTTCTTTTAAATTAAATAATTTTAAATGATTTCTATTAAATATTAAAATATTGTGAAAATAATATTTTTTGGTGTAAAATAAAAAATTAGACATAGGATAATTTTCCTGGAATTTATTGGAACCCGAAACTATTTTTAAAGACCTAAAAATTAATATTTTTAATAAACCAAAATAAACCAAATAAAACCCGGTTTAGTGAACCGAACCAACCCAAACCGGACAGACCCAACTGAACCAATACCCAAACCCTAGCGAGTCGGGTCGGGTCTGAACCCAACCCGAACCCGCAACCCGAAACCCGACATCCTAATTCTAACCCCCGACCGTTCTTCTCCGACTTCCCACCGACGCAGCCGTCAGCGCTGCTCGGCCTCCCCCGCTCCCGCAACCGCCGTCGACACCGACTCTCCGCCTCCCCGACCGACCACCTCCCCTGTCAGTAACGGCCGGCCCTTCTCCTCCCTCCCCGGCCTATTTAAACCCCGGCCTCCCCCAACTCGATCACTACCATCACCATCACAAACACCATCATCCTCCACCACCTCCGACGACCTCACCGCCAACCTCTGGTGCCACCTCACAGGCCGACGCCCAGAGCTCCACCGCCTCCAGCAGGCCCTGCCGTCGAGAGCCGTACAGCGCCGCCTCCGCCTCCGCCGTGCCCTAGCCGCCGCCACGCCGCATTTTTCCACGTCAGCGTATGTCAGCAAGGTACTTGCCTTTCCGCGTGTGTAATTTCCTGTACGTTAATCCATTTTTTGTTCTGTTGACTTGTGCGCATATCCTGCGTGACCCTCTCGATATCCGTGCCATTGGTTCGGTGTGTCGCGTCCTGTGTCGGTCGTAAACTGCGACGCAAAATCAGGGAAATAAACCCCCAAATTCTAAAAATTCAGAATTTGTCCTAAACTCTCCAGTTCGTGGCCGTTTTGCGACCAACCTGTGTAATATTTTCAAAATCCATCTGAACAATTATTTAGACCACCTAACCTAGTTTTTAAATCCTATTTTATTGTAATTTATTGTGCTGTAGATTATGATATTTTTTAGGGTGAAAATGACTGAAATATTGGTTATTTAAATATCCTAATTTTCTCGGAACTGGGTGCGCCCCGCTAAACGGGAGGACTTGGTCGTACGCGGACTTTACCGAAATGTGTACGCCATTAATACGGATATGTGAGATTTTACGAAAGTTGATTTGGATGTGCGTACACACCGGAATTAACGCGTATCCGTCGACAATACCCCGTATCGGTCCTATTCTGTAACTCATTGTAACTTCATGTACGCACGTCGTATCAAAACGAAACTTGTGCCATCGGACTCGTAGTAATACGGACTCGTAGCAATACGCTGTTCCTGTGACCCAAGTTTGGTTCGATTCTGAGAACGTTGACAAAATTGCGTATCGTGGACCCCACGGCTCCACTTGACGGCGATTTTGTGATCGGCTCATCGAAATCCAGTTCTGGATATTCCGTTGGGTTCGTATCATATTTCTGGATTGTAGACACTAAGTTTGATGAATTTGGAGAATATTATCTCTGGCACATTTTTTGGTACGAAGCGGGACACATGTGGACCCAGCTTTGACAAAAAACTGTCACTTTTGCCCCTGTGTCCAAATTGGACTCATGAACAGACAATTCTAGCTATTTGATATCTTCTGAACCTGATAGAAATGTTTATTACAGCTTTCGAAGGAGTACCTGCAGATTCCGCTGATACCGGAGCAGCTGTTAGTATCCAAACCCCAGGCAAGTGTACCTTGCCAACCTTGCAGTTCTTGTTACATAATATTCCTTGATTTATTTATATGTTGTATCTGTTCAACCTAGGACCGTATGATATTACTTAACGCCCGAATAATATTCGGGTGTCAACACCGTATACGGAGTTGTGTAACGTCACCTAGAGATGGATATCGAGACCCTATGCATTCTCGTGCTTGCATCATCAAGTACGTCATACCCAGGACACCTGATACTATTCATGAGACAAAATCTTCCTGAGATATTCATGGTGATTCTGTATAGGTTACAGGATTTGTGACATAGACATTATATTCATAGCTATCATATGACTTGCTGCATTAGTTATGATCTTGCGTGACATGGACATGAGACGTTGTGGACATGAGATGTGTGATTACATTGGGTGGGAAGAGACTCACAGGCTACAAGCTATTTTTATATATGTATTTATTATTGTGAGGCCGTAGACTCTACATCAGAGCTAGGCACATTACGTGATATTACTGCTACCGGCTCCCCGACACAGAGCTTGTAGCGGTCTCAGCCTGAGTACTAGTGATGCTCTCACTTGCATTTTACATAGATGGTTACATAGTTTATCCTATTGTTTCATTTATTATTGTACTGCATTTATTTTGGTTTGTGTTATTTTGTACCTTGCTATGTCCCCTGAGGACCTGGATTCCGGATTATGTCCCCAGGTTTAGCAGAGGAATTCTATCCCGAAGTATACGGGGCAGGAGCAGAAGCAGGAGCAGGAGCAGATACTGGAGCTGAATAGATTCCCGAGGACGAGGTGATGGCCGAGGATTTCTCTTGAGTATCTGTTATCTATACTCAGTATTTGCTTTTATTATACTCTTTTGTTTCTGGTCTGTTGAACCAGTGTATCAGACTTATTATCGGGTTGTTCCCCGATTTACTTTATTGAGACTTGATGACAGTTATATTTAATTTTGCTGATATTGATCATATTTATCTTCCATGGATGAGATTAGATTATGACATGTTTAGTAGACTTTATTATTGTGTTACAGCTTAAGTACACCTTGATGGGTCCATTAAATTGGATTTGCCCATTAGAGTGTGCTGCTGGCCATTGCCACGTGGCTAGGGTAACACCCTGTTCCGTTCTAGCGGACTGCCGACTCAAACGGCAAAAGTGCAACTGTCCCGACCTGCTTTGTCTCAAACAAGAAGCAAAGGATATCCAGACTTGTCCCAACAGGAATTCGGCTTAGGCTTTCAGAGGCTCGCTTGACGTATCTCTCTACCGAGGCGAATCATCGCTAAGGTGGGTGGCTACGGTGAACTTGTCTTTGCTTAGCCAGCACACATAAAATATGGAATGTTCATGCTAGTCACTAGGTGATTCACCCCCTGTATGCTAATATGAATCCAACGCACCTAGCTAAGGGAATAATCCCAACTTGTATTGCTTATGCTAGAACATGGAAATTGAAATACTGCTTATATTCAGACCCTCGCATGCTAAGTCCCCTAACGATCTAACTCTCGATTTACCTTCGGGCCCGAGCAAACGTGCTGCTTATGTTCCTTAGAAACGCATGCTTGTCTGCTTGAATGTTGCCTTGTTTTCATCCAAACCCCGGGAGACTACTAAGTAGTCGTTCCATGCATGATTGAACCTGCAAGTATACGGGACCGTTAGGTCACCAGGCAGCCCCAAACCAGAGGAATGCATCAAGGCAAGACTCATTCAGGTATTCGGATCTCTGCAAGTCTCCCTCGAGCGGGCTTACATCAGTCCAGGAGACTGTGCACATCCAATGGCTAAGTGAATCCTTGTTCAAGTATCTCGTGCACTCATGTACTCGTGTTCTCGTGCACTCGTGTTCTCGTGTTATAGTGCACGCATGTTCTCGTATTCTCGTATATCTCATGATAATTGGAAGACCCAATGATTGCATGTCACGGACTAATTCCACGGACGGTCACCGGGGCACTGGGGCCGATCCGGTCCGGATGGAGCTCGTGTGTAGTCATCGTGTTCAGGAGAGGATAGCTTGCAACGCATCGTGTTCGTGTACGCCTCATGTACTCTCGTAGCATGCTATCCTTGTCCTTGACTACGTACATAAATGGCTATGCCAGCGATTCGTGTTCATATAGATAAGTCATCCTCGCTTAGCGGCTATCCGCGTGCGAGTCATTGCATCGCATCAAGAACAACTAAGCACTCCAAATATTGTCCCGTTCAATAACTTTCGTGTTGCATATGCTATGCTCCTGAATGTTTATACTTGCCCGTGCATGAATTTATAATGTTTGCCTTGGACAGGGAAGGCTAAATGGTAAGTCTTGTCGTGTTTCCTCTCATATTGCACGGTGCACTGCCACACGAGTTAGGCTATTCAATATTTGCATGAACTGATCCTAAGACAACTAGAAAGACAACTTAATAGTTGTGTACGGAACTTGTATTACGTGTTTGGATTTGTCGAGCGGGCGAGTAGCTTCCCCACCAGTGCATTCAATGTACTGATAATCCACCAGTTTGTATGCAGGGTGCGGGAGAACCTCGTTCGGTGCGGATGCCTCCTTCGTGCATGCTAAGGTGTGGAGATCACTCCGAAGCAACGGTGCGTCCGAAACTGAAGCACATATACAAGACACAATATTGTGAACATCGCCCGGCCATCGCCTGTACAATCATTCCACAATTGTAGCAACTTGGCACGTTTTTACTGTTTCAGAGAGAGAGAGGCTTGAGCGACTTGTAATCTCAGCTATACGCCGCCTGTAACACTTGTTCATATAAATAAAGAGCTTGCTTTACTTCAACTTGTGTTTCAATGCTTCCGCTATATTGTCGACTCAGTGAACTTGTTACCTAATCGCTATGAGTTTATGACTCTGCTGCACTCGGATAATCTGTGCGACTCTGTGGCTTAGAACTTTTACCGCCAGCCAATGAACCACGGCCTTGCACGGGCGTGGATCACGCTTGTGCGGCATCACGCCCAGATGGGTCATAAAGCGATCGTTCCGCGGGAGCGCTGGCACGGTGATTCTCGTCTAGCGGGAATGGCCGGTTTGCCTGCGGGAGATCGGGGCATGACAGCTAGTCCCTCTGAAAGCTGTAATAAACATTACCATCAGGTTCACGTGGTAGCTTTCCCGTGACGTGTGGCCACAGTTACAACCGCATGCTGTTGAAGTAGCCCTATACGGCCACCAAGCAAGAACATATGCGGCATCCATTGCATGTCCACAGGACGGCTATAAATAGCAAGCTACCACACCCATACAAAGCACCCGGCTGGCTATTGGCAAACCTACACTCGAGCAAGAGAGAAGAGCTTCCACATCGGATCGTCCATGGAGTAAAGAGAGTTGCTACACTCCTAACCCTCCATCGTCACCCCAGAAAATAAATTTGTACTTAGATTGCCTTCTAGGACTTCTCTGTACTCTTTCTTAGTTTGTTAATCAAATCAAGTTCTTTTAGTTCTTCTTTTGATTTAATAAAAAATAGGGACAAGTGCTAAGTGATGGGTCATCGGTGCGTGTCAGAGAAGTAACATAAAGTGATTGATGTGACTGATGTGACGTGAAATAAAGTATGTCAGAGAAAAGACAAAAGCATAAAAAGGTGCACACACGAAAAAACTTGTAAGGAAAGGAAACATATGTCGCTTCTAAGTCAAATCACAAACTGGCCGCATGAGCTTCTAGCTGCATGAGCTATCGCTCTATGGAAAATCCTATGAGTTCAGTGTTCTGTGCTTTCAACTTAGGGGCGCATATACAGAGACAGTCATGCATCTAACAAGATATATATCATGCTGGAAGGGGTGCATGAAGCTGAGCACATGCAACTCCTTCGTCCCAAAATAGCACAAACTTCATGAAAAAACTTAAAAAATCTAAAAACTTATTTTCTTCATAAAAATTTATTTTTACTCCGAATCAAGTGAAGCAAAAACCAAAATGCTCGAAATGAAGTCTTACATCCACCACATAAATTGTTTTTCCAAAATACCAAGTTTTAGCATATCAAAACCACAAAAAATACATGGAACTCATAAAATCCTAAACTTTAAATTCATATCTACTCAAATATACTCATCAAAATCAAAATCTCCAAGAACTAAAAATGATGAGTAACACATGGGGAATTTTTTCCATCAAACATATTTTTAAAACAACATATATGTAAAAATTTAAAAATTAAGGCTTCCCCATTGAGCAAGATGTACTTACCTTGGGTGGCTCTATAAACCCCCTGATTTTTCAAAATTTTCAAAACTGGATTTTTCATAATTTTCTGGAATTTTCTGTAATTTAAAAGCAGGGTTTTAATATTTAAATGATTTTTAATTGATATTAAACAATATTAAAATATTATGAAAATAATATTTTTGGATGTAAAATAAAAAACTGGACTTAGGGCAATTTTTCTGGAATTTATCGGACCCCGGACCTATTTTAAATTACCTAAAAGTATTTATTTATTTAATTAATTATTTAATTACTGATAATTATTTATTATTACTATTATTATTACTATTTTAAAAAAATATCCAGCCCACGGCCCATTGGGCCGGCCCGGCCCAAGCCCATTGGACCCAGGCCCGCAGGCCGGCCCAGCCCGCTTCCCCCGGGTCGGGTCGGGTCTGACCGCGCCGCCCGACCCTCCCGTACCCGGCTGACCCCCTCTCCCCAGTGTCCGACTTTCCCGCCGCCTCCGCCGCGCCCTCCGCCCGCTCCGGCCGGCCCTCACCGCCACGACCCCACGTCCACCCCTCCCTCCGCCTTGCCCGGCCCGCCGCTGCCCTATATAAACCCCCTCGCTCTCTTCTCCGGCTACCCCCAAATCCCCTCCGGCCGCCCTAACCTACCTCGCCACCGCCTTGCTCCGTCGCCCGCAGCGCCGACGTCGACCTCCACCGCCGCCTCCTTCTTCTCCTCCCCTCTTCTTCCCCGTCGACGACGACAGCAGCGGCGAGCAGCAGCAGCAGTTCCCCGCGTCGTCTCCGGCCGCCGGCGAGTCCCCAGCCACCGCCGCGCTGCCCCGGCCCTCTCTGCCGCAGCCCAGCCGCCCACGCCGCCGTCTCCGCCGGAGCCCCGCCGTCCAGCACCCTGAACCCCAACCCTAGTTTTCCCTGTGTCCGGACACGTGTCGGACACGTGTCAGACACGGTTTGACCCTGATTTTTGGGTCCCCTTCAGGTGCGTGTAACTCTCTGCTCGTAACCCCGTTTTCAATTACGTCTTTTGCGTTGTGAAGCCTGTATAACCCTCTCGGTGCCCGGACAAACCGTTCGGAGCATCGCGTCCTGTGGTGATCGCACACCGCGATCCAAAAACAGGAAAAACCAGACCCCGATTCACCCCGGAACTGGGTACGCCCCGCCAAACGGGATGACTTGGTCGCGCGCGGTCTTCACAGATACGTGTGCATCGTCGATACGGACGTGTGGAATTTCGCAGAAGTCGATTCGGGTGTGCATGCACACCGGGGTCAACGCGTATCCGCGGACATCGTCCCGTATTCGTACTTTCTGGAATGCGCCCTAATTTTGTGTACACAAGTCGGATCGAGACGAAACTTGTGACATCGGACTCGTAGCGATACGCTGGTCCTGTGGGTCAAGTTTGGTTCGATTCTGAGAACGTTGACGAAATCGCGTGTCGTGGGCCCCACAGGCCCCGTTCGACGGACGATTTTGTATTCGGCTCATCGGAATCCAATTCTGAATGTTCTGTTGGGTTCGTATCATCGTTCCTGACCTGTTGACACTAAGTTTGGTGAATTTGGAGACCTTTGACCCTGACGTATTTTTCGGTGCAAAGCGGGCCCGCATGGGGACCCCATTTTGACCCGAAACTGCCGTTTTTGTCCTTATCTCCAAATTGGACCCAAGGACAAGCATTTCTAGCTGATTGATATTTTCTGGATCTGATGGTGATGTTTGTTTCAGCAACCGGAGTACCGTCTGCCAATCCAACCGAAGTCAGAGCCGAAATCAGAGCCGGAACCACAGGCAAGTGTACCTTGCCAAACCCCTGCAGCTTGCTAATTATTTTTTGGACTTAATTATGCATTAGTGGGCAAGTAAAGCTTGCCAATTCTCAGTAATTATTGACATAGTATTTTACTTAATTTCTTGTGGAATTAAATGTAAACTTGTTTTAACTGCTTAACCTAGGAAACGGGTGACGTGCTTAGTGTCCGATTATAGTCGGGTGCCAACTCCGTACGCGGAGTTGTGTAACGTCACATAGACATGGATATCGAGACCCGATAATGCTCGTACTTGTCTTATCAAGTACACCAGAACCCAGGACACTTGACACTATTTCATGAGACAGAGTCTTCCTGAGACATTCAAGATGATTCTGTATAGGATGCATATTTTATGACATAGACTTTACATTCTTAGACATTTGATTCATAGCTATCAGACTTGCTGCATTAGTTATAATCGTGCGTGACATGGACATGAGGCATCGTGGATATGAGACGTGGGATTACATTGGGTGGGGAGAGACACACAGACTACAGGCTGATATTATATATATAAAACATAGTATATTTCAGAGTATAATTCATAGTTATTGCCGCTACCGGCTCCCCGACACAGAGCTTGTAGTGGCTTCAGTCTGAGTTCTAGTGCTGCTCTCATATTGCATATCACTTAGCTGGTTACATAGCTTACCCTCTTGTTTAATTATCTGCTGCACTGTATTTATTTTGGCTTGTATTTTCTGTACCTTGCTGTCCCCTGAGGACCTGGATCCGGATTATGTCCCCAGGTACAGCTGAAGAGAACTACCCAGAAGTGTACGGTACAGGAGCACTCCTTGGAGCAGAACCAGGAACAGAGGACGAGATAGTGGCCGAAGATTTCTCCTGAGCCCGGCTTCATCTACACAGTATTTCCATTTCAGTATTTTATTTCCTGTCTATTTTTCCTTAAATGTAACAGACATATTCTCGGATTGTTTCCCGAGATAACCTAATTTGATATTGCATATTTATTTCTATTGCATTTATTTCCTGGCATTAATCTGTGTTATTTCTGTGGATGAGATTAGAAATACCTGAGACTTGTACTTATTACTGCTAGACTACAGCTTAAGCATGCCCTGATGGATCCATTAAATTGGGTTGTCCATCGGTGCGTGCTGCTGGCCATTGCTCACGTGCTCAGTCCCTCGACATTTTGGGACTGGGACGTGACATGGTTTTTGTGGTGGCCCATGCAGGTCTACGACTAAATTGTTCGGTTTCAACTTAGGGACCGAACAGGCCTGCAATAAAGAATAGGATAAGTTTTTAGGATCTCATCCACTTGCTTGAATCATTTTTGATATCTGTATCGTATTCGAACTAATTTTGGCTTGCATCTTGCCTTGATTCCTGTGCGCCTCTTATTGGTTATTTTGGATACAGGGAAATGGACCCACAAGAATGCACCGAGACTCCCGCCGGAACACCACAAGCTACAGGTGTCACCTATGACGACGAAGTGACACCAGTCGGAGGAGTTCCCTCAACTCAACAAAGCCAGCAGGCAGGTCAACCTACCTCCCGATTCCGACGCGATGATATTCCACCTCCGCCGTAGTTCGTTCCACCAACGTACGTACTCCCACAAGGACAGCCAATTGACGGGCAGCAGGTATTCCAAATGATCTACGCGATGATGCAAGCTCAGCAACAAGTCCAACACGAGGCTCAGCGTCGCGAAGCTAACTTCTGGAGGGACAACATCGTAACTGTACTGGAGCAGGCCAACCTACCAGCTCGACGTCCATCTACATGCTCTATTACTGACTTCCGCCAACTGAAGCCCCGCACTTTCTCTGGCAAGGAAGAGCCCACAGAAGTTCATGAATGGCTCACCAACATTCGGCATCAACTTGAAGCAGCTGAGCTTCCACGGGACTGCTGGATGACTGCCGTCCGAATGCAGTTGACAGACAATGCGCACCACTGGTGGTTGTCTGAGGAGGCACGACTCGGACCAGACCGAGTCACTTGGGAAGAGTTTTCCAGGCTCTTCCAGGAGATGTACATTCCGGCTATCGCACGATCCGAACTGCGGGACAAATTCAATCGCCTCACTCAGGACTCTATGACGGTGGAAGAGTACAACGCGAAATTCATTCGTCTGAGCCGCTTCGCCCCAACCCTGATCCCGACAGAGGAAGAGAAGGCCGAGAAGTTCTTCGACGGACTGAACTTCGAGCTACAGAGACTCATCGGATCCGTCGCACCTACCTCCTACTCGGACGTTCTCGCTGCAGCCCGACGCCTGGAACGCGTCACCAGGAGGGAGTCTCGCCACAAGCGGCCAATCACCTCAGCACCAGACAGAACATCACCAGGAGAATCTGCAAAAAGATCTCACACACACCAGCCATCGAGGACAGCTTCGCAGACCCTTCCTACCTGTCACTACTGCGGCAAGATAGGCCATGTCGAGAAGGACTGCAGATGCAAGTTGGGATTGTGTCTGATTTGTGGCACCAATCAACACATAGCCAAGGACTATCCCCAGCATCGAGATGGAGCACTAAGGGCAAACCAACCAGCTTCACCAGCACCGAGGCCACCTCTGGCACCTCAGGCGACACTCTTCCAGCAAGCCCAACAGCAGCAGAGGAACCTACCACAAGGACGAGGGCAAGCTTATGTGCTGACTGTGCAGGAAGCCGATGCGAGTAAGTGATTTATAGTTATCTGTTTTAGTCTTGTGTAGCTCATGCCTATTGGTTCGTGACCTCAGCCCCAACCTAGTAATTTGCAACTTGTTAATAACAACCTGGTTTTAGATAAAAGTTATAGTTTTAACTAGATTTCCTGGAAAGTGTAAACTTTCAATTTTTAGGGAGACGGTAATTTTCCTGAAGTCTCTTGTGATGTGTTTTCAAACGATGCTTGCGACCACATCATCTCTGTTGACCGGTTATTCTTTGATTGCGAGGACGCAATCCTCTTAAGGGGGGTAGATTGTAAACCCCCTGATTTTTCAAAATTTTCAAAACTGGATTTTTCACAATTTTCTGGAATTTTCTGGAATTTTCTGTAATTTAAAAGCAGGGTTTTAATATTTAAATGATTTTTAATTGATATTAAATAATATTAAAATATTATGAAAATAATATTTTTGGATGTAAAATGAAAAACTGGACTTAGGGCAATTTTTCTGGAATTTATCGGACCCCGGACCTATTTTAAATTACCTAAAAGTATTTATTTATTTAATTAATTATTTAATTACTGATAATTATTTATTATTACTATTATTATTACTATTTTAAAAAAATATCCAGCCCACGGCCCATTGGGCCGGCCCGGCCCAAGCCCATTGGACCCAGGCCCGCAGGCCGGCCCAGCCCGCTTCCCCCGGGTCGGGTCGGGTCTGACCGCGCCGCCCGACCCGCCCGTACCCGGCTGACCCCCTCTCCCCAGTGTCCGACTTTCCAGCCGCCTCCGCCGCGCCCTCCGCCCGCTCCGGCCGGCCCTCACCGCCACGACCCCACGTCCATCCCTCCCTCCGCCTTGCCCGGCCCGCCGCTGCCCTATATAAACCCCCTCGCTCTCTTCTCCGGCTACCCCCAAATCCCCTCCGGCCGCCCTAGCCTACCTCGCCACCGCCTCGCTCCGTCGCCCGCAGCGCCGACGTCGACCTCCACCGCCGCCTCCTTCTTCTCCTCCCCTCTTCTTCCCCGTCGACGACGACAGCAGCGGCAAGCAGCGGCAAGCAGCAGCAGCAGTTCCCCGCGTCGTCTCCGGCCGCCGGCGAGTCCCTAGCCACCGCGCCGCCGTCGCCGGGCTGCCCCGGCCCTCTCCGCCGCAGCCCAGCCGCCCACGCCGCCGTCTCCGCCGGAGCCCCGCCGTCCAGCACCCTGAACCCCAACCCTAGTTTTCCCTGTATCCGGACACATGTCGAACACGGTTTGACCCTGATTTTTGGGTCCCCTTCAGGTGCGTGTAACTCTCTGCTCGTAACCCCGTTTTCAATTCCGTCTTTTGCGTTGCGAAGCCTGTATGACCCTCTCGGTGCCCGGACAAACCGTTCGGGGCATCGCGTCCTCTGGTGATCGCACACCGCGATCCAAAAATAGGAAAAACCAGACCCCGATTCACCCCGGAACTGGGTACGCCCCGTCAAACGGGATGACTTGGTCGCGCGCGGTCTTCACAGATACGTGTGTATCGTCGATACGAACGTATGGGATTTCGCAGAAGTCGATTCGGGTGTGCGTGCACACCGGGGTCAACGCGTATCCGCGGACATCGTCACGTATTCGTACTTTCTGGAATGCACCCTAACTTTGTGTACACACGTCGGATCGAGACAAAACTTGTGCCATCGGACTCGTAGCGATACGCTGGTCCTGTGGGTCAAGTTTGGTTCGATTCTGAGAACGTTGACGAAATCGCGTGTCGTGGGCCCCACAGGCCCCGTTCGACGGGCGATTTTGTGATCGGCTCATCGGAATCCAATTCTGGAAGTTCCGTTGGGTTCGTATCATCATTCCTGACCTGTTGACACTAAGTTTGGTGAATTTGGAGACCTTTGACCCTGACGCATTTTTCGGTGCAAAGCGGGCCCGCATGGGGACCCCGTTTTGACCCGAAACTGCCGTTTTTGTCCTTGTCTCCAAATTGGACCCAAGGACAGGCGTTTCTAGCTGATTGATATTTTTTGGATCTGATGGTGATGTTTGTTTCAGCAACCGGAGTACCGTCTGCGAATCCAACCGAAGTCAGAGCCGAAATCAGAGCCGGAACCACAGGCAAGTGTACCTTGCCAAACCCTGCAGCTTGCTAATTATTTTTTGGACTTAATTATGCATTAGTGGGCAAGTAAAGCTTGCCAATTCTCAGTAATTATTGATATAGTATTTTACTTGATTTTTTGTTGAATTAAATGTAAACTTGTTTTAACTGCTTAACCTAGGAAACGGGTGACGTGCTTAGTGTCCGATTATAGTCGGGTGCCAACTCCGTACGCGGAGTTGTGTAACGTCACATAGACATGGATATCAAGACCCGATAATGCTCGTACTTGTCTTATCAAGTACACCAGAACCCAGGATACTTGACACTATTTTATGAGACAGAGTCTTCCTGAGACATTCAAGGTGATTCTGTATAGGATACATATTTTATGACATAGACTTTACATTCTTAGACATTTGATTCATAGCTATCAGACTTGCTGCATTAGTTATAATCGTGCGTGACATGGACATGAGGCATCGTGGACATGAGATGTGGGATTACATTGGGTGGGGAGAGACACACAGACTACAGGCTGATATTATATATATAAAATATAGTATATTTCAGAGTATAATTCATAGTTATTGCCGCTACTGGCTCCCCGACACAGAGCTTGTAGTGGCTTCAGCCTGAGTTCTAGTGCTGCTCTCATATTGCATATCACTTAGCTGGTTACATAGCTTACCCTCCTGTTTAATTATCTGCTGCACTGTATTTATTTGGGCTTGTATTTTCTGTACCTTGCTGTCCCCTGAGGACCTGGATCCGGATTATGTCCCCAGGTATAGCTGAAGAGAACTACCCAGAGGTGTACGGTACATGAGCACTCCTTGGAGCAGAACCAGGAATAGAGGACGAGATAGTGGCCGAAGATTTCTTCTGAGCCCGGCTTCATCTACACAGTATTTCCATTTCAGTATTTTATTTCCTGTCTATTTTTCCTTAAATGTAACAGACATATTCTCGGATTGTTTCCCGAGATAACCTAATTTGATATTGCATATTTATTTCTATTGCATTTATTTCCTGGCATTAATCTGTGTTATTTCTGTGGATGAGATTAGAAATACCTGAGACTTGTACTTATTACTGCTAGACTACAGCTTAAGCATGCCCTGATGGATCCATTAAATTGGATTGTCCATCGGTGCGTGCTGCTGGCCATTGCTCAAGTGCTCAGTCCCTCGACATTTTGGGACTGGGGCGTGACAGGCTCCTAGCCTCTACCTATCACGGTCCAAATCACAACAACTTCTTCCTAGGGTTAGGGTTTGGCTAGAGGGAGCTTGAGGGAGAGGAGGAAGAAGGAAGCAAAAAAAGTGAAATGAGAAAATGAGTGAGGAGAGAGAAATACTCATATATATACTAAGAGGAGAGAAAGATGGTTTAGTCGTGGGTTCAATCAAATAAACCAAACCAAACCAAATATATATTCTACATGCGGGTCATAAATCGGGTCTATGGGAATTGCCAATGGGTATTCTACTGGTCTCGGGTAGTTTCTCTCAACAACAACAAAAATAACGATAAATAAAATAACAAGAGACAACATGAGAAATACTGCAGAAATACATTATCAGACAAAATTAAATTCGAGAAATACCAAATCTGAAATCGGGTGTGACATCTCTACCCTCCTTAGAAAAATTTCATCCTCGAAATTTCACCAAAGCTAGTCGAGCTGGAACACACAAGAAAGCTCAAGAAATCGCATGCCACAAATCAAGGATTATACTAAGCAAGCGACTGAAATAAAAGATAACTACAAAATTAACTAATGAATAAATGCACAGAAGCAACACACAGGGAAGTTAAGGCATATGAATACATATACTCCTGAATCAGTCAAATAGAAACTTGTCGTTGCTTGCCTATGCTGACTCATACAAATGGACAAGAGCCAAGCCTTGAGGTAAGTCAATACCAACGACTATATCGAGTACATGACTCTAATTTAGGACATACCTTCGCAGTTGAAACACATGATGGACATCACGTACCATAAAATACAAAGGCAGAAGAGCGGGGCGATGAACTCGTATTTGCTCAACGAAAGGGTTGAAATGACTATCATATTTCAAACGTGTCAGAACACGAGATCGTTCGACAAAAATCTAAGAATAAGACAAGCTAAAGAGAGATCATAAATCTTACCCAGAATTGTAGCGCATTCGGCTATCAACTGTTCTAGGTTGCCAAATGTTTGTCAAGCCAACGTCTAGGGACTGCATTTCTAACTTGCTGCTGATTCTGCCTTGCTGGTTGGGCTTGCTGGACTTGCGTGTACTGCATCGGACGTTGCTGTTGGAACTACTGGGTCTTCGTCGGGAGAGGGTGCTGGGCTAGGGGTTGAACTGTTAATACTAGTCCTCGTGGGCCTTCAATCGCTTTTTGAGGTGGAGCTGGTAACTGTCAGACTGAAGAAGTCTATTGGTACAGAAATGGGCATGATCCAATCATGTGGTCATATGCCCCACATATGAGATACTGGCCGTTGGCCCTCCTACACTAGTCTCTGGTGTGCCCTGGCTTACCGTAGTGGCTGCATCCTGCTGATACAGACTGCCTGGTGGATTGTACTGAGGTTACTATTGAGGTTGGAGGTGCTGGCGGGCGAGGAGTTCGGACTATTGGCGCTGGAGGTGATGATTGAATACTAATGCCTCTCATGGATGAGTGTGATCTCTTCTGGACTCCGATCTTTACTACTAATCTCTGGCCGGCAATTTCTTGGGACCTAGATGCCCTAAGTACTGCATCGTAGGTGGCATAATTATGGCCTACTACAAATTGCTGAAGTTCAAGATATAACCCTTGCTTAAATATCTTGGCTCGGTCCTCTTCGAAAGCTACCATGTGAGGAGCAAATTGGCTGAGTTGACAAAACTCAGCCGCATACTGGTCGATCGATCTTGTGTTCTGGCGGAGGTTGATGAACTGATGCTGGAGTTGGAACTTGGCGGTAGTGTGGAAATACTTTTCCTGGAAGTGCTCCTTAAATGTCTGCCAGCCAACGGGCTTCAGAAGCATTATTTTTTGTGCTGTCCACCAATCTCGGGCAAGATCTGACAGTTGTAGCTTTACTACTGCTACCTTCTCATCATCTGGGTTCTTAGTAGCATCTAGGATGACCTCAAGGTCATGGAGCCAAGAATATGCTAAAACTGCATCTTCCGTGCCGAAAAACTTGGTTGGACGTATGCGACTAACATTAGTCACCAAGTTGTGAGTATAACGTCCACTGTTATCGAGTGCTACTCTAACTCCCTGGCAAAAAGTAGTGTTGGTCTGTTCTTGTTCTTGTTGAAACTGCTGGCAGAGTTGGACCACTTATTGCTGAAGCTGGACTTGTTATTGTTGTACCATCATCATGGCTTGGATCATCTCTAACATGGCCGACGAGCCTGCCCTTGTTGTACTGGATCATCTCTAACTAGAAGAACTTGTGGTATTGTCTGGGTTGGCTGGACTGATTGAGCTGGTATGAACGACAGAGCGGACTGAACTGGCCATCTTGGCAGGACTGGTGGAGCTGATTGTGCTGGTCAAACATGCGTGACTAGCGAAGCTGGCTGATGAAGAGCTACTGACGATTGCCCTTGGTTCAGTGGTGAATATGGCCTACTAATGTATCTGCTGGAGTTATCGGTGCAACGAAATCCTCGGAAGGAGGAGCAGGTGGGGTATCCCTGAAGGATAGGACACAAGGATGTCAACAAGGGACGAGAATGGAACAATCATGTCAAACAAGCTTACAGTTCAAGGAGAGCGAGAAGTACATGTCACAAGTAGAGTTCAATCGAAGTTAAGTAGAGGATCGAGATTATAACAAGATGAGTCCTCCCACAAGTATGAAAAAATAGACCTGCATGGGCCACCACTAAAATCTTGTCACGTTCCGCTCCCAGAATACTGGATAAATACGAGAACTGACATGGCCAACCACACATTGCCGAATACCGAAGTAAGCCGCAATGTGCTAAGGTTGTCAAGAAGACAAATGTGCAGACTCTAGCATGCTATAATGTCAGTCCTAAGGCCGACAAATTCTAGTATCTCAATCCATCAACACAAGTACAAGAGTATATCATATATGAAAGTAAAAAAGACATCCCAAATTAAATACCACATATGATCATGAAGCTAGTGAATACAAAATATTGTACTAGCAAAGTATAATTATACATGATCAAATATACCAGCCATGGTCTAATACCGAAGCAGAGAAGTGATTTTAAAATAAGGGGCTAATCACTGCCTCTTGCTAAAATACCACAAAATAAAATAACACTACGAGGGGTGGAGGAAGGAAACCCACTCGCGAGCTTCGGCCATAGTCCTACAAGTGCGAAGCATCTTGTTGGAAGTACGATAGATCCTGGTTCTCTTTGGGGTAACCTGGCCATGCAAATCCAGTGGGGTCAGAACCCCAAGCAACAAGTACCACAAAGGAGCCCAAGGTGATAGACCAAATATGTCACATCATACAATAGAAAAAGAGACATAAAATAAATACGGATCAAGACTTATACGGTACTAATGTACTTGTCTCAAGAATATACTGGAAGAACTGATAACAAGTGCTATAAAAAAAAGTAAGGCGACGAGCGGCAATTGGACATAGGAACTACTCTGGATCGGGACCACAACCCTTAAATCAAATAAGAACCGGGATTGCAGACCTTCACCCGAGCAGAACTTAGCACCCTAACCACGCGCCGAAAGAAAAAAAATATAACTATAAAAGCGAGCTATAAATGAAAGTAACAACACTCATTGCACAGGCCTTAATTACTAAATGCATATTTTAAAAATATTGCTACCACCGGTACTGAAGTCAACCCGGATAGCCAATGATACGTTTGTCTAGTAAACTTAAAAGCACATTCAACATCACTACAACATAACTTGTTACTAGATCATACGCATAATTGAACTTGTAAGCATAAACTTAAACTTGTGATCATAAACTTGCTTTATAAACATAAACTTGTCTTGTAACATAAATTTGTATATAAACTTGTCTTGTAAGTGTCACAATACGCGTAAACTTGGTCAGTCATGGAGCCCTTGCCTAGCAGGGTTGGTCCATGCTGTATGGGGCCCTTAGAGATCGGGGTAGCCATTAGCACAATATTCTTCCCTCCCAATGAGTCGTGGATACTTGAGAACTTCCTTGAATGATGAGTCACGAGTACGAGCTTTTAACGAGTTATCGTATTCGCGACACGCGATACATTAGGCAATACTCACACTCGATTGTCCAATGCCAAATGCAATAGATTTCATACACAAATATTTCTACGATGTCATGAGGATTTTAAAATTGTGCATAAACTTGTCTCGTAAACTACATGCAAGACTTGTCTGGTAACATAAAATTGTATCAACATAAGGAAGCACACAGTAATAATCACTAAAATGAGTTACTAAATGGACATAATTAAAAGAAACACAAATGCGCATAAGGATTCCTGGCCATATGCGCCCACTAGCCGCATGGAGCTGGACGCATGGACGAGCTACCGCATGAACCAACTGACCACATGGATAAATTGAGCGCATGCTCAAACAAAGTCCACTACAGGGGACAAGTGCTAAGTGATGGTTCATTAGTGCGTGTCGGAGAAATGACATAAAGTAATTGATGTGATTGATGTGACGCACAATAAAGTATGTCAGAGGCTAGACAAAAGCATAAAATACTTGCAATAAAAGGACACATATGTCGCTTCTAAGTCAAATGACAAACTGGCCACATAAGCTTCTACCGTATGAGCTCTCGCTCTATGAAAAATCTTATGCGTTCATTATTCTGTCCTTTCAACTTAGGGGCGCATATGTAGAGACAATCATGCACCTAACAAGATAGGCGTCATGCTGGAAGGGGCGCATGAAGCTGGGCGCATGGAACTCCTTCGTCCCAAAATAGCACAAACTTCATGAAAAAACTCCAAAAATTCGAAAACTTATTTTCTTCATAAAAAAATTATTTTACTCCGAATCAAGTAAACCTATGAGACTCGTCTCACAGTATTCGTATCTTATATGGATACGTATTTTGTGCTAGTTATTGCATTTTATTGGATCTCGAGGAAGCCCAAAAATTCTCAAAATTAAAATTTTACTACTTGATCGATATACCAATGATATACTTTGTTGGATCTCGAGGAAGCCCAAAAATTCTCAAAATTAAAACTTTACTACTTGACCGATATACCGACGGTATACTATAGTATACCGACGGTATACTACAGTATACCGACGGTATACTGCCTGGCAGATATTTGTTTCACTTTCGAGATATTTTTTAGATATTTTTGAGATAAATAGTACTCGAGATATTTTATTTTATTCTTTCTCTCTTCTCTCTTCATCAATTTCTCTCGAGCTTGGAAGCGTGATCTTGAGACCTAGAGTGTGGTTTCTGAACCCCTTCGTGGTGGTGAACTAGAAGCTTTAGTCTGGGAGCTCGCGTTAGGCAAGTACACCTTGCCGATTTCGTGAACTTCTTTTACTTTATGTTATTTTACTTTCCTGGAGCTTGGTTATTGCTTTTTAGCATAGACTTGCGTTTCTATAGCTGTTTATATCATGATTTCTAGCCTAGTCACCGTCTCAATTTTGATTTCTGGTAGAATCTTCTCCCGTCCCTTTTTGGTAACTCGGTAACAGAAACGGTACCGGAGTTATGACCATGAGATTTAGTCTATATTGTGATATGAGACTTACCCTTGATTTGACTTCCTATTAGACTTGGTTCTGATAATTTTTGGAATTCGATTTGGGTCCCGGAAATCAGACTTGATTTAACCATATTTATTCTTGGAAACTGGCATACTGACGGTATACTACAGTATACCAATTTTGACCGACTTGATTTTTAGATATTTTTCTGTGAACCCTATCGGCATACCGACGGTGTACTATAGTATACTGATGGTATACCGATCTTGCCGACAGTGTTAGATATTTGTCTTGGCCGGTATACCGACGACATACTGGGCTGTGTCGACGGTATACTGATTTTGGAACTTTGTTTTCCAGTAACTATTTGCCTAGTTGGAACGACATACCAACGGTATACTACAGTATATCGATGGTATATCGATTTGTTGTAATCCAAAACTTATTGTATTTTTTCTATCTCTAGACTGGTGTACCGACGGTGTACTAGACTGTACCGACGGTATACCGATCATGCACTTTCTTTAGGAATTCTTGGTATTTCGTGATTTCATGTTGAAACTTCTGGATTTTGCTTGGACAGACAATGAATTGACCAAATTTGGACATGAACTCACATGGGTTCAGATGACTTGACTTGGCTTTACTCGATTTTACCTGGCTTTACCCGGCTACACATGATGACATAATTGACTTGACTTGACTTGACATGACTTTCCATGGCTTCATCGGACATGGCTTGACTTGATTTCAATTGGTTTTATCTGGTTGGACATGGCTTCACATGGTTTCACAGGGCTTTACTTGGCTTCACCTGGATTGACATGGCTTCACTTGGCTTTACCTGGCTTCACTTGGTGACATGTGGCTTGGTTGTTATCATGACTTACATGAGTCCGGTTGTGCAATGTATATTAAACTTGTTTATATTACTATTAGAACTTGATTTGTCTACATCATGTCTAGAATGGATTCTACGGAATGCCACACACGGATTCATACAAGAAACTGCTAGGGGTTTTATAACTAAAGATTCACTTAGTGCATGGCTAGAGATTTTCCTAGATTGTATTTAGTCCCGATTATTCATACTGTAATCTTGAGGAGTATCCAGTAGTTTATATTGGGGTGTATCTTGAGGAGTATCCAGTTGGTTGTGTGTATGGATATTCTGGACGGACTATAGGGGCATGCAATCAGAAGAAACTCTAACATCGCGTTGCATTATAAAGTTAGTAATTAAGGACTGTGATAACCCTAGTTAGTTAAAGGTATCAAGCCGTACTTATGTGATTTACTATGGTTGATGGTTGATGATTAGTCTAGGCTTCTCATGATCACATTTACTTTCAGTACTTATTTCCTTATTGATTATCATATCCAGATATGTCTTATTACAGGTTTTACAATATTTATTATCCTGAGATCTTTTGCTTTCCAGTATTTGTATTGCTTGCGTTTTTGGTTTAAGTTCCTAGATTGGCTTCCTTTGTGGTAATTGTTATTTTGGGGTCTGACCCCAGTGGTTTTGTATGGCCAGATCCAGTAGCAACACCAGAGGATCTTTCGTACTTTCCTGAGGATTGTGGCCACCAGGAGTACCAGACCGCTTGAGTGTGTTTTCTTACTTTTCCACCATGATGTACATTCTATTTTATGGGCGTTTAGCCACTGAGCACATGTTTAGCTCATATTTTGGTTTGATCAGTTAGCCTACGGGCATTAGCATGATTGACATATCCTAGGGCTGATTATGTATGACTCAGATTCTGGCTAGTTTATTCATTCTGTGTTTACTAGCATCATGATCATCTGTATATTATAGTTTGTGATGCTTTACTATTATCTTTCAGCTGATCTTATATCTTGTTATTATTTATGTTGTTCTTGTGATTGAGACACTAGGATTCTTGGACCTAGACTTGACTGATGGTTTGTAGTAGTGACCCCTCATGTCTTACAGCTTCACCGTATATGCTGAGTACCAGAGTGCTCTAAGTATACGTAGCTAGCCTTGTCAGTCCCGTTATCCAGTATTTGGTTCTGGGGCATGACAGAACCAAAATCTAAAATGCTCGAAATGAAGTGCTACATCCACCACAGAAACTATTTTTTTCCAAAATATCAAGTTTTAACAGATAAAAACCACAAAAACACATGGAACCCATAAAATCCTAAACTTTAAATTCAGATCTATTCAAATATACTCATAAAAATCAAAAACTCCAATAACTAAAAATGATGAGGAACACATGTGGAATATTTTTTATCAAACATATTTTTAAAACAACATATATGTAAAAATCCGAAAATCAAGGCTTCACCATTGAGCAATATGTACTTGCCTTGGGTGGCTCCTAGCCTCTACCTCTCACGGTCCAAGTCACAACAACTTCTCCCTAGGGTTAGGGTTTGGCTAGAGGGGGCTTGAGGGAGAGGAGGAAGAAGGAAGCATGAAGAGTGAAATGAGGAAATGAGGAAATGAATGAGGGGAGAGAAATACTAATATATATATATATATATATATATATATATATATATATATATATATATATATATATATACTAAAATGAGAGAAAGATGGTTTCGTCATGGGTTTAATCAAATGAACCAAACCAAGTGTCCATT
The DNA here is from genome assembly GCA_036927795.1 of Iris macrosiphon. Lineage (NCBI taxonomy): Eukaryota > Viridiplantae > Streptophyta > Magnoliopsida > Asparagales > Iridaceae > Iris > Iris macrosiphon. The sequence goes on from JAYESA010000009.1 coordinate 969,785, forward strand.
CTACATGCGGTACCTAAATCGGGTCTATGGCAATTGCCAATGTGTATTCTACTGATCTCAGGTAGTCTCTCTCAACAACAAGAAAAATAATAATAAATAAAATGACAGGAGCCAACATGAGAAATACAGCAGGAATGCATTATCATAAAAAAATTAAATTCTAGAAATTCAAGAAATACCAAATCTGGAATCGAGTGTGACATCCCTACTCGTCATTATACATTTTTATCTTTTTGGCATTTAGCCACCGGCACCTGATAGCCGGCACATCTGGACATTTAGTTTTCTTACATGATTGTATTAAATCAGATTGTAGCTGATCGCTGTCATGTACTTTTGTTTCTCTACCAACTTCTTATTTTGTACAGTTGGTCTTCAGAATATTTTGATTAAAGCGTTTGTGACGCCTTATTGCTTTATCATATATGCTCTATGATTATTATTTTTTGTTTGATTAATTGAGACATAGATGTTTGTGTGACCCTAAGTGACATGATTGTAGCATGCTGTAAACTCCCAGATTTTGTAAGAATTTTAAATCTTGGATTTTCCCCAATTTTCTGGAATTTTCTGTAATTAAAATCAAGGTTTTCAATTAATAAATAATTTTTAATTGGTAATAAATAATATTAAAATATCATGAAAATAATATTTTTGGGTGTAAAATGAAAAACTGGACTTAGGGTAATTTTTTCTGGATTTTTCTGGGCCTCAGACCTATTTTTAAATACCTCAAAACTATTTTTATAAATTAATTAATTAAAATATTTATATTTATATTTATTATTATTATTTTATTTTATTTTATATTTTTATTTTTTCTTTTCCTTGGGCCCGGCCCGGCCCAGTGGGCCGAGCCCAGCGCCCAGCCCAGCCCGTCTCCCTTGCGGGTCGGGCGGGTCTGCCCAGACCCGTTAGCCCCGACCCGACCCGCACGAACCCAGCCCCTCTCCGCCCGCGTCCAGCGTCGGCCTCCGCGCGCAGCGCCGCGCGTTCCGCGCCCCGCTCCCCGCTCCCCGCGCCACGTTCCCCCGACCTCCGCCATCCCCGGCTGACCAGCGCGCCTCCGCCCCTATTTAAACCCCGAGCGCCGTCTCCTCCACCACCCTCACCCTAACCCTAACTCTCCGGCCACCCGACCACGCTCCGCCGCTGCCGCCTCAGCGCTCCCCGCCGACCTCCTCGCCTCGCCCCGGCGCCGCCAGCACCTCCTCCCCTCTCCTCCGCTCCTCCTCCGGCGCCACCCGCCCGACTCCAGCAGCAGCACGAACAGCAGCCGCAGCCGCCGCTGCCGGCCGCCCCGAGCCACCGCCGCCCCCGTGAACGCCGCGCCGCCCCTCGGCGAACAGTCCCCCGCCCTCGCCGGCCGCCCAGCAGCCGCCCTCTGCCATCCACGGCTGGATTTCAGACGAAACCCTAACCCTAGCCCTAATTCCCATTTTCGTGTCCGACACGAGTCGGACACGACTCGACCTTGAATTTTCAGGTCCCCTTCAGGTACGTGTAACTTTCGCCTCGTAGCTCTGTTTCCAATTTCGTAAATTGTGTTGTGAAGCCTGTATGACCCTCTCGATGTCTGGACAAACTGTTCGGGACATCGCGTCCTGTGGTGATCGCACACCGCGATCCAAAAACAGGAAAAACCAGACCCTATTTTACCCCGGAACTGAGTCCGCCCCGCCAAACGGGACGACTTGGTCGCGTGCGGTCTTCACAGATACGTACGCATCGTCGATACGGACGTGTGAGATTTCGTGGAAGCTGATTCGGGTGTGCGTGCACACCGAAATCAACGCGTATCCGCGGACATCGTCCCGTATCCGCCTTTTCTGCAATTCATCCTAACTTCGTGCACACTCGTCAGATCGAGACGAAACTTGCACCATCGGACTCGTAGCGATACGCTGGTCCTGTGGGTCAAGTTTGGTTCGATTCTGAGAACGTTGACAAAATCGCGTGTCGTGGGCCCCACAGGCCCCGCTCGACGGGCGATTTTGTGTTCGGCTCATCGGAATCCAAATCTGGAAGTTCCGTTGGGTTCGTATCAGCGTTCCTGACCTGTTGACACTAAGTTTGGTGAATTTGGAGACCTTTGACCCGGACACGTTTTTCGGTGCAAAACGGGCCCACCGACGGACCCCGTTTTGACCCGAAACTGCCGTTTTTGCCCTTGTCTCCAAATTGGACCCAAGGACAGACGTTTCTAGCTATTTGACATCTTCTGAGCGTGATGGTAATGTTTATTTCAGCATCTGGGCTCATCTCTGGATATTTTCCCCAAGTACAATTAATCGGATCCAAACAACAGGCAAGTACCTGCACTTCAAGTTAATCTTTATATATTGTGATAATTAATTCTCTGCCATACATGTACCCTTGATGTTTACACCTAGTGTTAGAAATACTGAATTTCATGTCTTGAATATTGGTAGTTCCTGTCTTGTTTTTCATGTCGGGTGGAAGAATACTAGAAGGCATGTAGTTTACCCTTCCCCTTAGCATGTTTAATAGCTGTTGGTACGCGACTGTACCCTCAGCCGGATCTCGATTGTTCATGTTTAATAGCCGTCTATGACGGCCGGATTAGCCTTATAAACCCCTACATGCCAACTATGTATTCTAAAATAAACACAAGTTCACACAGATAGCTTCTGGTCTAGTTATAGTTCTTGCTGACTGTTGTAGTTTCATTTCCTGTCTCATTTATTTCCTGCTTTCTCATATTCCTGTTTATAGCATTAACTCTGAGATATTGATGTTCTTCTATGCAACTTTCTCAACATGATACTCAAGTTAATTGTCATGAATATTTAGTTTAATCTTGTTGTGCATTGTGTACTTTGCTCCTTTCCTGACTGGATCCGTTGTTTTAGGCGATGGAGGACTTTGCCCCTACCTATTATGCCCACTATGAGTTAGCAGGTGACACATATGAGGAGCCGGTTCCCACTCAGGAGACTACCTTGAGGAGGAGTAGCCAGTTAGTTATTATTTTATTTCCTTTTCAGCATATACTCGGGTTTGTCCCCGGTCTATCTTCTGGCTTTGTATTAACTATGGATCTGTTGTCACAATTTGTTTTATAAAAGTTAGCATTCCTATTTCCTGTTACTTTCCTTGTCTATTTATTGTGGATGAGATAGATACTTATTGACCCCAGAAAAGACCTAGACAGCGTACTACCGCCGACACTGCGGCGTAGGCTGGACGTGCCCACGCACTCGTGTCCGAATAACCGGGTGCGGGTCGTGACACGTTTTTGTGGTGGCCCATGCAGGTCCAACGACTAAATTGTTCGGTTTTAACTCAGGGACCGAACAGGCCTGCAATAAAGTTAGGATAAGTTTATAGGATCTCATCCACTTGCTTGAATTATTTTTGATATCTGTATCGTATTCGAACTAATATGAACTTGCATCTTGCCTTGATTCCTGTGTGCCTCTTATTGGTTATTTTGCATACAGGGAAATTGACCCACAAGCCAGCAACGAGGATCATGCAGAAATACCACAAACCGTTGTGGTTACCCAAGAAGACGATGTGATACCCGTCGGTGAAGGCCAATCATCACAAGGCAGTCAAGCAAGTCAGCCTGCCTCAGTAATCCATCAAGATGGCGTTCCACCCTCGACGCAGCCTATTCCACCGATGCCTTCCTTCCCACCGGGACCGCCTATGGACGAACAGCAGATGTTCCGCATGTTCTACATAATGATGCAAGCCTATCAGAAGGTTCAACAAGAAACTCAGCAAAACCAAGCGGAGAACTTCATCGACAAAATTAGCTCGGAGTCACGTAAGCCAAGCAGTTCAAATGCAATTACCTTCGACGAGGACGTTCTTACTGTAGCGCGACCTGTGGAGTACACCACAAGGATCGAGTCCAGCCGGAAGCGGTCGTCTGCGTCAGCACCAGACCAAGCACAACAGGAAAAAGCTACAAAGCGACCACGGATGAATCCAACTCAAGGACAGAATCAACGAGTTCCCACTTGTGGCTTTTGTCGAAAACAAGGTCACACCTGGCAAGTTTGTAGGAAGAGACTAGGTGCCTGTCTATATTGTGGATCAGCAGCACATCAAATGAAGGACTATCCTGCTGCTCAAAGACGCACACTGCACAAAAGTTCCAGTTCAGGCCAGGCCCCAGCAGCGCAGCAGAGGGCACCACCTCAAGAACACGGACAAGCTTAGACGATGACCATGGAGAACGTGCAGACTCTTAGAGTAACTAATGCGCGTAAGTGATTCGTAGATATCATTTTCTAGTATTATTTAGCTCGTGCCCATTGGTTCGTGACCTCAGCCCCAACCTAGTAGCTTTAAACTTGCTAATAACCTGGTATGCTTTATGTTTAATAACTGTAGAGATTGTAGAGTCTTCTGTTATTTTACTTATTGTGTGAACTTAAATAAATTGTACCTCCTTTCATCATCGTCTAGTGCACTAAATTTTGATGTACTTGACTTATGCTGCTATTTTATAGCCTAGTTTTGCAAGCTTACTCTTTATCGAGCTTGTTCATGACAAGTGTATTATTGGGGAGGCCCACAATGATACATTTCAGAATCAGTGTATTACGGTCTGATCAACCATAGTGCGCTTGATTCGCCCTTCGAAATAATACCTTACGTGGATTGAGATATATAGTTGATTAGTTGCCCTCTAGATATGACCGAGCATATCGTACCGATTGCATAACTGTAATAATACAAGCATGTGAATAGGAATTACCGAGATAGGATTCAATCCACGATCGCTTGACAATTCCTACCTGAATACTTTAAAACGCCTTGACCCCGATATTTCTTTTCTATCACCCCACCCTTGAACTCTTTATTATTGATCTTCGTCTTTCCTTATTTCGGAAAGACGAAATCTCGTGCCTGGTATAAGTTAGTACATAGATAGTACTGGATATGTCACATAGGCCGATCACATACTTGAGGATTAACTTTCGTAATTGAGGACATATCATGATCGGCGTTGAAGTTCGAGGATTGAATGACATAGGTAAACATATTAAGGAATATTTTCTTAAGGTATATAGTCTTTTGTGATGAATGGGTAAACTCTAAGTTGGGTAGCAATACATTTGTCAACTCGAGAGGAATGTCCTTTGGATCGTGACCGAGTAAGGTCAGATTGGAAGAAGCAAGCCATTATAATTTTGAAAATTTAGAGGAGTGACTAAAATGATTAATGAATTGATATCGAGGACCCAATAAGTTGTATCTTGGATACATGATTTAAATCTTGAATAATGAAAGTAAAATCGTCAATTTGAATTTAGGGGATATATGATTCAGACTTGAACAGTGGTGGACTACAATTATTTTTCAACTTGATGATTTGAATTACAGAATTAAAAATTTGAAGGTTGGACTACCTAGTTAGAATATTGAGGATGTGAATGGAATTTAAAAGTTTGGAGCATACAAATGGGAATACTGTTGGACTCGAATCACTTCTAGAGGAATTATGATAGTTAGAATAGTAAGGCAAGGTCATAATCATGTGCAATCCTTGAAGATGTTATAAGGACTTACTCTAAAATCTGCCTGTGGGAAATTTAAGGAAGTAAGAAGTAATAACTCTAGGTCGAATCTTGATTGGAACAATAGACATCTTAACCACGAAATGATTGCAGTGGATGTGATCGGGATTCTAATTATCGCAAGGAAATTGCGAATGATGTACATGAAGGATTAACAGATTATGGCTAATTTTTAAATTTTGAGGACGAAATTTTTATAAGTTGGGTAGATTGTAAACCCCCAGATTTTGTAAGAATTTTAAATCTTGGATTTTCTCCAATTTTCTGGAATTTTCTGGGAATTTTCTGTAATTAAAATCAAGGTTTTCAATTAATAAATAATTTTTAATTGGCAATAAATAATATTAAAATATCATGAAAATAATATTTTTGGGTGTAAAATAAAAAACTGAACTTAGGGTAATTTTTCTGGATTTTTCTGGGCCTCAGACCTATTTTTAAATACCTCAAAACTATTTTTATAAATTAATTAATTAAAATATTTATATTTATATTTATTATTATTATTATTATTTTATTTTATTTTATATTTTTATTTTTTCTTTTCCTTGGGCCCGGCCCGGCCCAGTGGGCCGAGCCCAGCGCCCAGCCCAGCCCGTCTCCCTTGCGGGTCGGGCGGGTCTGCCCAGACCCGTTAGCCCCGACCCGACCCGCACGAACCCAGCCCCTCTCCGCCCGCGTCCAGCGTCGGCCTCCGCGCGCAGCGCCGCGCATTCCGCGCCCCGCTCCCCGCTCCCCGCGCCACGTTCCCCCGACCTCCGCCATCCCCGGCTGACCAGCGCGCCTCCGCCCCTATTTAAACCCCGAGCGCCGTCTCCTCCACCACCCTCACCCTAACCCTAACTCTCCGGCCACCCGACCACGCTCCGCCGCTGCCGCCTCAGCGCTCCCCGCCGACCTCCTCGCCTCGCCCCGGCGCCGCCAGCACCTACTCCCCTCTCCTCCGCTCCTCCTCCGGCGCCACCCGTCCGACTCCAGCAGCAGCACGAACAGCAGCCGCAGCCGCCGCTGCCGGCCGCGCCGAGCCACCGCCGCCCCCGTGAACGTCGCGCCGCCCCTCGGCGAACAGTCCCCCGCCCTCGTCGGCCGCCCAGCAGCCGCCCTCCGCCGTCCACGGCTGGATTTCAGACGAAACCCTAACCCTAGCCCTAATTCCCATTTTCGTGTCCGACACGAGTCGGACACGCCTCGACCTTGAATTTTCAGGTCCCCTTCAGGTACGTGTAACTTTCGCCTCGTAGCTCTGTTTCCAATTCCGTAAATTGCGTTGTGAAGCCTGTATGACCCTCTCGATGTCCGGACAAACTGTTTGAGACATCGCGTCCTGTGGTGATCGCACACCGCGATCCAAAAACAGGAAAAACCATACCCTGTTTCACCCCGGAACTGAGTCCGCCCCGCCAAACGGGACGACTTGGTCGCGTGCGGTCTTCACAGATACGTACGCATCGTCGATACGGACGTGTGAGATTTCGTGGAAGCTGATTCGGGTGTGCGTGCACACCGGAATCAACGCGTATCCGCGGACATCGTCCCGTATCCGCCTTTTCTGCAATTTATCCTAACTTCGTGCACACTCGTCAGATCGAGACGAAACTTGCGCCATCGGACTCATAGCGATACGCTGGTCCTGTGGGTCAAGTTTGGTTCGATTATGAGAACGTTGACGAAATCGCGTGTCGTGGGCCCCATAGGCCCCGCTCGACGGGCGATTTTGTGTTCGGCTCATCGGAATCCAAATCTGGAAGTTCCGTTGGGTTCGTATCAGCGTTCCTGACCTGTTGACACTAAGTTTGGTGAATTTGGAGACCTTTGACCCGGACACATTTTTCGGTGCAAAGTGGGCCCACCGGCGGACCCCGTTTTGACCCGAAACTGCCGTTTTTGCCCTTGTCTCCAAATTGGACCCAAGGACAGGCGTTTCTAGCTATTTGACATCTTCTGAGCGTGATGGTAATGTTTATTTCAGCATCTGGGCTCATCTCTGGATATTTTTCTGAAGTACAATTAATCGGATCTAAACAACAGGCAAGTACCTGCACTTCAAGTTAATCTTTATATATTGTGATAATTAATTCCCTGCCATACATGTACCCTTGATGTTTACACCTAGTGTTAGAAATACTGAATTTCATGTCTTGAATATTGGTAGTTCCTGTCTTGTTTTTCATGTCGGGTGGAAGAATACTAGAAGGCATGTAGTTTACCCTTACCCTTATCATGTTTAATAGCTGTTGGTACGCGACTGTACCCTCAGCCGGATCTCGATTGTTCATGTTTAATAGCCGTCTATGACGGCCGGATTAGCCTTATAAACCCCTACATGCCAACTATGTATTCTAAAATAAACACAAGTTCACACAGATAGCTTCTGGTCTAGTTATAGTTCTTGCTGACTGTTGTAGTTTCATTTCCTGTCTCATTTATTTCCTGCTTTCTCATATTCCTGTTTATAGCATTAACTCTGAGATATTGATGTTCTTCTATGCAACTTTCTCAACATGATACTCAAGTTAATTGTCATGAATATTTAGTTTAATCTTGTTGTGCATTGTGTACTTTGCTCCTTTCCTGACTGGATCCGTTGTTTTAGGCGATGGAGGACTTTGCCCCTACCTATTATGCCCACTATGAGTTAGCAGGTGACACATATGAGGAGCCGGTTCCCACTCAGGAGACTACCTTGAGGAGGAGTAGCCAGTTAGTTATTATTTTATTTCCTTTTCAGCATATACTCGGGTTTGTCCCCGATCTATCTTCTGGCTTTGTATTAACTATGGATCTGTTGTCACAATTTGTTTTATAAAAGTTAGCATTCCTATTTCCTGTTACTTTCCTTGTCTATTTATTGTGGATGAGATAGATACTTATTGACCCCAGAAAAGACCTAGACAGCGTACTACCGCCGACACTGCGGCGTAGGCTGGACGTGCCCACGCACTCGTGCCCGAATAACCGGGTGCGGGTCGTGACACATGCACCCCCTTATCTAGTTACAACCGTGATCGTCGTACGACGTATAGAATCTTTTATGGGGTAGCTGGCGGTGTCCGTCTTCGTATTCTGGTACTGGGGCGTGACAATTTTCCACGTGAATTTACTAGTATACATAATAATTGCGTATACTTACGTAAAATTACATAAAGAATAAAATTGGTATTGTTTATCCCATTTTTAAAATGGGCATTTGCTCCAAGGATCTATTTGATTGGTTCGAAGTGTATAAAAGAAGTGAAAACTAGAAACTCAATTTCATTAAGTTGCATTTTCCTAAGGCTCTACTTGGATCGAGGAAAGAAACTTAGTTAAGTGGGGTTAAGTGACAGAAAGTGAAGTGAGGGGAGGGGAGACGATACATATAATCTTTTTGGATTGGAGGAAGTAAAGTCGGATATGTTTAATAACTCTTGCTTGGATGGAGATTTTGAACGAGATAGTGATTAATAAAAATACAATAGTTACTAAAATATTCTTATCACATATGACATACAATTGGATTTTCTTTTTAATTAAAACTTGTCGAAATATTTTCACAAATCTGATACCTATATAAATAAAATAACTAGAATCAAATCACAATAAAATTAAATAACATGAGAACTATAGACGTGTACTGTTTAGAAGTAAGCCAAGTTCATATCATCACAATCATCTAAAATCAAGCACAAAAAATTGGAGGAGTGATGACGCACCTTCAGAACTGGTCTGATGTTTTTAAGGACCCTGGACGAATTCTGAAAATGAGGCCCTGCCTCCTTATTCAAGGTCTTAACTTAGATAATAAAATAAAAAACTTTTAAAAATCAATAAAATCAAGAAATTGCCGAGCTTAAATCTAAAAATCATGCAAGCTTAAATCTAAACATTAGTGTCCTTGATAGCCAAGCAGTTGGTGATAAGAAAGTGTCTAGTTCCAAGGTTTTTGGTGACTCTCCTCCATTCTATATGAGTTTAATGACTCTCCATACACATCCCAACAAAACATGTTTATTGTAGGTGAAACATGACAAGGGTTGGCCTGTACTTTGTAATGTAATTTTGACAACTTGCAGAAGAATCTACGATAACTGAAACATTTTCTAGTGATCGATTTTTAGAATTGGTTTGTTTTTGAATACTTAATTCACTGTTATTTTCTTTTCTTTAACATAATGAAAATAAGAGGTCAAACATGCATGCTTAAGATTAAACAAGAATCCTATTAAAAATCATTTTGAAAATTCCAAACCTAGGATGAAATTGGTCCTACTAAAATTTTTTCAAGAAACTCTAAAACAAACAAACTTCATTTTTCAACATAATCCTAAGCCTAAGTTCATATTAAATAAGAATTCAAACGAACAATATTTAGAATTAGGGCTTACTCATGAGGTCTTGTATGGAATTGATGGTCCTTGACCAAAATTGACGCGTCAGGGCCGTCGTGGCCATCGTAGACTCCAATCGAACGTGGCCTCCGTTCCTGTTTTCACGTGAGTATGGTACTCGGATATAAGAGGAGGAGAAGAAAAGAAGCGAAAGGTTTTTTTCTTTTTCTTTTACATGATCCATAATAAATGCTACTATTGAAAATTGGGCCTTGTTCTTCCTTTCTATAATAAAGGCTATTAGCCTAATGGACTATTAAAAATTGGACCATCAAATATATGGTCATGAACTCAATAGATGCATAAAAATATAGCCGTTAGTTTTTATATATATATAATTTTAAACGATGAGTAGTAAGAGAAAGCGAGAAGACGCGACGCACCTAGACGACAAACATGTTGAAAACCAAAAAGACGGAGCAACAGGTTAAAAGCAAGAAAAATGAAAGAAAATGTCATAATATTTTATAGGACAAATCAGAGATATTTATGACATTTTAAACAATACAATTTATTTGTCCTATAAAAATATCATGTCATTCTCTTACATTTTTTTACTTTCAACCTACGACCTCCATCTTTATGGCTTTCAACCTGGTGCTGTTCATGTGTGTTATTTTTTCTCGCTTTATCTTATTACCTATCATCTTTATTGTATCTTATTTTAGATGGTTACGATAATATGAACTTGACTTACTTCTAAAAGTAGAATGTTACTTTATTTTACTGTATTTGGATTCCAGTTATTTTTTTTATATATGTATCAGATTTGTTAAAATATTTTGACAAATTTTAATTAAACCAAACTAAATATAATTTTATGTTATATGTAATAATGATATTCTTTTAACTATTAAATTTTTATTAATCATCTTCACATTCAAAAACTTCAATCAAAGTAAGAGTTATTAAACACACCCACTAAACTTTTCCTCCAATTTAAAGTAGGACATATGTATTGACTCCCCTCCCCCCTTACTTAACTTTTCTTCACCTAATCCCACTTGACAATGCTTATTTTTTCACCCTCAATCAAAGCAGTAATTAAAAGTCCGATTACAAATCTTTTAGTAAGCATGATAAGTGTGGTGTTGAAAGTCAACATTGTTTTTTCAAATTTGTGGGAAAACAATTGTATGAGTTAAATTAGTCCATTAATTAAATATTTTTGGATAGCATTCATTTTCTCAATAATTTACATGGCTATGTTTGATTGAGTTTTATTTTTTGTATGAAAAATATTTAGATCGCAAAATTTACATCAATGTGTAGTGTTTGATAGATTGTATTTTTCATGATTTTTTTAAATGATCAATTTTTATATCTTTCTCCAAAATGGTGGAAAAATGAAACTGGCCTAACACATAGAAGAAATATTATTTTTTATATATAAAATAACTCTTCTCTCGTAGATATGACAACAAAACACCAAATTAAGTTTTCTATAACAATATTTTAAAATTTTATAAATATTTTTCTAGTAGAATAATTCCGTAGAATTATTTTATTTTTCATATATTTTCTACCTTGCAATCAAACACATCTAAATTAAAAGGGATAAATAATTTCCAATTTCTATTTATTCATTAAATAACTACAACTGGATCATCCATAATTTTGGTATATTATTATATTACTAGTATATATACACGTGTGTTACATGTATATTAGTTGTGTTTTAATTATTTTTTAATGTATTTGAGGGAAAAAAAAACCAAAATAGCAAACTATATTTTTCTTTATTTTTCTTCTTCTATACATAATTACCTAAATGTCTCATTAAATTTAATGAATAATTTTAATTTGTAAAGTAAGATAAGGACAGAAAAAATAACGGTAAAACTAAAATTTATTATTGTATAGTAACTAGTAATGTGCATTCGCATTGCACGTGCGTATTTTTTTTAAAATTAAATATAAAATTATTATAAAAACTATAATTTCTATGAATTCGACACAAACAACCAAAGAAAATGTATTCCACCTTAACCACTTGAATTATATTTGTTTAGTTATAAATAAATTATATTAGATAGTTAACTATAGTTGAGTTTTTTTTCCAAATAATTAATTAAGTATTTATGTAGTTGTTTAGTTATATTCTTCTTATTTTTTTTAAAATTTATTTAAATAGAGGATATACATACCGTTTCGACGGATCATTTTTTAGCGGTTTCCAACCACATTATAAGAGTAAAAGATTATTATTATTATTATTATTATTTTAAGCAAAGAGGAAAAAATGACTAATTAGAGTTTATACCTACAGAGCTTAGAGTTTAGGTTTTAACATGTCCATTTAGAGAATTTATCTCCTAAATTTATTGTTACAATGTACATTTTAGATTCATAAACACTAAATTGAGGGACAAATTCTCTAAATGAACATGGTAGTGTCTAAACTCTAATTAGTCAAAAAAAGAAAAAAGAAAAAAGAAAAAAAAAAGGGAAACCCTTCCCCTAGGTCAATCCTATATTCTACTGGTGCTCTCATTTCTTTCTCCTGTTCGTGGTGGTTTCCATTATTCAACGAGCCCCCACCAAACTCATCGCGACCATTCGGAAAAGGTTCGTTCTTTCGCCAATCTCATCATCATCTGATCCATTCTTTTTAGTTTTTCCTTCTTTAAGCGATATGGATTATTTCTGCGATTCCGAGACTTGTGCACTCTTCTGCCGATTTTCCTTCATTCAGCGATATGCCGAGACTTGTGGTAAAGAGTGCCCTAACTTGTACCCCTTTTTTATGTTCTCAATAACAATAATAAAAAGTTGTTCTGATGTATTGCCTAGGTCTGATTTTGGCGATTCGGAAGTGGTGTTTATTTTTAAATTAGGCTTTCTGGTTAGTAGATGATACGATTGAATGTCATGGGGAAACAATTTAGATTTCGTGTTATTTTTGGTTTAGAGATTGGCGGATTTCTATATCTTATCTCCTTCTCCGAAATTAAGGCTTAGTGGACATTTACACCTAGTTGTATTCCATTAAAAAAGTCCAGCTTCGAGGTCCGACATCACCAACCCACGATTTCAAACCGGGTAATCCAATTAATTATAAGTAGATTGTTATGTTTTGTATTTTTATTATAATTTTGTAATAAATTTGTAGTAGTTGATTTTTCACATATTGTTTAAAACATCCTAAGTCTTCGTCCCACGTCAAATTGAAAATATTCTTAACCTTGACATCTGATACAAATTTGATGCGGGAAGAAGACCAAGGGAAGGTGAAAATATTCTTAAACTTGACCTCTGCTACCAATTTGATGCGGGAGGAGAAGAAGACCTAAGGGAAGATATGATTAGTATGAAATTGGAGATTTAGGACAAATTGGGTGTGAAAGCATTAAGCAATATGTATTAATAATACATGAACAATCAACTAATATAAATTTATTAAAAAAATTATAATAGAAATGCAAAACATAACAATCGGCTTATAATTAATGAAATTATCCGATTTGGAATGACGTGTTGGAGATGTTGGATCTCAATGCTGGACTTTTGTACTCGGGATCAAGGTTCAAAGTATCGACCGATACGTATCGGTATCGGCCGGATCGGATCGGATTTCGAGGTGTCCGATCTGATACTCCAGAAAAAATTGGTATCGGCTAATATGCAGTGGAATTTTATTGTATCGGTCCGTATAAGCCGATAAGTATCAGATACAGACCGATACAGTGCAAGAAATCCAGAAAAAGGAAGAAAAACAGTACAAAAAACTCAATAATTGACATAAAAAAGTCTATAAATAAGATCATAAAAAGAAATTACCTCTTCAGTAGAAACCGTCGTCGTTGGGAGCCCAGAGAGAAAGGGAGGTGGGGAGCCCAAAGAGAAAGGGAGGAGAAGAGAGAGAATCAGCCACTTTCTTCTCTGTTCTGGTTCCGAAGAACGCGGGGGAGGGGTGGGGGGTGGGGGTGGGCGAGTGGGAAGAGGAGACGAGATCTGCATAACACGGACAGAGGAGAGGAAATGGAGGTGTTGGCGTTTCTCTCTCCTGTTGTTGATTTTTATTCGGTTAGGATTAGGGTTGGGCATGGGGCCCAGTTGTTAAAAAAAATTTGAAATGAAAAACCAATTTTACTGACCATATTCGAACCGCAAATTCGAAACCCTCACCTTTCAATACAACTCCTAACTGATTGCTTCAGGCCATAATGGCAATTGGACTTTAGTGTCATAGTGACTTGTACATTGTATTTAACTTATGAAGGGATTCCTTCTAACTTATATATATATATATATATATATATATATATATATATATATATAAAAGTAAATGATGTCTAGTCTAGTGGTTAAGACTGATGCATATTGTCACGTCCCGATTCCGTGGAATCGATAGTCGTCCCCTGGACGTGACCGTCGTGCGTGCCTAGGTTGCGCACCGCACAAGGCTTAAGTGTTTTGCATAATGAGCACATATTCAGAGTACGCAGATAAATTGAAACATGAGTTGAGACATGAAAAAGTTATCTTTATTGATATATGAACATCTATTACAAACTCTTGAACGAGTCAGCTAATTGCCTCACGGACTTACAAAAGTGTTGACACAAAATGAGATATCAGTCCTGTACATTACATCCCTTTTCTAAACTTCAAAATATAAGACCTCCTGGAGGGATGACGGCTTTCCCTATGAGCTGCATTGTGTTTAGGTTACAAGCTCTTTCCTTCAAAATGCTTCAAAGGGTGGCACGATCTGAACACGCCAACAGCTGGACTGGATCGGTAAGACGACTTCAGCTCCTCGCTCGGATCTCCTTAGTGCGGGGAACCTGTTTCAACGAGGGTCAGTACATCGAAATATACTGGTGAAGGCGAGCTAACCCAACTATACCAATCAACACGTTGTTTATATGAAGCATGCATATTATTTGTGGTCTTTCTATCTTGCCTTAGTTCATTTTACAAGCAGTCATATATAATAAAACTACTGAAATGAACTTGCTAGCGTTCGGTGACCTTTACCTGCCCGTCTGAACCACCTGCACAATACTTACCATGCCTTCCCTGCCACGAAGACACAAGTTAGCTTGCAACAGGTTTAAATATACAAGGGGATCACTGGCGTATGCCATAGTGGACGAGTTATAGTCGGTGACGAGGATGGCATGCAACGAAAGCACAAGAGGCGCTACAAGCCATCACGTCCAGCACAATAGACTAAACAAGAGTTCCGTCCGGATCAGATCGGTGCCAGTGCCCTAGCAATCGTCCGCAGGAACTAAGACCTTGTGCACAAGTTGTTCGTGATCAAACGATATGTTTACTAGGTCAACAATTCATACAGTTGAGGCAACACGAGTACAAGATAAGTAGCATTTATGATTCATTTTGCATAGTCTCCCTGAACAGTTTGTTGCATGACAAGATGAGTTCTATACATATCATATTATAAACAAGAAGTATACATTCTAACTTGTATTTATGCATAGGATGAACATTTTCAAACGAACATGCATGCTGTATAAGTAATCGTTCCCATAGTTGAATGACAAGCATAATAATCCAAGTCTATTCCCATTTTATCTTGACATCTTTTAGTTATTACTTGGTATCGTCTGATCGGGGCAAACAAGAATGCAAGATTTTTAGGTGTGAGGCTTGGAAGAAGGGACAACTGAATCGAATATAAGCCACTCACTTAGTTGGAAAGAAGAAGGTGCTTCAGGACTCCGCTCGCGCGTCGTCTACTGCTCGTTCACTTGCGTTGCCACGAACAGCTGATTAATACCTCTTCCACTCTTTCCAATCTCGGAATTGAAGTGCAGTTTAATGAACGATGAAATCTATCAAAACCGTTCAAGAAATCTCGAGCAAATCCGAAAACCAACTCAAGGCACGAAAGCAACCAGCGACAGCGAAAACTGAGGCAACAAAGATGCAGCGGAGAGGTCCCTCATGACTCTGTCGCTAAGTCGATCCCAGGGGCACGGTCCACTGAATATGGAAATCGATTCCGAAGAAGCAAATCCATAACGAGGATGAGTTCTTGTTTCAATCTATCCCGATCGAACGATACCGTTTGTATTTCTTAGCCGCGCTTCCCGAATAGGGGGAACGGGGCGCCACACATATTATCCAGGAGGTTGCGAGTTCGAGCCTCCTGGGTGCCATTTAATTCCCCTTTGGGAGAATTAAGTGGTGAGTTGGTGATTGGTGCAGCGCAGGTGCGGTTCAAGTGCGGTGCAGGTGCGGGCCTACGGGCCGAGACGTGTGGGACCTTTGGGCCTTTATGTGGTGGACCTTCGGGCCGAGTTTGTAGGCCTTCGGGCCAGGATTCTGTAACACAATTACCTTTTCAAAAAAATAAAAAATAATATATATATATTATTATTATTATTCTATATATATAATATTGCTGATACTGTTAATACCAAAAAAATATGATACTCCTAAGTCCTATCCAATACCGTCGATACTGCCGATACCGATACTCATACAAAATGTTCGATACCGCTACCCAGTGGCGTAGCCAGGATTTGGGTGCAGCGGGATCAAAATCGACTAGTAAATTTGTAATCCAAAAAAATTATAAAAATATAAAAAATTGCATAAATTAGTCACAAAATCGTGTTTTTCTATACCTCACCTTGGTCGTCTATTCTAGTTTTTCTATAGTAGCTGCTCATTTTATTCCATTCAATTCAAAATACCATTGACATTAAAGTGCACATTTCTAACCCAATATAATCAAAACCTTAAACTTTAGTGTCATTCCAGCCAAGTCATACAAGACATTTTTAATCAATTTGACCATTTAATCAAGGAGATTTAATGTATCTTAAAACACATACTTGAATCCTACAATGTTAATCATGAACCTCGTTATCCTAGATCTTATGATGATTAAATATTATTTTTTCTCTATAAGGAAAACAAGATTAAAAATATTTTATTTCCAACCACTAATTTACTTTGATTACATATTTTTTATATTTTTTTAATTGAAGAATGTTATACTAGCAGACAATTTTATTCCATATAAGAGCAAATTAAATCTTGCAAACTAAGAGCAAATATGACAAAATCAATTAAGACATGAATCAATTAGGGGATGAATCATTTATGAATCATTTAAAAGAAATTATGGTAGAAATCAAATATATTTAGAGGTTTTACATAATAAATAATGGAGAGAGACGCGACAAAGAGAGAGGTGCAACAACGATACGGAGAGAGGGAGAGACGTACAACCGAAAGAATTTTTTTTAGTAGGGTAATATGACCCTACTTGTTCTATGTTGGCTTCGCCAATTTCGATACCGATACCGATACTTTGAACCTTGGTCGGGACACAATTAGACGTCAACGTCGGAGACGGAGAAGTTGAAGGAGATAGGATAAAGAGATCCACTTTAAGGTTGGATTGAGGGTGAAGAGAGCTAAGTGAGGGAAAGTTAAGTGAGAAAACAAAATCCTGCTTGGTTTTAGGATGGGGATTTAGGAGGGGATCATAAAGGGTTAAATGAGGGTTTGTTTATGTCAGGACCCGCATACGGGTGATCGGGGCATGAGTACGTGGCAACGTCTAGCATAACGCCACAACAACGACGTAGAACACTGTCTAGATCAACTATCTATAGCGAACAATCTCACACAATGATATCCAACTCCATAAGGAGAACAATGATATATATAGCAATAATAATACTCAATCACAAACTAAAGCACGATAAGATATCAAAGGAAGAATCCAAAACACAACCACAAAGTCTAAACGACAACATAAATCTAGACTTCAAACAATACATCCAAGTCTCAAATATTTGCCGGAAACAAATCCGGTGCCAAATATAATAATACTAGCTAACTATCTAACAGTCTCTGATATGAATTATTCTGCCACAATTCTTCTCCCAAGCCATATGAGCCATCTCAGCAACCTTACACTGGGATCCGTAATGTGTCGGGCACCAATCCTCCATATCCACTGAAAAATGTTATCCAGTCAGGATGGAACGAGTACAACCCAATATCAGTATGAAATAAATGATGAGCAAAGACAAAACTATCAGCATATCCTGATAATGACAATATGGAAAATAAGTAACACTGAGCAATGTCATACATGTAATGAGAAGCAAGTAGACAGAGCAAGTGAGGTACAACACAATAAATATGAAATATACATGAAGAACTATAACAACTATATGTTTTGAAGTACTAATTTTGATATGTGATTGGCTTGGGAACTTGGACGATGAATACTCGCCTGACTAATCATACGTGAGGTGTATGATTAAAACTGACAATGACGACGCAAATACACTAGGGATTTGATCACATATCTAGTTAGAACTTCTCCACCCCGACTAGTACAATATGATCCAATCACGATACGTTACTAATACAATGTACGATGTCAATACGATGAGCAATGTAACATATCATGACTGAGGATCCAAATTACTTACTAATCCGTGCACCATCGTGTCAGGAATCAAATATAACATACTAAGTACATGAATCATAGTAAATATCAAATAATGGAAACTATCAGAGAATGTACTCGCTTGTGGTCCAGAGCAATGAATATCAAACAGTGTCTGTACTGGAGTCCAAGTGACCTATATATGAATTATCCATGTCAATGGGTGTTTTCGGAATCATAAACATAATTAATTCTAATTGAGGTTTCTAGGTCATTTCTAGGTAAAACAGGTAAAACTAGGTTAATACCGAAATTTGGGTTCCCGAATACATATCTAGTTGGTCTATGAAGTCATACTAGCTTTAACTAGCTAATACTAGGTTTATTCTAGGTATTCTAGGTCATACTAGATAATACTAGCTAATACTAGGTTTAATACTATATATATATATATATATATATATATATATATATATATAGGTTTATATATATATACTAGTACCAATACCCTAGTCTATACATCCATACCTTGCTAATACCTTAGTATGACTCATTACTTAGTGCCAATACTCCAATACCTTGGTTTCCTATCATTAATACCTTGGTACCTCAACCATACACTAATCCCCGACTTGTCACTAGGACACTAGGATATCACAATCTACTAGCCTACACCCTGGTACATGTGTACCATGGTACTCCATTCCCCATCTCATATGACACCAATGCACTTAATATCTTTACTAGGATACAACACACTATATCACTACACTAATACCTTAACCCCTCTATCTCACTTATTTCCTCAACCATTGACACTACAATATCAATACTTACCTTAACACTAACCCCAAACTCATGGATACCTAGACACGTACCTAATACCCAATATCTTGATACTTGGTATCTCACATTTCTAGCACTCTTGACACTAGGCCACTTACCTAGGATACTCAATTACCTAGTGTCATAACTCATATCTTAGATTCCAATACCTAAACTCAAGGATACCCCTCTTGGTATGCTAGACTCACATATATTCCTCATAACTCACTCAATACACCTGTACTAGCACCCTAAACAATCCCTCACACTTAGCACTCCACTCGAATCCTTCTAACCTACTGTTCCTTCCAGACTTGGACTGCCTGAGCTCTGCAATCCCCCCTATTGCTGCTGCATACAACACTTCCAAAACAACACACTTCCTTAGGCAGTTTCTGGATGCAACAAGCAGTTGCTACTGCACAGGGTATTGGTATTTACTTTGTGGGTTTAACTTAAGAGTTCACCACCTCTGATACCTCTTGAATCATCCTTAAAAGTGTTTTATGTTGTCCAAACATTACTCTAGACACATATCCATATACCCCATAATCCCAACTTCAGGCCCCAATGCCAACAGCTCAACTCCTTCCAACTGCATTCCACATGCAGTCTCCTAGCACTGCTGCTTGCTGTTCTCAGATGTGCAAGGGCACATCTCAGTGCAACACTGCAGGCCTAACTCGATACCCCCCCCCCCCCCCCCCCCCTCTTCAATACTAAACCCGAGCCCCTAATAACCCTCTGCCTGTACTGACTTCCCTCTCCCACAACTAATACACAAATCAGTTCCAATCCTGCACTCATACAACCCTCTCCACACACAGGCACATACACTTGCCCCCATCTAGACTCATTATCTAAATCTTGGTATCCATGTTACCTTGATTCTCCCTATGACACAATACTCTAATCCGATACCTCAATACTTAACTGATACTTAAAGTTCAACAACAAACTTTATTCTCCACCCAAACTCACATCCATCCTAGCACTCGTGTACATGAAATCTGCAGTAATGGATGTTACCTGCTTGCTAAAGAATTGACACAGCCCCGCTACTCTCTGCTATCTGCCAAGGCCTGAGCAGACCCCTTACCTCGAGCTGCTGCAGGAACCTTCCCCCTCTCTCCAAGTACCTGCTGTCAAACACAGGTAACTCATCCATCATACCAACATACTCAATACTACCCTATACACATGTAGACCCACATCAACACACACAAAACACACTAATGCACATGATACACCACCTAAACAACTTGGTTTGTACACTGATACCCATCTATACTCTTTAAGTTCTGCACACACCGCATTCCTAACACACAATACTAACACCTGAACACTCGTATCAAAGACACACACACACACACACACACACGCGCTTGAATTCACATGCACCCTGCACCTCTCTCTTCCTGCTGTGCACTCCCTGCACAAAACCATTCTGCAGAACCTTCAACCTGTGCACCAATTGTGCCCAGACTTCACACTGCTATATGCACACCCCCTTGTTGCTGCCTACAATCTAGGACATCCCTAACTGCCTCAAACCTGCACAGCAAGTTTTCCCCTTGCTGCAGGGAACAAGCCCCTCAAGTGCTCAGTTCAGCACTGAATGCAGTGCAGTGCACTGCAGTGCACTGCAGGCACACCCGCATGCCTCACTGGGCACAGAACCAAAACCCCCTTCTACTTGCATTCCAGAATAAACCATTCCCTTGCACTCACACATGCACCATAGTACACTAGCACGTGATACACACATGCACTATGATACTCCCTTGCATTAGGCACCAATACATTCCAAATCTCCATGCCGAAACCAATTTGATATCCAAAATACACAACACATGCACATGTCATCAAGACAACACTCAAAACCTCAAGTTCAATCTAAAACTCCTAGTACCAAACTACCACATACTCATATATATATATATATATATATACACACACACACACACCCTTATACTATTACCTATCAATTAGATATCCACAACACTCTCTTCATGATACCCATGAGTATCGCCCGATCCCTACATGGGCACATATCAATATGCTATCCCCTTAGTACCTATGGCACTCATCACACTAGCACATGTATCTATTTACAACTCAACAACCCAAATGCATAAGAATAACTCAAATCCAATGATACACAAGTACCATGACGCATGTATACACATTTCCAACGCTCAATTCATATGTAATTGTGACAAATAGGTATTATAACACAATTGAACCATTGGAAGCACATTTACAAATGAATTATCAAAATTGACCAAGCGTATCCCAATGTATCATGACACAAACATGCAATATCATAATTAGGACACATGGACACAAGCACAACACTAAATTAGACTAAAAATTCTATTGAGACCATTCTACAAACACTTGGTGTGTACAATTCGGAGTTCCACCAAATTGAGCACAAAAATCGTCATTCTACCTAGCAAAACTTAGATCTACCAAAAGTAAGGCTTCTAACACCTAGATCTATCATTGGAGGAACAATTTTAACCATGTGAGGGTTCCTATGGGTCCAATGGGTGTTCCTAACCATGAAATTGGTGAAATGAAGAAATTACCTATTGGAAGTTGGATCTCAATGAATCTCCACGAATTTGGTGAAGAATGGAAGAAGTAGCTCCAAACCTCCTTGCTAGTGCTCCTCCTTGGTCCTCCTTGGTGCTCCCGAGCTATAGCTCTCCATGGAAGAAGTTTGGAATCTATGGTGAAAATGGCTTGTAGGAGAAAATTAGGGTTTGGGAAATGGTGTAAGGTTTGGAGAAGATGAAGTGGAGTAATGGAGAAGAATAAAATGAAGGAAAATGAAATAAAGAAAGCTTGGGGAAGGGGTTGGTCATGATGAGTTTAAGTTATTCACAAGTTTGTCATTCTCCACTAATTAAAGTAAATGGAAATGAACTAAATTTGTTAGGATGTCATCTAACTAATCTAGAGAGAATATTCTATTCATGACAACTAGTCTAATTAATTCTAATTATCTCGCACTAATACTAAAACTAATCATTTCTACCAAAACTAATTAATACTAGACAACAATAATATAAAATAAAATTAGCTACATGCAAAATTACCAAAATACCCCTATGGTGGAAAGTGGTGGTTTCAGTTTAACCTTCTTTTGTCCATTTTAACACTCCAAATTGGGGGTTAACTAGTGGGAAGTGAGAGGTTTTGTTTAAAAATTCATAAAAAATATTTATGTCCTATAAAATATCTGTGATCTTCTCCTCCATTTTTTTCTTGCTTTAAATCTGTTGCTCCGTCTTTCTGGCTTTCAACATGCTGTCGTCCCGGTGTGTCGTCTATTCTTGCTTTCTCTTATTACTCATCGTTGAAAATTTTAAGAAGAAAATGACGACTATGTTTTTGATGCATCTGTTGAGTTGATGACCATATATATTGATGCATTAAAAAAAATCCGTCCATGTGTGTCGCCTCTCCTCCAATGTTTTGTACAATTTTTTGTGCCATAAGATAGTTGGAGAGAGAGCCTTCAAAAAATTACTGTATCTGTTTGATGCATCAAATATATTTTGTGCGTCGTCTCTCCTCCAATGTTTTGCATAAAAAATCGTCCATGAGGCATCTGTTGTTAATGACCACCGATAATTGTGTTCTTTTATTTTTGCCATGTTACTATCCTTCGACAATTTCTAAGTTACTATATAGAAGGATAATGATCTTAAGGGTTTGCTTGACAATTATAGGGGTAGCGGTTATGAGGTATTTTTCGAGTACCGGTTATGATGTGTCTGATTTTTGGTGGTTTTAAGTAGCGACTTTTCAACCAGTCAAACCCATGCTTGGTAAGTCATTACTGAAAGTTTTTTACACGAATAAAATTACATATACGTCCATATATAAACAAAACGGTCCCGAGTGCGGAAGCTACCACCCAGTCCATGCCTCAATCAGGAGGTAAAAGTAGGAGAAAGATTTGATCAAAATAAAATTACATATTGAGTGGATGTTTGTTGAACATGAGGAGGATTGTAAGATAAGGTTCATGATATTTAAAATTTAAATTTGTTATGTCTTTTTATTGCAAGTACAATTGTTACTTCAGGATTTTTATCTTAAAATCCAAGAAGTTTCAATATTTTCTTTGGGGAGAGGGGGGCACTCCGATGTGAAACATTTTTCTTCGGGGAAAGAGACTATTTCACCAAATGAGTCACATCTCTGACATATTCACACGTAGTGATTTCCTACGAAGTGACAATGAAACACATAAGTAAAGATCTTTCCAATTTTCGATTTGGTCCGATGTATTCGTTTGTAAAACTATTTACACCTCTAAGAGGAACAAATAATCAATTTTGATAGAACTTAGTG
Organism: Iris macrosiphon; assembly: GCA_036927795.1. NCBI lineage: Eukaryota > Viridiplantae > Streptophyta > Magnoliopsida > Asparagales > Iridaceae > Iris > Iris macrosiphon. Next base: position 993,295 of record JAYESA010000009.1, read on the forward strand.
TCAACCTCTTTCGATATGATTTAATCTGTGATTCAGAAGGTAAGAACTTCCATCGATCTCTCAGTTTCAATTTAAACCTATATATGGGTTTGATTAACACTCCATGTTGTAAGAGCATTGCCTTCTCATATTACATAGGAACTATGTTGTTATGGGTGCTAGGCGAGACGAGGCGACAAACCTCTGTCTCGCTTAGGTGCCGACTAGGCGTCACCGAGGAGCTTGGGTACTTCACTGCTGCGCATATTTATTTTTCCAACTGCATATATATGAGCTTGGGTACTTCACTGCTGCGCATATTTATTTTTCGAGCTGCATATATATATAAATTTTTTGAGGCGACCCACAGCCAGTACCCAGGCCGAGGCGATAGCTTTTTTACCTGCACACCTAGACGCGCCTAGGCATCGCCTGTGACAACATAGCATAGGGTATGGGAGATTGATTAGAAATAAACTGAATAATAAGCTCATTAATTGTATTCTTCCTACCTTAACGTATAACTAGATTTAGCTTATCTCAAGTTTTACCAAATAGTTTCGAATTTCACAGTTACCTGAAATGATTAAGATTATTATTGTGACTATCTATAGGGAGATCAAAATGAATAATTGCTTAATATGGTTTCTCAAATATTCTTGTTTGGTTTAACATCTATTTTTCCTTCTTCAGTACATCAAAGTTTGACCATTAAAATTGAATTAGTAAAATAGAGAATGGAATATTTGTTATTTTAATTGTTAGCTTCCTTTTATTTACTGACATCTTCCCTCAATCTTGAGTTTCCACATGAGAACTATAATTATATTCACACTGGTTCTAATGGTTCAATCATCCTCAAACCAGGTAGAAAGCATATTTCATGAATGGCAGCCTTCCGAACTTTCTGGAATAGCCCTGTTGGCCCCAAAACAACTCATTTCTGGGGGCCTGTTGCTAATTGGGGATTTGTTGCTGCTGTACGATTCTAGACCTTGTTTGCTGATACACCTTTAATCTACTGTTCCAGTTTATCTTTCATCTGTTAGTAAGATAATAATTTCCTATTTTTGATATTCGTGTACGTCTAAAAAATTTTCTGGACAACTTCTAAATAAAAGTTACTTGTATGAAAAATATGTTATGTTACACAATGTTACAGTTTTTTCTGGTGATATATCATCTCTTCTATATGTTCTCAAGATAACAGAGCAGTCCAATTTATCTTTCATTATCTGTGTGAGTGTCATATGCATCAAATGCGCTATGAAGACAAACTTTGATAAAAGAACACATTCAAAGAATCAAAATTACAATGATTATGGACGTCCTCAGTCAGCATTTTTTCATCTTCTTAGAATTTTGTATATAAACAAGACAGTTTGGCACAGGCACTCAATGCCTTGGGTATTTCAGATACTTCAATTAATACTTTAAAAACTAGGATATGAAAGAAGGTGCAAATGATGTTAGGACACCTCCATTGAACTATCCATGCCTTGTAAACACAAAAATATGCACACAAATCACATGTTAAACTGAAACTCTAACTGAGACCGTCAAGCTAAGTAAGCCTTAATTCTTGAAAAAATTGCTGTTTCTGAGAAATAGTTAATGACCGAGAAGCAATACGTTTTGAAACTATCAAATGAAAAACTATGTTCTACTAGGGGAGGTTATACCAAGGCAAACATGGACTGAAATGTTAACAAGATTAGGAGGTTATCTATCACACTGAGAATGCTTCTAACATGAATAGAGGACATTGATTGATATAGCCCACCCGAAAAAGTTAGGATAGAGGTTTTCTTGTTATTAGTTGTTTAGTGAAAAATTACTCGTGTTTGAATTACTGTCCCTTGCAGGAAGAATCTGGCAACATATCATATTTGCAAGATAGACCTCTTATGAATTTAAGTTTTCACATTATTGACATGTAGCAAAGGTATAAAAAAGGCTCAATGGCTAACAATTCTAACACTTGGAATATGAACTACATACTAGGCAACTTTTACTTCTTGGCACTGAGATAAAATCAAATATCTATGAAGTATGAACTGGGTTAGTTAATTAAAGCCTTATACCGATAAATTGTTGTATGTGTGTGTTTATTCAAAGCAAAATGTCTAAGATTCGTGATTTTTGTTTATGTTGGAAGTACATAAAAAAATACTGCAAACATGGAATATGCATGCCTACATAATCACCATACAATAGCATTACTGGCTACATGGTAGCTACTCTGTCTGAATAAATAAATTGTGATCAAGTTAGCAACAATTGTGTTTAACATCAAGGTAACAACAATTTTGTTTATAATATTAATAATTAAATCCATGATGAATTATGAAAGAAGATGGGGGAAAAGATGAAGGATGAGAATTGTATAAAGAGAGGACTTACAATTTTCCAAGTAGGTTTTACTATCGAACTTTAGGATTTACTATCAGAGTTTAGGATTTAGACATGATGAAATATATAATCAAGGTTGTAAAAGGCGTTATGCGCTAGTCGGACGGACACGGGCGCCTAGTCAGCCTAGGCGGCTGTGGTTAAAAAAAAAAACCCCGCCCCAACAAAAAAACCTACTAAAAATTGCAGAAAAAAAATCCATAAAACCCAAAAGCGTGCATGGTTGGGGGTCGGGATTTTGTTGTGGGGATGGGGGGTGGGCACCTAGGCGGACATCGGGTGGGCACCTAGGCGGACATCGGGTGGGCACCAGGCACATATACCGTTTTTACAAACAAGGAAAAAAAGACTAGCAAATGGAATTGTCAATGTCTGTTTCGACGTTCGTGCTTTTTTTATGTTACATTGTTAACAAACAAATTAATCGACGTCTTAATCTGCACTAGGAGAGAAAAGTAGGTGCTATAGTATTTTATGCCAATATTTGGAGATAGAAGTTACCAGTGGCTATAGTTGGAGGAAACCCTTATGCCACTTGACAACTTTTTACTGAAGCAGTCTTTGGTGCACAGTGCGGACTCCGGGAGTGCAAAAACAATGATATTTAGAATATAGGGTAAGTTTTATGTCTTGCAACGTTATCTTAAAGGTTACACGATGAGTAGAAACATGCTATTCTTCATAGAGCTACAAAGCTAGCTTCATAGCCACCTTTAGAAATCGGCACCATTATAAATGAATGGTTAATAACACGTATTCAAGAATGATTAGTAACAGCTACCAAGTACCATATGCTATGAAATTTACAGATAACTATATAAGTAGCTTGCTCTATACAATTTTTAAAATTTTATATTTTTCTACTTGAAAAGGACACTATGTTATAAAGATTGCTCTCTCAAATCTTCCTTACAGGAGAATATATTCATGTAGAGTTTCAAAAGTCTAAGCGCAATGTTGAAAAACTAATTTAACCAAAGTCTTATGTGAAAATGAAAATATAAGTATATAACAGCTTTTTACTGTTGACATCTTCTACTTTTTAATGCTTTGTTTTGTGTAAATTTAAAAAAAGTGAAATGGTTTAGTGTCTTGCATAAGAAAGGATATATAACTGAGATATGGTTTTTGAGAAATTGCCTTCGCACGTGTATCACACACGTATCACTCATGTTTATGTGGGACCTACTTGCAAAAGATTACTTCAAGGAGATCTTACTCTCATATTCATACCTATTGTCTGTTTGTTTGATTTATGTTAATTTGAATTACTTCTGTTTGGATGTCATTTGTCTTTAAATAATGCCCACATAGTTGTTGATGTCATTTAAAAAGACGACAGTTTTTAGTTGTAAATATACCATGCCAGATAAAAAATCTTCCGGGTAAACTCAGTGAAAGCTGGAAACTGATTTACAGAGCTGAATTATAGACCTTCTCCATGCAATTCTTGATAACTATTGAACTGTTGCCACATAATTTTTGACCTTGCTTTGTAAGGTTTTACTTATTTTTGAACTTGTTCCTAATTCTACTACATCATTGCGGTGCAGTCATCTAATTTCTTCAATTATAAATTTTTCCCAGGGCTTGGTAGATATGCAGAAACCTCCAGAAATGATATCTGGCAATATGACTGCAGGTTAGGAATAACACTTTCAGAAATTTGTGAAATACTAACGAATTGTTACTCAACATTATTTCATATCTCCCTCATACGTGATGCTGCAGCCATGTGCGTGTATTCGGGACTCTTCATGAGGTTTGCATGGATGGTCCAGCCAAGAAATTATCTGCTTCTAGGATGCCATGCCTCTAATGAAACCGTCCAACTCTATCAATTTTCTCGTTGGGCCAAATCCCAAGGGTAAGTATATTCTTCATGTAAAACTTTCACAAGATTTTAATTGTACAAATATCTTGAAAGATACTGATTGCTACTCATAGTTAGGTGTTAATGTACTTTATACAGTTTAGAAATATTTTTCTAATGCTCATTATGCCATCTACATAAAACTGTTCGAGACTTCTTTTTATTAGGGTGGAATCTGAAGAACGAGCAGGAAGTATGCTAATGGTGTTTATACTAGAAAAATGTCATTGCAGCTAGTGTTGTTCATTATATGAAATAGAAGTATATAAAGCTCTATACTATGTGCTTGATATGGAAAAGGATGGTTAATATCTAGACAAACTGAAGGTTACGTTAAGAGAAAAAATAACAATGCAGGTTCGGCAACAACAAGAGTAGAAGGTGAAGATAATACTATTAAATCAGTTGTGTCCTCTCATGGTCCATGTGGATCATTAGATGAATTGTAGGACAAGGCATGAAGAGCAATAGGGTGATCAAGTAAAGGTGTAAAGGTTTTTATAGATTTCTACAAGGGTTTAGGAAGGACCGAAAGAGTATATATTCATACTGAACTCCTCCACAAGATTGTAGGAAAGAGTATACATTCATACTGAACTCCAAACCACCAAGAAGTTGCATATTTATTTTCCAGAGTTTTAGTTAGTTCCAGGTAATAGTTGGTCATTTAGTATGCAACAAAAATATGCTAGAAAGAATGTATTCAAAACATGATTCAGGGATAGAGCAAACCTTTTGATACGTGAATCTCTTTGTCCATTCTACTCAGGGTGTCACCACCACCACTAGTAAGCCTTTACTTCAAACCTTTTGGTACATGACTCTTTTGTCCATTCTACTCAGGGTCACACTGTCACCTGGTTGGTGCGGTGTTAAGGCTTGATGTTTGCATCCCGAAGGATGCATATTTGAGTCACTGTAGACAGTCTCATCACAAAAGGAGGACAAGGCCTGCTTATAACTTGACTCTCCCTGAACCTTGTGTTTGAGGGAGGCTCCATTGTCCATTCATCCATTTAAAATTTTCCTTTTAGATTCACATTTTTGTAAGCATGTAGATTTTGTAGCTTTTCTGTCAATTATTCTCCACCTTCAAGAATATTCCTGTGTATAGTGCCTGTGAAGCACACTTCTCTATCTCGAGGAAACAAATATTACAGCATCGATTTGTATTTTCCTCTTTCTGTATTCAAAGTGACTAAACTTATGGCTTTCTTCTGGACAGGTATTTGGGGAAGAAAGAGGTAGAGGTGAAGTAACATGTATTCTTGTGTTTTCTCAATAAAATGCTCATGCATGTAACTGCGCTTCTTTCCGATGGTCCGACAGAAACAGTCATTTATGTAAAAACCGTTGCATTTGGAATCTCTGTTGTGTTGAAAATGTTCTGATTCGTTAGGACAAACAAAAGTTTTCTTGTTTGACTCGTTGGTTCCTTTTTTCCCCCCTCCTTTTCGGGGTCCCAAGATCATGAACAGTGTCTCCGCCCTTGCAAGTAATTGCTAAGTTGTGACACTATCCATTGAAGAATATGGGCAACAGTTTCCTATGATGCATCTGATGGCTTACAAACAAACAAGCTATCCAAGTCTATGGTCTGCAGAACGTACATTCTTATGTTGTAGTAATTGCTTGTAAGTAAATTACTAATGTTAGTTGTCTGATGACATCTGATGGCTTACAAACAAGCTATCCAAGAATATATGATGCATTAAGCCCAGAAATTTATTATGGTACGGAGGTCCAATAATTTATTTGTTTTACTTCTGCAATATTGTCAGAAATTCTATTGCTATAATAAAATCTTCTGCTGTAGTATATAATATTTTCGAAAACATAGAATCTGTGCAAGAATAAGGGACACATTATTGATTTTTTTAACATTTGGAGTGACCGAGCTAATGATATGCCATGGTTCCAGAATGCAGTAACTGTGCGTGTCCAGAATTCACATAATAGATTGGCCGAGGCAATATTGCAGATGTTGTCAATGCATGTCATGGCTGGAAACCAAGGAATATAGTGCCAACGATGATGTCTGGTGTGCTAATTAGTAGATATAGCTTATAAAGTGCAGTGCACAGCGACATCAGGCAGGCTGGCTGCCCAGAGAACAGGATCTGGAGTGGAGGGTGCACAAGAAAGAAAGACAATTGAAATAAACCCAGGCAGACATGATCAATGGAAATGCATAATCTCTCCCTCCTTTTGCTTTACCAACATCTCATCTGATCATTTTGTTCCTGTGTAACCTAAGGTTATCAAGTGCAGTGCACTTTACTCAAAATTTCGTACAACATTATACATATATTTCTGCTTGCACAAAATATTATAAATAACCATTTGTGCCCTTCTTTGACACTAGGTTTTGTTTCCTGTACATGTTTCATAACCGTTCATGTTCATTGAGAAATAGCTCTGTTGTGCTTGCGAATAAAAATTACACAAGAATACGAATATACAAATAAAGTTCCTACAACCGACACACAATCACAAAATCCTAACTCCACTCTACTAGAACCAAATCATGGCAGATACTCCAAACCATCTGTTGTTCCCACCTGCAATGAAGATCATTAAACATGAAAACCTCATAAATTATCCATGCAATTTATCAGAGAAAGCAGGTCACTTTTTCTTTTTTTCTTTGTTGACGACATATTGTTGACTAAAATAGCATATATCAAAATGTAGCATACTCAATCAACTTCTGATATCTATATACGCTGGCTACAAATAGAACAACTCATATAAGAATATTTATAAGTTCAATCAAAGGTTTCCAGTGTAAGAAATAGGGCCTTACCCAATTCTTAAAATGTGATTCCAAAGTTCTCTATTAAAGATTATTGCACTTAAAATTTTCTACAACATTATACATATATTTTGTCACGTCCCGACTCCGTAGAGTCGATAATTGTTCCCCGGACGTGATGTCGTGCGAGTTTAGATTGCACTCGCACAAGGCAAGAAGATAAAACATAATTTTCATAGAAAACACTGAGTTGCAGCGGAAGATTTATATAGTCAATATGAAACACTCAGAGTATGCGAAGCGAATCACTTTTCTTGATTAATGCAGCGGTTACAAAGGCTTTGAATAGCCCCATTGAATATGCCAAGTTGGCTTACAACACTCATTGATCTCTCTTGCTCACAAAGGATTTTCACCGTTTTATACATCATGTCTTTGTATATCAAGCACGCATCTGCACGTTGCCGAACCTGAGCTTCCAATGTCTTTGGTACGTCTGAGCGATCTTTCGTACCTGGGGGGTTGGGGGGTCAATACGCATCTTGTACTGGTGAGCAGAATAACCCACTCGCCTAAACCGACACTAAGTAATCATGTGAAGCATACAGATTATATGATGACATTTCTATTTAGAACTTAGATGAATTTCAGTTCATGTTGAGTCATGCATCGAAATCAGTAAATCATGCCCGCATGTAAATATTCAAGTACGCAAGCATGTAAACATGTTATTCCTTGAATCACTAAAACAAGCAAGCATGTTATACTCGATCGCATCGGTAAGTAAATTTGTTATATTCGGTCGTCTCGATACTAAGCATGTTATATTCAATATCGCGTCCGTAACGCATGAAACACGTTGAGTCGTCTCGTTCAATAGTGACTCGGTATTGCCGATGAGCACACTCTTGCACGAGGCAAGGTGAACTCTATTCTTCCTGCCTGAAACGTTATCGAATGCATCCCGATTCTAAATACTTAACCGCGTCACTCGATCCTGCTATACTTCCAATGCCCCACTCGTTGTGACATATCCAAAACCGATGCGCATACCATTGCACCGATGCAAGACGATCATTTTTCTTGTCCCTGCATCAGATGTTCGTTAATGCACGCCTTATATATATGGAGGTCACTGGCGACACACATGACGCCATATTGGACTTCTCACTGGTAAGGGGGCAAATTTTTGCATGTGGGTTGCGAGCCCCACCGAAGGCACCGTATTATTCCGTATTACGACGAGTACTTCCAGCCCGGTTGCGAGTCAAACTGGCAAGCCCCGTAATACCCGTGCTATTCTGCAAGCTAAGGGGAGAAAATATTTGCTCCTCCTAGGTCGAATGGTACTAGTGCGACTGATACTACCCATTCGAGGATCTGCAAGCTTTGTGCACAGGCCCATGTCCATGACCATTTACCCATGTAACGTTTCGAATGTAAGTACTCTGAGCACGAGTTTTCTCGTTCCACCAAACACCAGCATCACTTCACTTTGTAAGTACGACGAGGTACGTGTCTACTCGTCCTACTATTAAAATATAAGTAAAGCGAGGTACGTCTACTTGCCCCACTAAACCATACTCGTGGCATAAACTGATCGATGTTCCAGTTTGACGACCCGTTGGTCCCAACAATCAAGGCAACCTGTAGGCACAAATTACTCTGAGTCACCGTGCCGCTTCTCGACACAGTGATCCATGATGCCCTATCCCTGATCAATAGTTCCGTGGCACCATTTTCCTTTCCGACACAGTTGCATGGTTTCGAACCGCAACTGCACATTTTTTTGGACAAAGCGTTCTTATGATTCTTGTGCACGGATGCACGTTTCCATCTCTGGCCTACTGGCAGTTCCGTGGCGTTATGCCACAACCGCTCACCTCGCATGACGAAGCGTTCCCGTTCGGTACTCGTGCGCTTGATGCACGCCTCGATATACTTTGTTTCAATGTTCTATCCTCAGTGTTTAATATATGTTCCGACTTGTGTTTCTCCGAACCACGCACGTTGAATCTATGATATCGCTAACACGGAACTTATGTATTTTGTTAAGCATGAAAGAGTTGACGAGAAGGGGACATGGCCCGCCCACCTTATACTCATCTGCTTATCGTTTTTGCCGAGCCGATACAGCCTATCACTTCGCCTGAGCCGATACAACCTATCCCCAAGTTCCGCGGTCTGATGCGAATCACGATTCACTTAACTGGTATAACCATGCGAGTAGACCGTGCTTCTCAATCATCCGACCCGAGTGGATTAAGGAAGACTGCACCATCGCTAAGTCTCGCTATCTCTGCACTGCTCTGAACGAACTCACTGATTTTATTGCACGATGTATGACTCCGTTCTTCTGTCTGCATCGGAGCGAATTATCGACCTCAGAAAGTCCCGCGTAAAAGCCTGCACATGAAACCAAAATCCGAGTCAATACTTGTTCCCAAATCCGACTCAAAGTAATGCCAACCAACTCAATGCCTCTTCCCAATTTTTGACTCAGCGTAATGCACCGTGTCGAGCGGGACATTACATATTTCTCCTCACACAAAATATTATAGATAAAGGGTTAATTACACTAATGTCACGTCCCGCTCCCAGAATACGACGAGCCGAGTAGAAAACATCATCCCCAAGCTACTCGACATACGAATACTCTAGTACCCATATTCGCGATTGTTGTCCGTACAACTCTAGGATAGGATTACCATAGGTCATATGGTGCATAATATAATAAATAACAGGTTGATTACATGACATTCTAAGCTGTATATAGAAAATTCAACTATTCTACCCGATTACAACATTCAATCCAACATATATATCATACATTTATACATTTAATAGATAATGAGAACAAATCTGGTTCCGATAGATCGCCTGAAATGATAACATCATGTTCTTGTTCTCCAACTGTACTTCAATATTTGATAGCAGTTTCTTTTGGAATATTGTTACAAAACTAGTGAACAATACTAGGTCGTCAAACGACATGCAAGTCCTCAGCCAATGACGGAAAAGTAAAATAAAATAAATCGAGAATCTGAGAAGTAGTAGGATTCTCGGAATTCCAAAGGAATTAAATAATTCAAAGAGATTATTGCGTTAATTAGAAATACGATCATGACTAGATTCTATTCTAGTGAATTTCTCAGTATTCGTCCTGTAACTAAGTTCTACCAATTTATACATTTACAAACAACCTAAGTTCACTACTACAAACACAATCAAGTTTTCTATATGATGATGCAATTTAGAGAACACATCTGGATCGCATACATCCACTTTTTTAGCAATAATCCCGTGACCAGAGATCAGATTGTGTCTCGATGGCACGGTGAGCTAAGCCTCTTGGTGAGCTAAGCCTCACCCCCAACATCGTATTGCTAATAAGCCTCTTGGTGAGCTAAGTCTCACCAGAGATCAGATTGTGTCTCCTATTTTTTTACTCTTAAAACAAGAATTTCTGGAATTCGAAATCTCTCTTGGTGAGCTAAGCCTCACCCCCAACATCGTATTGCCTTACGATGCGAAAAACTCTACTGATCAGTTTTGTTTGTTTATTATATTGCAGAGATTTTGTGTGTGATCCAGTTGTTCTCTTCCGTCCAATGCACTTAACCTAAAGCTACAAACAATTCTTATTCTATTATCTTGCATTATGTTTTTGCTGGACACGTGTATGAATCTGAATCTCGATTCGTGTATTTAAACACCACGAATAACAAAAATATAATTCAATATTTTGCCACTTTTCACAAGGATCATATCTTAAACTCTGGGTATCATAATTTCAATATTTGTTCTTTCTTGACTAAATCAGGACATAATCACAGAATATCAATTTCTCAATACTTGTTCTCTTTTCAAAAGAAAACATGATAGAATACATGATAGTATTAAATTTGATAACTAGATTTCCTCCAGCAAAAACACAGGATATTCACAATTTTATTTCACTTGCGTGTCCGTGTGCCTTTGTCCTACGTGTCTTAAGATCTAAAAAATTTCGACCCCTATGATTTAAATATATAAAACAAGGTTCGTCTCTAAGAATAAAAATTCTATGAATCGGTTAAAATAGGTTAGCCAATTTTTCGATTCCGGAAACGGCCAACTCTTGAAAATTCTTGAAAATTTCGACAAAATCTCCTTTGTATTCTAGACTTCGAAATTTTCACAATTATACAAAGACCCGGAGCAACCCTCCTTAGAATTCCCGGGTTCGACGACCACTTCGGTGGAGCAACTCTCAACACCGGAATCAAGTGCATTTTAATATATAATGTCGACATACATAAGAAAGAAGTCTAGCTTCTTACCTCGGACAATTTATACCTTAATGCTAGCAATCCATAGTGTTTGCAGTATTCACTATAAAATTCAACTAAATAAGAACGTTAGAGAACCATCAATTATAACAAAATGACAACCAAGAGTTAACACAACCAATTGAATATATATATATATATATATATATATATATATATATATATATATATATATTCAAACTCGAATTTATTTAAATAACATATTTGTAAGGTTTGACAATTTTGTAATTTAAAAAAATTGAAGTATCCTAAGTAGAACTCTAGATCTAGTTTGGTGTAGGTATCGCTATGACATATAAAACCAAGCCTTGCATCACATACTTTGTATATATGCTGAATTTTAAACCAAATTTGTTCTAAATGAATAAAAGACTCAATTTGGACCAATACGCTTAAGACAATCATATGAGATCAGTACCCAATTTATCTGTACTAGATATTCCATAACCAAATTGTCATATAAGATTTTTAAAGCCATGCATATGCTGAATTCTATTTAAAATAGTCAAATTTGGTCGTTTTTTGTCTAATTTAGTACTTGATCCTACTTCGAACTGAACCTAGTTGTGCCATGGTTCCACCAATTTGTCTCAAATCTCCGAACAATCATTAACAACTTATTCTCAACGAGGTTGGTTCTGAATTTAAACATAAATATTGTCTAAAATAACCCTACATGATATATATACTAAGCTACTAGCAGACATCATAATACTAACTATACTTACAAAAATTTTATTGACATTGATGCTTTATATATCAGAAGTTTGAATTTCGGTCTCAATGTGACTGAGTGTCGATACCATATTATATAAATACTAGACTACAATGATATACTAACTTAAAATGAACAAAAGCTATATTTTAATATAATACATGCTGAATATAATTTAACTAATCATGAAGAGACTTATCGGGTTTCCGGAACCAAGTTCGAATGGTCAAAACTCGTGTATTAGATAACCAACGCATCCGTGAATCCAATTAACCCCTAATGGACCTAATTTTAATTTTCAAATGGATACAATTGGCTCTAAATTTATTTTTGGACACTTATTAAAATGATTCAACAAGTCCCCAACTACGCTTCGTATACTTACGTATCCTATTCAGACAAGTATTTTATATTCTAGGTGAACTAAAACTGAGTTAATAAATATTTATGCTTGCTTGAGTGTATCAATCAAGAGCCTTTATTCGCATGCACATACAATTTGTTGTCTAGTCTAAGATCCTAGAACAAACAATTATCACTCATATTTCTAAGTATCAAAGTAGCATCACTTTTACAATTAGAAATTCACATATTCACATACACATATACACATGGATTTCAAATGAAATCTAGAGTGTCACATATGACGTAGTTTCAAGTAATACTTGTAAACGTTGAACTTGTTGTTCAAAGAATCATCCCTTGTATATGTGAGGATATCCATCCTCTATATTTATAGACAACAAATCCCCACAATATAGAACCTAAGTTAATATATCAAAAATATAATATTCTAGCATAGTGGATATCAAGTACATAAATAGTTTTGGATTGTTATCAAACATGTTATGTGCAAGATCAAATAATTTAAAACTGAAATTGACAAGAAGAGGAGGGCTTGCCTTGGAAGAGGAATTTGGGGGGTTAGGGTTTTGGGACCTCTTCTTCTTCTCCAGCTTCTTCTTCTTCTTCTTTTTTTGAAGAAATGGGATTAGGGTTTGTGGTTTTGAGGATGGTGGTGGAGATGTTGGAGGTGGTGGTAGAGGCGGCCACAAGGGCCCCGCGGAGGAGGGATGGTCAGTCGGCCGGAAGTCGCCGGCGGCCCGAAGGTAGGTGCTGACCTGCGCGGAGCTGCGAGCGCGAGAGCAGCAATGGTAGGAGAGGGAATGGGGAGATGGTGATGTGGGGTGGATGCTGGAGTTAGATAGAAGAGGAGGAGGAGAAGAAGAAGAAGATATATGAAGGAAGGGATAAGAAAAGAGATGTTGGAAATTGGTGAGAAATGATAAAATGACATATGTATGGAAATTTAGAGAAGGAAGGAGGGGTAGACAGCAGTTGCTACTGCCTGCTGAATCAGAAGGAGGGGTTCGGGAGAGAGAGAGAGAGAGAGAGAGAGGCGGACCCAATAGGGTATTTTTTTTTATAATTAATTAATTTCTTTTTTTTAAGGTTAATGCATGGTGACATGTATATACATGAGATGACAAATTAAATTTTCTAAGTTGCATTTTTAACCTAGAGATTTAAATGTAATTTTTTTTAATACATTCATTTATAAAACTTTTTTTAAAAATAGATATGCATTAAAAATATAATCCTGTATTTTGAATTGCGACTATTACATTCTACCCACCTTACAAAAATTCCGTCCTCGAAATTTAAATTTTGTGGATTTGCTTTTCAAGACAATATATAGATAATCAAGATATTTTACCAACCTTACAGAGATGAAGTAGTAATTTATTTTCAAAAGAAATACTTACAATCTTTAAAAGCTTCACGAAATAAAAAATATCCAAAAATACATAAATTATCAAGAATCTTAAAATTTTATTGAGTCAATAAAAGTATCATAATGTATTTTCAACCTGTAACCATGTAGTTCCCTTTTTATTCATATTTTTCTCTCCATGTTTTCTGGCGTGATATAACAATCTTGTGCCACGCCACTGCGCGCATGGCTGCAATCAAGATACCATTTCACTATCAGGATTCATGACTGCAGCTTTTGCTACCACGTCCTTAATATTCATAGAGTGAGAAGAAATTATGATTGTGCAGTAACCTTACAAGTCAGGATATTGTTAATAATCCAAAATATATTAAAAAAATAATACTTAATGTCACGTTTTCTAAATATCATCTACAATACTTTATCATAGTATCAAAACTAATAAGTGATAAGATAAACTCATATATCTATATTATCAAAAGTACTATATATCATTTTAAATTATTCAGGTCAATGTTTTCAAATTCGAACAGAGGTAAAATAAAATCAAAATCTGGATATCAAGTTTTGAAATCTATTGCAAAAAATTATGTCATGACCCCAAAATCTTATTAATCCTGAATCATGTTTCGAGATTATTAGTGCCTCGCCAATCTAGATGGCCAGTCTGAATGGCTGCAACAACTTCTCTTTTCATGATCCAATCTGATTGACTGCAGGTCCTTCTACGTTGTCAAATCAGTTGATAAATTTTTGGGTTCTTTACACATAAGAAATAAATGCTCATTCACGGAAAATTCAATCATAAAAAGTCCAATCATCAATTATTGTTTTATAGGAATCAAATGGACAATAAATGGAAATATATATATATATATATATATATATATATATATATATATATATATATATATATATTAGAGAGAGGACAACTTTATGAATTCAGGGATACTACTGAAAATGAAATTAGGTAAAGGAGCAAGAATATAATTCAAGATTTTAAATAATAGAATATAGATGAAACAAGGAGATTGATGAGTTTCAAGAAAGTTGAAGATTTGTGAAAGATAGACATAAGAAATTTGACAAAGTAGGGAAACGAATCAGGATTTAAGAACGGATATGATCAACAAACAGATGAGTCATTCACAATAAACTATATACAATACTATATATATAATAAATACTATACCTATTCCTTAAGTAAGATTACTGCTAGTACTAGATTACCCATTAGCTCTTCTAATCTATATTTACATATATGTCAATCCCACAGAACATACTATACCCAATCTAAATAGAAGTCCTAAATCCTCATTGGCCTATTGGCTTCATAACCCTTATCCCTTTTTGATTTCTAACTATATAATAGATCTAGACATATCATAATTCAGAATTTGAAATATATTATTTATCCATGGAGCATGCCCTAGATCTCTATTTGAAATAAATTAGGAGTTGAGGAAGTAGTAATACATAAAATAGGAGAAGAGATCCCAAAAGATGGAGTGATGTAGATGGTGTTGGAGGTTGACCGAAGGATTGACGCCGAAGGAAAGTCGAGGTCGGAGGGTGGTCGGCGGCGACGCGGTTAGCAGCGACAGTTGCAGCAGTAGCCGCGTAGTAGTAGTAGTAGTAGTAGTAGTAGTAGTAGTAGTAGTAGTATTAAAGGAGTTTCCTAGATCCTTCACCAATTCAAAAGATAGTACTTGTCTAATGCTCTCTGAATTACTTAACATAAATTTTTTGTCATGTCTATCCTTATACCCCATGATTTTTCCAAATATCAAATACTCCTTAATATTCTTAACTATATATGATCACTATAGAAAATCCATTAAGTAAGGATCTATGAAACATAGTCTAACACAGATAAGCCTATATGTATTCTCTATTCTAAAGTTCTTTGTATACTTTTCCTGAGAGCTTATCTTAGGGTTTCATAACTTAACTTATATAGGTCTCCTCAAAACTTGACCTACATCATATCCTAGGTTCTTTAATTTTTGAGACCTGCATCCTATCCTAGGTTCTTTATCTTTCGTGACTTGCATCCTATTATAGGTTCTTATTTGTCGAAACCTGTATCCTATCATAGGTTCTCTATTTGTTCGAGATCTACATGGGCCACCACTAAAAGAAGTGTCATGCCCCGCTCCCAGAATACGACGAGCCGAGTACGTAACATCATCTCCAGGCTATGCGACATAAGAATACTCTAGTACCCATATTCGCGATTATCGTTCGTACAACTCTAGGATAGGATTACCACATGTCACATAGTGCATAATATAATAAATAACATGTTGATTACTGTCACGCCCCAGTCCCAAAAATGTCAGGAACTAGGCCACGTGTCACTGGCCAGCTGACACGTCACTAAGGGCTTAATCCACTTTGATGGACCCAAAGGGACGTGCTACGCTGTCCTAAAATACTACAAGTATAGAACAGGTAAAACTATCTCATCCACAACAAAATGTCAGAAAAGCAAGTGCTGAAATATATATATAACTGAGTCTGATACAGTACACAACTAGTGAGAATACAAGCCTACTACAAAAACTGATAATAGTGCAGAAAAATCAGATAGACTAAGCAGTGTCTATCTGATCAAAACATCTCCATCTCTAGGTAGCAGCATCTAGGGTCAAGCCTACTCTGAGGGTGTCTCCTCGAGCTCCTCCTCGGTAGCACATCTGGCCTCCTGATCAGGCCCGTACACTGTGGGGGTAGAAAGCCTCATCTAGATCTGGCAAGGAACCAGGTCCTCAGTGGGACGTAACAAGATACAGAAAAATGACATGCCATGTAATGTAAATACTGAATAAAAAAATAAAATAAATACAGGGTGCTAACCATACTAAGTGAAAATGCAAGTAAAGATCCAGTAGTACGCATGGAAATGTGTGGCTAGACATACGCTGACGTAATTCACCAATCGTGGCGACTGGCTAATATAGGTGTCGTATGCCCCCGACTCAGGGAACTCTGCAATCGACCATCACTGGTACGAAGGTATAAAACATTATTGGAGGGGGTGTCCCATACGTCAACTAGTTATCTTTCCCATCCCAATGAAACTAAGTATCCAGTCGTACCTTTCCTGAGTTATTCTAATCCGTGATGCGGGTCATACGTAATGGTAGCTAATCAAATACGCAACTCACATCCATATATGTAATACAACCATGTTGCGTGTTCTCGTGATAGGGTCTAGGAGAATATTAGGATATTCTCTCAGCTGTTGGTGAGTCTGTAATATCGTGTCAACATAACAGTTGACTGTACCCAAGACAGTCTCAGGTGATCATGGTATATGAATTTCAGAACAAAGTAGATATCAACAATTTAATTTAAACAATAACTTGGCAAGGTATACTTGCCTACTCCCTGATAGTGTTGATAACCTGATTTCACAGTCAGGTTTGAGATTGCTGGTGACAGGGGGTCACTGGCAGTGCTGAAGTTGGTTTCTGTTAAAATAGACAGGGTTCGTGAATATCCAGGCTGTAATATAAAACATATATATATACACATATATATAGTATAGATATATATATATAGTAGGCATAGATATAATATATATAATAGTATATATATATAGAACAGATAAATGCAGGTAATAATATATAGTAGCAGGGTATATCCACTGCGATAAATAATATAGTATTTATCAGGGTGTATCCTCTGATATATAATAATATTGAAAAGACAGGGCAGAAATTAAATACATATATATTCAGGGTATATCCACTGATATAAATAATTTATATAAATTG
This sequence comes from Iris macrosiphon, assembly GCA_036927795.1. Classification (NCBI taxonomy): domain Eukaryota; kingdom Viridiplantae; phylum Streptophyta; class Magnoliopsida; order Asparagales; family Iridaceae; genus Iris; species Iris macrosiphon. The sequence goes on from JAYESA010000009.1 coordinate 1,010,877, forward strand.
AAATGACATTTGCAAGAATTAAAATATAATATATATAATTAAGCTGTATTATCCAGCTGGTATTATATATAGTATATAATATATTGCAGAAATGTAAATTTACATATTTATAATAAGCTGTATTATCCAGCTGGATATTAATATATAAATACATATAGATAATATATATATATATATATATATATAGATATATATATATATAATATAAGTGCAGAAATATAAATGCAGAAAAATAAACAACCCAAAAAAAATGCATAGCATACATATATACTAGTAATTATATAACATATACAAATATGTTATATATATAATATATAATATATATAGTATACATATATTATAAATATATGTACATATATATATATACTATATATATGTAATATTCCATAATAGTATATAGTAATTATATATACGTATACATATATATTATATAGTATTATATATACATTAATTTAGTAAGTATATAATAGTAGTATATATATTATAATATACTGTATAATAACAGTATATATAGTATATACAATATATATATATATATACATATAAATACATAGTAATATACATATATATATACATATATATATACATATATACATATATTATATACATATATACATGTACTATAGATTAATTACGTATTTTAGTATAGTATAGGTATAATATACCTTACAGGTGGCAAGGGGGGTCCCACGCGGTGTCGCCGGCGGGAGGACAGCGGCGGAGCTGGCCGGAGCTGGCCGGAGGCGGACGGAGGAGCAGCAACAGTAGCAGTGGCCACTGACAGCAGCAGCAGCAGCAGCAGCTTGCGGGGGCGCTGGCCGGCGGAGGAGCGGCGGAGGTGGCTGGGCAGGCGGCGGGTTTGGAAGAGGGGAGGGTGGCGGTAAGGTTGGGGGTGATGGCGGAGGTGCACGGCGGTGGTGGTGGCGGCTAGAGGCGTCGGGGGTGAGGGTGGCAGCAGCTTGGGTTAGGGGGTGGTGGTCGCTGCGGGGGCTAGGGCGGCCGGAGGCGGCGTCGTGGGGAGGTGAGGTGGTGGTGGTAGGTAGAGGAGGTCGGGGCGAAGCGGTTGGGTAGGGTGGCGGTGGTCGGCCGGAGGCGGAGGGGAAGGTGGTTCGGGTGGTGGTGGTGCTGTGGACAGTGAGGGGAGGGGGAAGTTGCGGGGGCTGTAGCCGGCGGAGCAGGGCGGCGCTGGCGGTAGGACTTGGCCGGAGGGGAGAGGGTGGCAGGGCGAAGGGTTGGGCCGAGTTTGGCCGGAGGCGGTGGTCGGAGGTGGCGGAGGGAAGGGCTGTAAGGATTTGAATGGGTGGGTTAGGGTTTATATAGGGTTTTGAGAGAGTGGCAATTCTGTAATTATGTGGAACTTCAGGGACATTTTGGTAATTTAGTATTTGGGATATTTCTACAGGATTTTTCTGGGTGTTTTGGGTGGGTCCCACTCACCTATGGTCTAGCCAATAGGATTTGGCCACCTAGCATGCAATTTTGCATATAAACCCCTAACTTTTCAATAATTGCATAAATGCATAAAATTTGTATTTTGCGTAATTTCGCAATTTACCTGATTTTAAATACTGATTTCCCGAAATTCTAAATTGTACAAAAATGAGGAAAATCGCTGGGGAAAAATGTTTTGGACAGTGTGGGGTGATTCTGGGCAGGTGCAGGGTCTGATATTGCAGGTGATACAGTCATCGTATTTATTATTTAATAAATACTGCGCACGGTGTTCACTAATTATTTAGAGGCTATTAGAGTCATAATTTTTCTACGGTGTCAAAACGATAATTGTAATACAATTAGAGTAGAATATTATCGTATTTTTGTTTGGCAAAAACAGGTGCCTACTGGTCCTCAAATCTCTAGGGGTACAGAGATGGGTAAAGAGCAGAAAATTAAATAGGAAATAAATACATACGTTTGTAACGATATTTGTGCGACTAAAACGAAGCATCAAACGAGGTTTCTGGAAGTTGCACAAAATACAGAAAAAGTAGTCTGACTAGTCTAGAGCAGGAATGTGAAATTTGTTTAGGGTTAACAGCTAGTGTGATGCCCTAGTCAATTGTGTAATGAACAGGTGCACAATCAATATAAAATTTTAAAAAGTTGCACTAATTCTAATTAGTCAAAATTAATCCTAAATTACTGAAATCTGGTCGAGGGAGTTTACAATCTACCCTCCTTAGAATATTTTGTCCTCGAAATAAAAACAACCATATAATGAGAATGAAAAAGGACATATGATGATTAAGAAAGATTGAATTTGAAATATTGGACATACCCTGGTTTGGAAATAGGTGGGGATAACGCTGACGAATATCCTCTTCTCGTTCCCAGGTAGATTCACCTGGTGCATGATGTCTCCATGCAACACGAACGAGAGGAATAGTCTGGCCTCGCAACACTTTCTCGCTACGGTCCAGAATCTCTACAGGCTTCTCCTGATAAGATAAGCTTGGCCCGATGGTGATCTCTGAGTAGTCTAGCACATGACTCGGGTCTGGAATGTACCTCCTCAGCTGAGATACGTGGAAGACGTCATGTACTCCCTCCAAAGTCTGAGGTAGAGCTAGTCTGTAAGCCACTTCTCCGACGCGATCTAGCACATCGAAGGGTCCAATGTACCTTGGACTTAGCTTCCCTCTTCCTCCAAATCTGATAGTTCCTCGAGTAGGTGAGATCTTCAAGAACACATGTTCCCCTACTTGGAACTCTAGAGGTCGGCGATGAATGTTGGCCCAGTGCTTCTGCCTGTCTTGTGCAGCTCGTAGGTGTCCCTGGATCTTCTTTACTTTCTCCACCGTACGAATAATCAGTTCTGGTCCCAAGATCTGTCTCTCGCCAACATCGCTCCAGCATACTGGGGAACGACATTTCCTTCCATACAAAGCTTCAAAGGGAGCCATTTGAATGCTCGCTTGATAGCTGTTGTTGTAGGAAAATTCCACCAGGTGTAGATGATCTTCCCATGATCCGCTGAAATCAAGCATGCAGGCTCTCAGCATATCTTCAAGTGTCTGGATGGTGCGTTCTGATTGGCCATCTGTTTGTGGGTGATACGAGGTGCTGAACTTGAGGCGGGTACCAAGACTTTCTTGCATACTTCGCCAAAAGTAAGATGTAAATCTCGTATCTCTGTCAGATACTATGCTGACTGGCACTCCATGCAGACGCACTATCTCCTTCATGTACATGTCCGCCAAGACTTCTGTGGATTGCCCGACTCTAAAAGGTAGAAAATGAGCAGCCTTAGTGAGTCTGTCTACAATTACCCAGACAGCATTACGACCACTAGGACTTCTTGGGAAGCCCGTAACAAAGTCCATCGTAATGTGTTCCCATTTCCACTCGGGTATTGGGAGGGGTTGAAGTAGACCGGCAGATCTCTGATGCTCAGCCTTGACCTGCTGACACACCAGGCATTTGGCCACAAAGCGTGCTATCTCCCGCTTCATTCCATGCCACCAGTAATATTGTCGCAGATCTCTGTACATCTTTGTGCCTCCTGGATGTATAGAGTATGTTGAGCTATGAGCTTCTGACATCAGCTCATTACGAAGTTCTCCATTTGGAACATAAAGACGATCACCACATCTTAGAGTCCCATCTTCGTGTATGCGATATCCTGTCTGAATTCCAGCCTCTGTTCTTTGTCGAAGCCTCTGAAATCTTGCATTTGTTGGTAGAGTAGTTTTGATTTTTTCTACCAAGGTTGATTGCAGCTGATAGTTTGATAATTGGCCGTCAATTCCTGGCATAATGACCTCTATTCCCAAATTTTCTAGATCTCTCAGAAGACCTGGTTGGGTGATCATAAAGAATGTCGAGGGTCTTCTGCTTAGAGCATCTGCCACCATATTAGCTTTCCCTGGATGGTACTGTAGATCAATTTTGAAATCCGCCATCACTTCGAGCCATCGTCTTTGTCTCAGATTTAGGTCCTTCTGGGTGTAGACGTACTTCAAACTTTTATGATCGGTGAATATCTCCACTCTTTCGCTATATAGATAGTGTCTCCATAGCTTCAGGGCGAAGATGACTGCGGCATGCTCCAGATCGTGAGTGGGGTAATTCTTCTCATGAGTTCTCAACTGTCTTGAGGCATAAGCTACAACTTTCCCATGTTGCATTAAGACACAACCAAATCCTTTTCCGGATGCATCGCTATATATGACGAAACCTCCGGATCCAGATGGTATAGTCAAAATGGGAGCTGTAGTCAGACGCTTCTTCAAGTCATCAAAAGCTGTCTGGCAATCATCAGTCCATATGAACTCCTGCTCCTTGCGAGTAAGACGGGTAATCGGCTCCGCGATCCTTGCAAAGTTTTCTACGAACCTCCGGTAATATCCGGCAAGTCCTAGAAAGCTTCTCACCTCTGAGACGTTGGTCGGGGTTGGCCACGTCTCAACAGATAAGATCTTTGCTGGGTCTACCGAGATGCCTTCTCCTGTGATAACGTGTCCAAGAAATGCGACACGGTCCAGGAAGAATTCACACTTGCTCATCTTAGCATAAAGGCTCTCCCGTCTCAGCGTCTCTAATACCAACCTTAAATGCTCTTCATGCTCCTCGTGGCTTTTTGAATACACCAGAATGTCGTCGATGAAGACTACCACGAACTGGTCCAGATATTGGTGGAAGACTCTGTTCATCAGGTTCATGAATACGGCAGGTGCATTAGTTAGTCCAAAAGGCATCACCAGGAACTCGTAATGACCATAACGAGTCCTGAATGCTGTTTTTGGAATATCTTCCCTGCGTACCTTAACCTGATGATAACCTGATCTCAAGTCTATCTTCGAGAATACCACGGCTCCTGTTAGTTGATCGAACAGGTCGTCAATTCTCGGCAAAGGGTACTTATTTTTGATTGTCAGAGCGTTGAGGGCTCTGTAATTAATGCACATGCGATATGTTCCGTCCTTCTTTAGTACAAACAACACTGGTGCTCCCCAGGGTGATGCACTAGGACGAACAAATCCCTTGATCTGTAGTTCCTCCAGTTGAAGCTTCAGCTCGTCAAGCTCCTTCTTCGCCAGTCGGTATACATTGGAGGATACTGGTGCAGTTCCAGGTATCAGCTCAATAATGAACTCCACTTCTCTGTCAGGCGGTAGGCCTGGCAATTCTTCTGGAAATACGTCCTCGAACTCTGCTACAATTGAGGGAAGTGCTGTCTCCATCGCCATGTAAGCTCTGCCGAAAGGGTAGTGTTATCCTTAGACCCCCAGATCACCCAGAATTCGAATATGTCCGAGGAACCATCGAGCAAGGAGTAGGCCAGACTCCTAGAGCGCGATTTTTGGTACTTCCAATGCCAAATTTTTTAGTCCTCTACTACAAACAACTACTGGACAGGTTTCGATAATGTTGGTAACTGGAACAATACCTCCTCCAGTAAGTATTTTCCAACACTTGGGTAGCGGGGAAGTGGATAGCTTGTGCATGGCTACGAAACTACTGGATATGAAAGACAAAGTAGCCCCAGAATCGAATAATACAGTTGCAGGTAATGATGCAACTAAAATGGTACCTGTTATAGTTTCCCCTTCAGGTTCTTCTGCAATAGCAGCTAACGCAAAGGCTTGTCCCTGCCTTTGTCCTCCGACTTGTTGTCTGGCCTTGAACTGGGTCTCCTGAGTAGGCAGAGGTGCTCCTCTCTGATATCCTCCTGATGTGGAGGGAAGCATCTTCTGAGCTTGTGCTCCTGGCTTCTGCCCTTGTTGAGGTGCTGCATCTCTACGTTGTGGGCAGTCTTTGGCCATATGATTTCTAGCTCCACATAGCAGGCATAATCCCAGCTTCTTTCTACAGTCATTGGCAAAATGCCCCTTCTTGCCACAAAAGTGACAAGTCGGGAGCTCCCTCTTCTGGTAAGGCCCCGTCGTCTGCTGCGTCTGATATTGGGGACGACGTATAGGTCCTCCTGCTCCGTGCTGATTCTTGGCCGGGAAGGTTGGATTTGAGCGTCTGGCTCCTCGACCAATGGCTTCTTGCTCCCTGGCTTCTGTAAGAACCTCGTTGTAGAAGATTCTCGACTGCGTTGTTGTGTACCTCTGGAGCTCGTGGTTAAGGCCATGGTAGAATCTTTTAGCCTTCTTCAGCTCGTTCGGGATCAGATCAGCACCGAAACGACTTAGTCTGCTAAACTCCGCGTCGTAGGCATCTACCGTCATGTTTTCTTGCTCCAGGTGCAGGAACTGGGAGTATAGGGCATTCTGGACTGTCGCTGGAAAGTACTTGGCGTTGAAATGCTCCAAGAATTGTTGCCAAGTTTGGTCTTTGCCGACGCTGCGCTCTATGGATTCCCACCAGTGATGGGCGTTGCCAAGAAGTTGGCCCCTCACAGCGGTCATCCATAGGTCGGGAGTGAGTTGCGATCCTTCTAGCAGTATTTCGGTGTTGGAGATCCAATCGGAGATCTCTTCAGGAGTCTCGTTGCCTTTGAAATCCCTCGGGCTCATTTGACGGAAGCCTCGAACTGTGCCCGCTGGTAGGACAGGTACTGGTGTCGGAGTAGTAGTTCTCTCCAAAGCCGTCATCAACGTCTGTCGCAGAGCTTCAGTTTGCTGCCACTGAGACTGTCTCAGGGCCTCAGTTTGTTGCCACTGGTTCTGCAACATAGTCTGGAGAAACTGTAACATTTGAGGTTGACCCTCAAGTTGTGGCATCTGGATAGGCAAGGCTGGAGGTGGAGACAAAGGTGTCTCTGCATGTGGAGTTGGTGTCGTATCCTGGCTAGAATTCTGGTGATTGGACGGAGTTCTTTGGGCACTTGGCGAAGGGTCTGTTGCTTGGTCAGCCCCATTATTCGCAAGTTTCCCGGGTATGTCCATATTTCTGAGGAAAATAGGATAATTAGAAAACACAAAGGAGATAAATAATGATAATCAAGCAAGATGCAATAATAGAATTTGTAAAGATGGTGTCAGTGTGGATGAGACCTAATATTTCTATCCTATTGCAGGCATTGCTGGGCATGTTATCATACCACTAGCAAATAAAACTGGACCTGCATGGGCCACCACTAAAACCATGTCACGCCCCAGTCCCAAAAATGTCAGGAACTAGGCCACGTGTCACTGGCCAGCTGACACGTCACTAAGGGCTTAATCCACTTTGATGGACCCAAAGGGACGTGCTATGCTGTCCTAAAATACTACAAGTATAGAACAGGTAAAACTATCTCATCCACAATAAAATGTCAGAAAAGCAAGTGCTGAAATATATATATAACTGAGTCTGATACAGTACACAACTAGTGAGAATACAAGCCTACTACAAAAACTGATAATAGCGCAGAAAAATCAGATAGACTAAGCAGTGTCTATCTGATCAAAACATCTCCATCTCTAGGTAGCAGCATCTAGGGTCAAGCCTACTCTGAGGGTGTCTCCTCGAGCTCCTCCTCGGTAGCACATCTGGCCTCCTGATCAGGCCCGTACACTGTGGGGTAGAAAGCCTCATCTAGATCTGGCAAGGAACCAGGTCCTCAGTGGGACGTAACAAGATACAGAAAAATGACATGCCATGTAATGTAAATACTGAATAAAGAAATAAAATAAATACAGGGTGCTAACCATACTAAGTGAAAATGCAAGTAAAGATCCAGTAGTACGCATGGGAATGTGTGGCTAGACATACGCTGACGTAATTCACCAATCGTGGCGACTGGCTAATATAGGTGTCGTATGCCCCCGACTCAGGGAACTCTGCAATCGACCATCACTGGTACGAAGGTATAAAACATTATTGGAGGGGGTGTCCCATACGTCAACTAGTTATCTTTCCCATCCCAATGAAACTAAGTGTCCAGTCGTACCTTTCCTGAGTTATTCTAATCCGTGATGCGGGTCATACGTAATGGTAGCTAATCAAATACGCAGCTCACATCCATATATGTAATACAACCATGTTGCGTGTTCTCGTGATAGGGTCTAGGAGAATATTAGGATATTCTCTCAGCTGTTGGTGAGTCTGTAATATCGTGTCAACATAACAGTTGACTGTACCCAAGACAGTCTCAGGTGATCATGGTATATGAATTTCAGAACAAAGTAGATATCAACAATTTAATTTAAACAATAACTTGGCAAGGTATACTTGCCTACTCCCTGATAGTGTTGATAACCTGATTTCACAGTCAGGTTTGAGATTGCTGGTGACAGGGGGTCACTGGCAGTGCTGAAGTTGGTTTCTGTTAAAATAGACAGGGTTCGTGAATATCCAGGCTGTAATATAAAACATATATATATACACATATATATAGTATAGATATATATATATAGTAGGCATAGATATAATATATATAATAGTATATATATATAGAACAGATAAATGCAGGTAATAATATATAGTAGCAGGGTATATCCACTGCGATAAATAATATAGTATTTATCAGGGTGTATCCTCTGATATATAATAATATTGAAAAGACAGGGCAGAAATTAAATACATATATATTCAGGGTATATCCACTGATATAAATAATTTATATAAATTGAAATGACATTTGCAAGAATTAAAATATAACATATATAATTAAGCTGTATTATCCAGCTGGTATTATATATAGTATATAATATATTGCAGAAATGTAAATTTACATATTTATAATAAGCTGTATTATCCAGCTGGATATTAATATATAAATACATATAGATAATATATATATATATAGATATATATATATAATATAAGTGCAGAAATATAAATGCAGAAAAATAAACAACCCAAAAAAAATGCATAGCATACATATATACTAGTAATTATATAACATATACAAATATGTTATATATATAATATATAATATATATAGTATACATATATTATAAATATATGTACATATATATATATACTATATATATGTAATATTCCATAATAGTATATAGTAATTATATATACATATACATATATATTATATAGTATTATATATACATTAATTTAGTAAGTATATAATAGTAGTATATATATTATAATATACTGTATAATAACAGTATATATAGTATATACAATATATATATATATATATACATACATATAAATACATAGTAATATACATATATATATACATATATATATATACATATATACATATATTATATACATATATACATGTACTATAGATTAATTACGTATTTTAGTATAGTATAGGTATAATATACCTTACAGGTGGCAAGGGGGGTCCCACGCGGTGTCGCCGGCGGGAGGACAGCGGCGGAGCTGGCCGGAGGCGGCCGGAGGAGCAGCAACAGTAGCAGTGGCCACTGACAGCAGCAGCAGCAGCAGCAGCTTGCGGGGGCGCTGGCCGGCGGAGGAGCGGCGGAGGTGGCTGGGCAGGCGGCGGGTTTGGAAGAGGGGAGGGTGGCGGTCAGGTTGGGGGTGGTGGCGGAGGTGCACGGCGGTGGTGGTGGCGGCTAGAGGCATCGGGGGTGAGGGTGGCAGCAGCTTGGGTTAGGGGGTGGTGGTCGCTGCGGGGGCTAGGGCGGCCGGAGGCGGCGTCGTGGGGAGGTGAGGTGGTGGTGGTAGGTAGAGGAGGTCGGGGCGAAGCGGTTGGGTAGGGTGGCGGTGGTCGGCGACGGCCGGAGGCGGAGGGGAAGGTGGTTCGGGTGGTGGTGGTGCTGTGGACAGTGAGGGGAGGGGGAAGTTGCGGGGGCTGTAGCCGGCGGAGCAGGGCGGCGCTGGCGGTGGGACTTGGCCGGAGGGGAGAGGGTGGCAGGGCGAAGGGTTGGGCCGAGTTTGGCCGGAGGCGGTGGTCGGAGGTGGCGGAGGGAAGGGCTGTAAGGATTTGAATGGGTGGGTTAGGGTTTATATAGGGTTTTGAGAGAGTGGCAATTCTGTAATTATGTGGAACTTCAGGGACATTTTGGTAATTTGGTATTTGGGATATTTCTACAGGATTTTTCTGGGTGTTTTGGGTGGGTCCCACTCACCTATGGTCTAGCCAATAGGATTTGGCCACCTAGCATGCAATTTTGCATATAAACCCCTAACTTTTCAATAATTACATAAATGCATAAAATTTGTATTTTGCGTAATTTCGCAATTTACCTGATTTTAAATACTGATTTCCCGAAATTCTAAATTGTACAAAAATGAGGGAAATCGCTGGGGAAAAATGTTTTGGACAGTGTGGGGTGATTCAGGGCAGGTGCAGGGTCTGATATTGCAGGTGATACAGTCATCGTATTTATTATTTAATAAATACTGCGCACGGTGTTCACTAATTATTTAGAGGCTATTAGAGTCATAATTTTTCTACGGTGTCAAAACGATAATTGTAATACAATTAGAGTAGAATATTATCATATTTTTGTTTGGCAAAAACAGGTGCCTACTGGTCCTCAAATCTCTAGGGGTACAGAGATGGGTAAAGAGCAGAAAATTAAATAGGAAATAAATACATACGTTTGTAACGATATTTGTGCGACTAAAACGAAGCATCAAACGAGGTTTCTGGAAGTTGCACAAAATACAGAAAAAGTAGTCTGACTAGTCTAGAGCAGGAATGTGAAATTTGTTTAGGATTAACAGCTAGTGTGATGCCCTAGTCAATTGTGTAATGAACAGGTGCACAATCAATATAAAATTTTAAAAAGTTACACTAATTCTAATTAGTCAAAATTAATCCTAAATTACTGAAATCTGGTCGAGTGAGTTTACAATTACATGACATTCTAAGTTGTACAAAGAAAATTTTACTATTCTACCCGATTACAACATTCAATCCAATATACGTATCATACATTTATACATTTAATAGATAATGAGAACAAATCTGGTTCCAATAGATTGCATGAAATGATAGCATCACGTTCTTGTTCTCCAGCTGTACTTCAATATTTGATAGCAGCTTCCTTTGGAATATTGCTACAAAACTAGTGAACAATACTAGGTCGTCAAACGACATGCAAGCTCTCAGCCAAGGACGAAAAAGTAAAATAAAATAAATCGAGAATATGAGAAGTAGTAGGATTCTCGAAATTCCAAAGTAAAGGAACTAAATAATTCAAGGAGATTATTGCGTTAACTAGAAATATGATCATGACTAGATTCTATTTTAGTAAATTTCTCAGTGTTCGTCCTATAATTAAGTTCTACCAATTCATATATTTAAAAATAACGTAAGTTCACTACCACAAACAAAATCAAGTTTTCTATATGATGATGCAATTTAGAGAACAGATCTGGATCACATACAACATATTTTTTCAGCAATAATTCCGTGACCAGGGATCATGCGGTGTCTCGGTGGCACGATGCTTAGAATTCGGCCCCTCCCGTGCAGGGAGTAAAACTTGTAACTTTTAAACTCTTAAATTCTTGTTTTAATACAAGAATTTCTGGAATCCGAAATATCTCTTGGTGAGCTAAGCCTCACCCCCGACATCATATGGCCTTACTATGCGAAAAACTCTTCTGATCAGTTTTGTTTGTTTATTATATTGCATAGATTTTGGGTGTGATCCAGTTGTTCTCTTCCGCCCAATGCACTAACCTAAAGCTACAAACAATCCTTATTCTATTATCTTGCATTAAGTTTCTGCTGGGCACATGTATGAATCCGGATCTCGATTCGTGTATTTAAACACTACGAATAATGAGAATGTAATTCAATATTTTGCCACTTTTCACAAGGATCATATCTTGAACTCTGGGTATCATAATTTCAATATTTGTTCTTTCTTGAATAAATCAAGACATAATCACAGAATATTAATTTCTCAATACTTGTTCTCTTTTCAAAAAAAAAACATATAGAATACATGATAGTATTAAATTTGATAATTAGATTTTCTCCAGCAGAAACACAAGATATTCACAATTTTATTTCGCTTGCGAATTCGTGTGTCTTTGTCCTACGTGTCTTAAGATCTAAAAGAATTCGACTCCTATGATTTAAATATATAAAATAATATCCGTCTCTAAGAATAAAATTTCTATGAATCGGTTAAAATATGTTTAGCCAATTTTTTGATTCCGGCCAACTCTTGAAAATTCTTGAAAATTTTGGTAGAATCTCCTTTGTATTCTGGACTTCGAAATTTTTACAATTATACAAAGACTCGGAGCAACCCTCCTTAGAATTTTTGGGTTCGCCGACCCGGTGGAGCAACTCTCAACACCGTAATCACACGTAGTTTAATATATAATGTCGACATACATAAGAAATAAGTTTAGCTTCTTACCTCGGGAAATTTATACCTTAATGCTAGCAATCCATAGTTTTTGCAGTATTCACTATAAAATTCAACTAAATAAGCACGTTAGAGAACCATCAATTATGACAAATGACAACCAAGAGTTAACACAACCAATTGAATATATGTATATTTATTTTCAAACACGAATTTATTCAAATAACATATTTGTAAGATTTGACAATTGTAGAATATGAATGATAGATTAATTCATTAAGATGAGAGGGAAGTACATTATATAGGAGAGGCTAACCCCTCTCTATTAGTCTACCCGATATGGGACTAAACTCAACTTAACACATAACTCAACACCCCCCTCAAGCTGGAGCATAGATGTCAATCATGCCCAGCTTGTTACAGAGAAATTGAACCCGAGGACCTAGAAAAGATTTTATAAATATATCAGCTATCTGATCGTCGGTCCTCACATGGTGAAACTTTATCATCCCTTTCTGATACTCATCACGGACAAAGTAAATGTCGATTTCAATGTGCTTTGTCCTTTCATGAAATTCATGATTAGTAGCAATATGAATAATAGACTGGTTATCATACCACATATCTGCAGCTTTATATCCTGCTTCTTCCAGTTCATGTAGAAGATACTATAGATATAATACCTCTGCTGTGCCATGAGCAATTGCCCGATATTCCGCTTTCGAGTTTGATCATACGATCACACTCTGTTTCTTATTCTTCTATGATACCAAGTTTTCGTCAATAAAGATCGAGTAGCCAGATGTAGACCGTCTATCCCTAAGACTGGCACCCTAGTCAGCATCAGTAAAGCACTCAACATAAGTATGTCTTTTATTCTCTATCCAAATTTATTTTCCCGAATTTTGAACTAGATAGCACAGAATTCTGAGAACTGCCTCCCAATGTGGAACTCATGGTGAAGACATGAATCTACTTGCAACACTAACGACAAAAGAAATATCTGGACGAGTAATAACGGCCAAGTAGTTGAGTTTTCCAATTACTCGACGATATTGATCCGGATCGGTCATCAGTGTTCCCTCGTCGAAAAGTAACTTTATCCCTAGGTCCATGGACGAGGTTGTCCCCTTAGCATGAATCATTCCTGCATCATTTAGGATGTCGAGCACATATTTTTTTAAGATATTACAATGTCCCGCTTACCCCGTGTGACTTCTATGCCCAAAAAATAGCTCAACGATCCCAAATCCTTGGTTTAAAATTGTTCTCCTAGAAACTTCTTTAGTTCTGCAATGCTCTAACTTTCGTCTCCTGTGATCACAATATCGTCCACAAAGACACCGAGTAGTATCCTCCCAGCTAATATCTGACGGTAAAATACTGAACGATCTTTCTTTGATTGGCACATGCCAAACTGAGTAACTATATTTGTGAAATGACCAAAACATGCACGGGAGAATTGTTTGAGACCATAAAGGGCCTTCCGCAAATGACACACTTTGCCCTCCCTTGCAACAAACCCGGAAGGTTGTACCACATGTACTTCTTCGTCAAGATCTCCATGAAGAAATACATTCTTGATATCCAGCTGTAGCAATGACCAGTCATAGCGAACAACTAAGGCCAAAAGGACGCGCACAGAGGTCATTCGAGCAACTGGAAAGAATGTCTCAAAATAATCCTTACCATAGGTATGAGAATAACCTTTTGCTACCAGACGAGCCTTCAGGCAATCAAGAGTGCCATCCGGTTTTACCTTAATATTGAACACCCATTTGTAACCCACTGCCTTCTTACCATGAGGTAAATCAACCAAGTTTCATGTATCGTTCTCCCGAAGTGCTTTCATTTTCTCTTCCATAGCAGCACGTCAGCCGGGATGTTTAAGACCCTCCTCTGCAGAATTGGAAATCTGAATCCCATCAATAGTCGCCATCAATGATTGTGTGTGGCTCGCAAGCCCTTTGTAATTATGAACATACAATGGATGATCACGACATGTACGACGAGGTCGAGCTGGCGGATCAGGCGAAAGCAAATCAGTGGAGCTAGAGGAGGATGAAGGCGCTGTGTCCACAGGCACTATTGGCGAAACTCGTTCCGACGATGTTGGTACCGACGGAGCCGGTGTGTGCGGACCATCGGACCGAAAGACTAGCTCGGTAAGAGAGAGCACCCTTACAGGGGGCTGTTGTGTTTGAACAAAAAATAACAAGAAATTCACTTTTGGGTAAACTTGTGGAGCCGGATCAGTAGTTTGTGGAAGTGGAGAAAACTCAATTACAACAAAGGTAATATCCTGAGAGAAAAAATATCGCTTCAAGACTAAAAAATAATACCGATACCCTTTCTGATCCTTAGGATACCCAATAAAAATATATTGGATATCCTTTGGATCTAGTTTAGAAAGAGTCGGTCAGGTATGACTAACATAACACAAGCAACCAAAGATACGGAGAGATAAAGTGAATGACTATCGTTTGAGATATAACCGAGAGAAAGGAGTATCGCCATTGAGAACAGATGATAGCATGCGATTAATTATATAGCAAGTCGTAAGAACGGCATCCGACCAAAATCTTTTTGGAGTATGTGCTTAGAACATAAGAGCACACGTTGTTTCTAAGAGGTGACGATCCTTGCGTTCAGCCACACCATTCCGTTGTGGTGTGTAAGGACATGAAGTTTGGTGGATGATGCCATTCCGAGACAGGTATGAAACAAACTCACGAGACATATACTCACGACCATTATTACTGCGAACACATTTAATCGGAACACCAAATTGTATTTTAATTTTCGCATAAAAATTGCACCAAATATTAAATAACGAAGCAATTTTTTATGAGATAAACAAAATTGACATGCGAGTAGTCATCAACAAAGGTAATAAAGTACTTGAATCCCATAACAGATTCAACCGGACAAGGTACCCATATATCGGAATGCACCAACTCGAAAGGAGCGGAAGCAACTTTATTTTGACTGTCCGGATAGGAAATCCGGTGATGCTTAGCCAAACCACATGACTCACAATGAAAATAACATGAAGCATCTAAAGATGGGTACATTTTCTGGAGTGCTTGGACAGAAGGATGTCCTAACCGACAGTGTAACTCAAAAGGATCAAGTTTCACACCAGCACAGACACCAAAGGAAGGTTCGTCAAACATGTACAAGCCTCCAGCCACACGCCCCTTTACCGATAGTCTTTTCAGTCTTTAGGTCCTAAAAACATAACCATTAGGAAAGAATGTTACTGAGCAATGCATATTACGAGTAATCCGACTAATTGAGAGTAAGCTGAATGAGTTTCGAATTGTATGTAATACAGAATGTAGTGACAGTCCCGAAGAAAGACATGCAAATCCTTTTCTACGGACTGTTAGCGAACCACTGTTGGCACATGTAATATTAGATATACGACCAACCGGTATATAATTTTGTATCATACATGCGTCGCCTGTCAAGTGAGCAGACACACCAGAATCAAGGATCTACTGCTTCGACTGTACCACGCATGTCGCTGAGTACCCTGCGGTGGACCCAGAAGTAGAAGCTTCACCTCAACGTTGAGCTTGAAACTCAACAAAGTCTGCATATGCTTCATCAGTCATTTGTACAGATCGGCCGCCAAGATCAGAAATATCTGAGGTGACATTGGCGGCAGAAGTTTTAGTACACTGCCACTGGAAATGACCCTATAGACCACAGTTGAAGCAGGTGCGCGGTCGACCTCCATCACTACCGCCAATGCCTCGTCCACCATCACGGCAAATATTTCGGCCACCACGTTGTCCACCACAAAATCCAGTACGAGCAGCTCCCAGAACAGATCGATCAGCGAGAGCATAACTTGGAGAGGTCTCAACGACCTTTGCTGCCCGTAGGACACGAAAATGATCTTCAATTAGAGATGGACCTCAGCTCCAGCAATGATCTGAGAGCGAGCTGAGTCTGCATCAAGACAGAGAGAGGCAAGATATGCCATGACATGAAGCTGCTCCCGTTGAGCCCTTGCTTGATTGATATCCGTTGACAGAGGTAATACACGATCAACTTCATCGATCATAGCCTTAAAGGCCCGGAAGTGATCCTTATGAGACTTGTCGCCATGTTCCGCCCGGTAGACGCCGACGACCGAATCGTAGATACGAGATAAGTCGCATTTTTCATCAAATATCGTCGATAGGACCTCCCATAACTCTTTTACCGTGTTCGTGTTCTGAACCATGTCCTCCATCGATGGTTCAATTAAGTTCATCAACTGTGTAAACAGTCGACTATCATCTGTCTTCTACTGCTCAAATATGGGATCAGTTATCTCCGGAGGTTTGTCAGTCAGATGCTTGGATAATCGTATTCCCCGAAGTATCTTCTCAACCTTCTTCTGCCATGTTGAGTAGCCATCTGGTCCGTCTAACCGCCGATCGATGAGTCGAATCAAAGAAATCTTCGTACCAGTACCCGTTGGTCTCGTCAATGCATTCCTGACACCGGTAGTAGTAACACTGCTAGTTGCATTAGTGTTAGTCATCCTGCACTTGATTCGACTGTCGTTGGATCTTTCCAACCCCAATAATCACATTAACTTTACCGATGCGCTATCAACGTGGCCAGAACCGACACTCGCATGGAAAGTAGAGATCGTATGGGGATCCCACAAGCCAGGTCACAGAGGTAACCCATGTCACTCTCTGTGTAGATCCTGATATGAATAACAGGATAGGACAAAAACAAAGATCCACGTAAACAAGCAACTTGTTTACTCTTTGTTAACTCCTGGAGTCGTAATTTAGGAACAGTGGTTGTGCAAATAAATTATTGTCTACCCTCTGGCTTCGATATACGCTTCTGAAGTCGTAATTTAGGAATATAGGTTGTGCAAACAAATTATTGTCTACCCTTTGGCTTCGATATACGACTTTTTTTTAAAAAATTAGGGTTCATACAGGAAGGTGGGGTGACGACTGAGGTTTAGGGATGGTGGCAGGGAGGCGCAGGGGGGGTGCTGGCAGCAGGGAGGCAGGGGGGCGCCAGGGAAGCGGGCAAGGGGGGCGGGTGGCAGGAGGGGGGCTGAAGGGAGGTTGGGGTTAGCGGCTAGGGTTTGGGGTAGAGTGAGAGAGGTGAATGGGTTATGGCTCTGATACCATATAGAATGTGAATGCTAGATTAATTCATTAAGAGGAGAGGGGAGTACATTATATAGGAGATGCTAACCCCTCTCCTTATTAGTCTACTCGATGTGAGACTAAACTCAACTTAACACATAACTCAACAACAAATTTATAATTAAAAAAATTGAAGTATCCTAAGTAGAACCCTAGATATAGTTTGGTGTAGGTATCGCTATGACACATAAAACCAAGCCTTACATCACATACTTTGTATATATGCTGAATTTTAAACCAAATTTGTTCTAGATGAATAAAAGACTCAATTTGGATAAAAGACTCAATTTGAACCAATACGCTTAAGACAATCATATGAGATCAGTACCCAATTTATCTGTACTAGATATTCCATAACCAAATTATCATATAAGATTTTTAAAGACATGCATATGCTGAATTCTATTTAAAATAGTCAAATTAGGCCGTTTTTGCCTAATTTTAGTACTTGATCCTACTTCGAACTGAACCTAGTTGTGCCATGGTCAAGGTAGTCAAAGGCACAAGGCGCACTCGAGGCGCAAATGGTCCAAATTGTCCGAGACGCAAGGCGCATTTAAAGCGCACGTCAGAGCGACGCGAGGCACAAAAATAATATATATATATATATATATATATATATATATATATATATATATATATATATATATATATCGGATTTCTACATTGATAAACATGTGTGTGCTTCAAATTCTCCCATGTCTAGGTTGCAATCACTTTGAATTGAGTGAGAGAAAACAGTAAAAAAAACTACAACAGTTCAAAAAATAGTCTAAAAATAATACATCAGTTCAAAAAATAGTCTAAACATGTTATTGTTTTCACAACATTTTTAAGACGCGCCTAGACGTGCCTTAGCTATTCCAAGGCGCTCGAAAAAGGCGCGCTTTAGGTGCTCCTTAAGAATTATGCCCTGCCTGGAGTGCCCTGAGGCGCTGCCCCTACGCCTAGGAGCAAGACGTGCCTTTGACTACACTGGCCATGGTTCCACCAATTTGTCTAAAATCTTCGAAAGATCATTAGCGACTTATTCTCAACGAGGTTGGTGCTGAATTTAAACATAAATATTGTCTAAAATAACCCTACATGATATTTATACTAAGCCACTAGCAAATATCATAATACTAACTATGCTTTAAAAAATTCTTATTGACATTGATGCTTTATATATCAGAAGCTTGAATTTCGGTCTTAATGTGACTGAGTGTTGATACCATATTATATAAATACTAGACTACAATGATATACTAACTTAAAAGGAACAAAAGCTAAATTTTAATTAAAACATGTTGAATATAATTTAACTAATCATGAAGAGACATAACGGGTTTCCGGAACCGAGTTCGAATGGTCAAAACTTGTGTATTAGATAACCAATGCATCCGTGAATCCAATTAACCCTAATGGATCTAATTTTAATTTTTCAAATGCATACAATTGTCTCTAAATTTATTTTCGGACACTTACTAAAATGATTCAACAAGTCCCCAACTACGCGTCGTATAATTACGTATCCTATTTAGACAACTATTTTATATTCTAGGTGAACTAAAACTGAGGTAATAAATACTTATGCTTGCTTGAGTGTATCAATCAAGACCCTATATTCGCATGCACATACAATATGTTGTCTAGTCTAAGATCCTAGAACAAACAATTATCACTCATATTTCTAAGTATCAAAGTAGCATTACTTTTACAATTAGAAAATCATATATTCACTTACACATATACACATGGATTTCAAATAAAATCTAGAGTGTCACATATGATGTAGTTTCAAGTAATACTTGTAAACGTTGAACTAGTTGTTCAAAGAATCATATCTTATATAGGTGAGGATATCCATCCTCTATATTTATAGACAACAAATCCCCACAATATAGAAACTAAGTTAATATATCAAAAATATAATATTCTAGCATAGTGGATATCAACTACATAAATAGTTTTAAATTTTTATCAAATATGTTATGTGCAAGATCAAAGGATTTAAAAGTGAAATTGACAAGAAGAGGAGGGCTTGTCTTGGATGATGAATTTTGGGGTTTAGGGTTTTGAGACCTCTTCTTCTCCAACTCCTTCATCAAGCTGCTGCTGCTGCTTCTTCTTCATCTTTTTTTGAAGAAATGGGGATAGGGTTCGTCTTTTTGAGGATGATGTGGTGATTGATGATGAAGATGATTATAAGGGAAGATGGTGGTGGAGATGTTGGAGGTGGTGGTAGAGGCGGCCACAAGGGGCCCGCGGAGGAGGGCCGATCGGTCGGCCGGAAGCCGGCGGCATGTGCTGACCTGCGCGCAGCTGTGGGCGTGAGTGCAGCAATGGAAGGAGAGGGAATGGGGAGATGGTAATGGTGCTAAAGATGGTGATGTGGGGTGGATGCTGGAGTTAGATAGAAGAGGAGGAGGAGAAGAAGAAGAAGATATATGAAGGAAGGGATAAGAAAAGAGATGTTGGAAATTGGTGATAATGGAGAGAATGACATATGTATGTATGAAAATTTGGAGAAGGAATGAGGGGTAGACAACAGTTGCTACTGCCTGCTGAATTAGAAGGAGGGGTTCGGGAGAGAGAGAGAGAAGAGGCGGTGCCTCTCTCCCGATCTAATAGAGTATTTAAATTTTTTTTTAATTAATTAAATTTTTTTTTAAGGTTAATGCATGGTGACATGTATATACACCAGATGTCAAATGGAAATTTCTAAATTGCATTCTTAACCTAGAGATTTATATGGATTTTTTTTTTTTTTAATACATTCATTTATAAAACAATTTTTTAATTTTTTTAAAAACAGATGTGCATTAAAAATATAATTCTGTATTTTGAATTGCGACTATTACAACTAACCTCTCATATGTTTTAAGTTTATTATACGGGATACCCTTATTTTGAAAATAATGTAAAGGGATAATTATACTAACTATTCTTACTTTTTCCACAATAAAGATATTCCGTGTCAACTATTTCAAAATAATGGTACCCGATGTTATAGACGTAAAACATAAGGGAGGTTAGTTTATAACCCTGGCCTATATAGATAACCATTTGTGCGTTTCTTTGACAATCTGTTTTTGTTTTTTGTACATGTTTCATACTTTGTATACTCCACCTTACAATCAAAGGAGGGGTATATCGATGGGAACCGAACCGTTCATTGGGACATAGCTCTGTTGTGCTTACGAATGAAAATTACATCAGGCTACCAACATACAAATAAAGTTCCTAACAGCTATTTTCCTTCCTTAAGTTAATATATCAGGAAAACTTTTGCTATCATGGGAGTTTCATGCCGTGATAGATTGACTGCAATCCAATCTCGTGAGAGAAGGGAGGGGCGTCAGTGGAGTGGGCAGGCGGAAAAACTGACTGAGGATCCATCTACAATGCCAAGTTTTAACATGAGGCATACATACCTACCATTCAAACCAACATACACAAATAATGATACACTCACAAGAAAGAAACAAGACTTAAGAATCTTCTCCTCCAATGAAAGCCCCCTTTTCTTTGACTAAGCACCGTAAAAGCCTACAAGTTATAAATGAAAGGGTTAATACCATGTTGACGCTTGCTTATAATTCTTTTATGGATCTCTTGTGATCCATAGTTAATAATCCCATTCCGAAGAATGGGAGACGGCTTGGAGGAAGGATTGATTGGACGATGATGAACTCTGTCTCTAAGCTAGCAAGGCCCCTTCTTTTCTTGGAGGACAGCTTGGATGATGTGGCTACGACTATATATCAGTACAGCAAACCAGCAGGCAAAGTACATAAATGAGTTTTAATTGTTTTATTGGCTTTTCTTGGAATGTTCCATAGAAACTTCAGAAATTCAAGATTTAGAGATTGGGGAGTTAAATAATCTCAAACAGAGAGAGACATATCTTCCTGTTGGTTGAATACATAATAATAATAATAATAATAATAATAATAATAACAACAACAACAACGGATTTTTTTATTTTAAGTAATAAAAAATTATATATTTATATAAAACGGAAAATGTTTTGGGAATTTGCGGATGGGGGGACCACTCGCCAACTCAGTTGGCGAGGTGCTGAGTTGGCGAGCATCTCGCCAACTGAGTTGGCGGGGCGCTCTCATCGAGAGGCCCGCTCGCCAACTCAGTTGGCGGGCCAGTGAACGTTGGTAGCCGTTGGCCAACGGCTATATTCCAACGTTCTCCTACTCCAAAATTTCTATAAACCCCCCCCCCCCCCCCCACCCAACACTCCTCACACTACATTCTCCTCCTACCCCAAACACTCCTCACTCCCCATTCTCCTCCTCTTGATATTTACTGGCGATGGCTACCCGCAATGATGGTCGTATTCCTGGCGGACCGACAATCGCGCTTATTATGAAGCAACGTGAAGAGCACATTTCTACTCAGATTTTTACTGGCGAGGTAATTTTTGAAATTACAAGTTGCCAACTTTATTAATGTATATGTTTTTTATAATGCCTATGTTTACTTTATTAATGCATAGAATTTTTATAGTTATTCGACCATGATAATGCTTTACGAACCTGGATCCACGTACATTGGCGGTCTGAAAGGAATTATCGTACGTGGGAGCTTAATCCAGCTCAAAAGGTTTTGGTGGAATCCTTTGGATTCCACTATATAGATCGTGTTAGATATTTAATTCACGATCTTCATTTAGTTGTAAGCCTTGCGGAGCGTTGGTGGCCAGAACGCAACACTTTTCAACTCCCATTCGGCGAGATGACGATCACACTTTTTGATGTGGCGAATATACTAGGGTTACCTATTAAAGGTAACGCTATATATTTTGATCCGCACTTAAAGGGATCTGATCTGATCCGGAGTTATCTTGGTGTTAGCCCTCCATCAGGTCTAAAAGACGGCAATTATGTGAAATTTTCATGGCTCCGTGGCAACTTTATAGACCTACATCAAACTATTGATGGGGTGGTTGATGTAGATGAAAATCGGGTATGTATTTTTTTTAGTAAATTTGTTTATTACTTAATTTAGTGGTGCAATTCTATATAACACTTAATAAATGCAGGTCATTCGTTGCACTAGAGCGTATCTGCTCTGTTTATGTGGTGCAATTCTATTTCCCGATGCATGGGGAAATATGGTAAATGTGCAGCTTTTACCATTCTTGGATGATCTGACCAAACCTACTGAGCATGCGTGGGGAGCTGTTACTCTTGCATTTTTGTACGCCCAGCTGACAGAATTTGTCAGATGCAATTGCAAGAGTATTTGTGGATGTATTTCACTGATACAGGTATGAATTAAAGACCTTAAAAAGTTTGAGTAATTTTATACGCAAATTATGTTTGTACTAATGTCATTTTTTTTGTTTTATAGTTTTGGTCCTACGAGCACTTTTATATTGGTAGGCCTGTTACCAGCATTCTCAGTAATGTTGGAGTATTTCCAGTTGCTATGCGCTGGCCTACAGACGTAGTGGATTATCAACACTACCAATACAGGACTGTATCACTATATCGTAGCCAATTTGATACACTGCGGTATAATCAGATAATTTTTAAATATGCAATAAATATCTTTAAATTATTTAAGTTTTGATCGTAGATAAACATCACATCATATTGATACAATCTCTTTAAATAGGTAACCTGGTTACCGTACTCATATGAACCCGATGCTCCAGAAATCAAGATGACATCCTATGCATTTAGTTTACACAGATGTCATATTATATATGATCGGTTCACCATGTACCATCCGGCAGACCGTGTTCTTCGGCAATTCGCAATGGCCCCAATAATTCCCGATGATCCACCGACAGTCGGTTATCAGACATCAAATGCATTACAACGAATCATTGGTCTCGTTGCTGACTGGAATAATCGGTTCGAGAATTATAGTGTCAGGGACATGTCTCCCATACTAAATTCTGCTGAGGAATGTAAGTTATAAGTTACTCATTATTCGTATTGATTAAGTTACTCATTATTCGTATTTATTTAGTGTAAATAGTTTGCTAAAATTTTGTTTACATTTTGCAGACATAGGTAGCCTCGACTACAGGCGATGGTGGGGATGTCCTCTTATGAGCAACCGAGTATACCACTACGAGGAGCCCAGGTTCAAGACTAGATCTATAGACGATTCTACTCTGCGTGATTTTGCCGATGGAATACATGATTTGGTATGACTTCATTAAACTTTCAAAAATACATATACATAGATATGATAAATATATTAATTTACGTGTTCTTCAAATTTCAGAGTGTTGCATACCAACAATATTTGCAACAACCTGAGATAAACCTTCCCCCACAAGGTCGACTTCTTATGGAGGAACTTGTGACTCGTGTTGAGCATCTGGGTATTGGACGGGAACCGGAAATGCCTCCATTACAATCCCGTCTTCCACCGGACTATCCGACCGGCTTAGTACGATAGAGACACTCTCGTCGTCGTCGGCGTCGGGATACTGCTGAAGCGGGCCCTAGTGACCAGTATGCTGGAGTGGGCCCTAGTGAGCAGTATGCTGAAGCGGGCCCTAGTTACCAGTCTGTAGGAGCGGATCCGAGTTACCAAACTGCTGGAGATGAAAGCTACCAGATATTCACACAATTTTTTTCGACTCCATCAGCACCGCTGGCTACCCAAACTCAACAAGACGAGGACGAGGATTAGTAGAAAATTTGAAACATTGTATCATTAAAATTTTTGTATGATTTGTAATGGTTTTTTATTACAATATTTGGGTATTGAACAATTCTATTTTATTCTCTCGGTTGACTAGTACATCTTCTTCGGTTGTGTCCCATAGCACCACAATTACTGCAACGTAGATCTCTGGTCGATGAATCCCGGGGTCTGATGCGGTTCTTCTTTGGTCTTCCGGCTTTGCGTCTTACATCTGGCACCCCAATTTGTCCTCTTACCAAAGGACCTTGGATTTCGTAGGGAACTGGAATTGGCTCCATTTTATGCGCGTATACAGCTTTCAAGTTTTGCGTCGAAAATACTGCAGGATAAAAAGTATCAATACTAATATTGCAATATCTACAAACAAAACATGCATGTATACATGGTATATAAGTATGGTACCATCTAAAACATGTACAAGTTCTGTCAGTTATATGAACAATGTACAAGTATGGTAACATGCATGTATACATGGTATATAAGTATGGTACCATCTAAAACAGCTACCAGATTGTTCATAAAAAATTATATTACTTGTACATGTTTTAGATGCTCGCTAACTCAGCACCTCGCCAACTGAGTTGGCGAGTGGTCCCCCCATCCGCAAATACACGAAATTTTTTCCGTTTTTTATAAATATATAATTTTTTATTACTTTTAATGAAAAAATCCGTAATAATAATGGTTCAAGCTAAACTTTAAAGACCAGAAAATCGGCCATGCCCAAATTGCAGATTTGACTGAAAACTGACAAGCTGTTAATGTACGGGAGAATAGGACCTGTACCAACTAGTCATTGTTTTGAACAAATTCCACTAATAAATAGAAAACTATACACAAAATAATGTGTAGTAAACTCACTACTACCTAACAATCCTTGTTGTGCATAATAATTGAAGACTTAAAAAAAGTTAGTCCCAAAACTTAGCAATCACTCCACCAATACAATATTGTACAACTTATTACGTCAAGGGTTACGAGAGAATCTTTCTAATATTCTAGAATTATATAATTATATGTAGTGAACATTATTAGATGTTTGCATCTAGAACTTTTATGAAAATTCGTATCATTTCTATATGGTCATTATGTAAACAAGATTTTATGTGTTTTTTGCTTCGGAGTGAAACGTAAAAGTAAAAAAAATTTATTTTCAATTGGTACGTTTGGTTGGAGGACTATTTCATCTATAGTTTAACAAAAATAAAAATTTACTATTCATGTTACCTCAACGGAAAGTTACACTTTTTCACTAACTTCAACAACCAAATAATTATCAAATTTTAGGATTTTTATTTCTAACCTCCATTTTTTTAAAGTATTCAAACGAGAAAAAAAATTCACTTCGCGATCATTTCACCAATGTGTATGCAAAATATCAATTTCAGATTTTTCAACTTCACTCCTCTTCTACGAACAAAAAATTCTCTTTCTTTTAGGACCCACTGTCTCTAACTTCCACCAAATAAATGGAAGAAATAATACGTCCGCGTGGCTAGATTCACTGATATTTTACCACTCAGCTAAAATCTTATTCTTATTCTCGATAACCACAAAGTCACTCGAATTCGATATCTTAGTAGTAAAATATTTTAAATGTTCCAATATCGATATCGTTTTCTCGAACTTTGTTAAAAAAACATGTGAAGCACAATATCTCTCGTTAAGAAAGCATTATGCACATCTCTAAGAAGATAGCTACAAGAAAGTAAAGTAGCCAACTTGATAATGACTTGTCCCTTGACTTACCATGCACTGGTTTCATTTGGGAATCTAGTAGATTGCTTATTTTAAACGTCATAGTTTAGATAAAGGCAAAATTAAATTGATAGTTACGATAATTACAAGAAACATTCAGCTATCAATCTATAATGATCTAAACAAGCAATTACTACAAAAATAATGTTAAATAGTTACAGATCTCACGACAAAAAGTAATCCATCGCTGAGTCAGCAACGGATTTTCGACAAAATTACGAGTAATTTATTTATGTAAACAAATTATATTATTTTTCGTCAATAGTTCGTCGCTGTTATCTTAGCGACGGAATAACGACGAAAATATCCGTCGCTGCGAAGACTTAAAATTCCAGAGCGCGTTTTATTTCTCCCCATTCTCAATCTCTCTCTCTCTCTCCGACTCCTACCCCGGCCTCCGTCTCTCCGACCCCGACCTCGGCCCCCTCTCCGGCGACCCCGGTCCCCTCCTCCTCGACCCCCCTCTCTGGTGACCCGACTCCTGTAATGACCTGCTCCGCTCAACCCGGAGGGTCGATTTAAACGACACAAGTGTAGCGAACCGACCTACCTTGCTCAGCGAGATGACTCGTTCGATGCAAAGGCATTCAGACTTGGACCTTCGAATGGAGTTCAGACTTAGACTTTTCAGAGACGCGCTCGGAGTCTCGCTCGACCGATGCGATTCATCGCTAAGGTGGGTGGCACCGGTGAACCTGTCCCTGCTTTTTTGCACACTTAAGAAAATGAATGATACATGCTAGTTTCTAAGCGATAACATTTGCATGCTAATAAAAAGAGAGGAACGCACATAACTAAAGGGATAACCCCGCCTTATCATTTCATAGAACATGGAGATCATACTTGCTATCTGCGTGTCACGTCCCGGTCCCAAAATATCGAGAAACTAGACACGTGGCAATGGCCAGCAGCACACACCGATGGGCAAACCCAATTTAATGGACCCATCATGATGTACTTAAGCTGTAATACAACAATAAGGTCTAAATAACATGTCACAATCTATCCCATCCATAGAAGATAAATATGATCAATAACCGCAAAATAAAATATAACCATCATCAAGTCTCCATAAAGTAAATCGGGGAACAACCCGATAATAAGTCTGATACAATGATTCAACAGACCAAAAATGAAAGAGTCTAATAATGACAAATACTGAGTATAGATGAAACAAATACTCAAGAGAAATCCTCGGCGATCACCTCGTCCTCGGGGATCGGTTCAACTCCAGTGTCTGCTCCTGCTCCATATACCTCGGAATAGAACTCATCTGCTAAACCTGGTGACATAATCCGGATCCAGGTCCTTAGGGGACATAGCAAGGTACAAGAATAACTCAAGCCATAATAAATGCAGTGCAATAATTAATGAAACAATAGAGTAAACTATATAACCAGCTAAGTAAAATGCAAGATGAGAGCATCACTAAAACTCAGGCTGAGACCACTACAAGCTCGGTGTCGGGGAGCCGGTCGCGGTAATATCACGTAATGGTTCAAGCTCGGGTTTAGAGTCTTGAGCACCGCATTAATAAGGGTTTATATATATAATCAGCCTGTAGCCTGTGTGTCTCTCCCCACCCAATGTAATTACACATCTCATGTCCACGACGTCTCATGTTCATGTCACGCAAGATCATATCTAATGCAGCAAGTCATAATGATATCTAAGCATGTATAAAGTATATGTCACGAAACCTGTATCCTATACAGAATCACCATGAATATCTCAGGAAGATTCTGTCTCATGAAGAGTGTCAAGTATCCTATGGTATGACGTACTTGATAATGCAAGCACGAGAATGTATAGGATCTCGATATCCATGTCTAGGTGACGTTACACAACTCCGCGTACGACGTTGACACCCGAATATTATTCGGACGTTAAGTAATGTCACACGGTCCTAGGTTGAACAGATACAACATATAAATAAATCAAGGAAATAACATGTAGCAATTACTGCAAGATTGGCAAGGTACACTTGCATGGGGTTGGATTTCCAATTGCTGCTCTGGTATCAGCGGGATCCGCAGGTACTCCTCCGGTTGCTGAAATAAACGTCAGCATTAGGTTCAGAAGATGTCAAATAGCTAGAATTGCATGTTCATAAGTTCAATTTGGACACAGGGGCAAAAGTGACTGTTTCTAGTCAAAGCGGGGTCCACATGTGGCCCATTTCTCACCGAAAAATGTACCAGAGATAATGTTCTCCAAATTCGTCAAACTTAGTGTCTACAAGTCCAGAATGACGATACGAACCAAACGAAATATCCAGAACTGGATTCCGATGAGCCGATCACAAAATCGTCCGTCAAGTGGAGCCGTGGGGCCCACGATACGAGATTTTGTCAACGTTCTCAGAATCGAACCAAACTTGGGTCACAGGACCAGCGTATTGGTACGAGTCCGATGGCGCAAGTTTCGTTTTGAAACGACGAGCATACACGAAGTTACAACGAGTTCCAGAACATGGCCGATACGGGGTGTTGTCGACGGATACGCGTTGATTCCGGTGTGCACGTACATCCAAATTAACTTTTGCGAAATCCCACACGTCCGTATTAATGGTGTGCACCTTTTGGTGAAGTTCGCACACGACCAAGTTGTCCCGTTTAGCGGGGCGCACCCAGTTCCGAAAAAAATCAGGGTATTTAAATAACCAATATTTTGGTCATTTTTACCCTCAAATAACATGCAATCTACAGCTCAATAAATTACACAAAAATAGGGTTTTAAAACTAGGTCATAAGGTCTAAATAATTGTTCAGATGGATTTCGAAAACATTTCACAGGTTGGTCGCAAAACGGTCGTGAACTGGGGAGTTCGGGACTAATTCTAAATTTTTAGAATTGGAGAAGTTTTTTTCTGATTTTTTGTCGCAGTTTGCGATCGCCACAGGACGCGATACCCCGGACTATTTGTACGGGTTTCGAGAGGGTCACACAGTCTACGCGTCATAGCAGACAGAACGAAATATGGATCTACGTACAGAAAGTTATGAGAGCGACAAGGCATGTACCTCACAGAGGTACACTGTTTCTGACAGGACGGCACGATGACGCAAGACGGCGAAGATCGTCGGAGTTGGGCGGCGGATAGGCGGTGGATAAAGGGTGAAGTCGGAGAGGGGCGGTGGTCTGTTGGGAGAAGGTGGCGGAGACGGTGAAGGATGAAGGAGTGGTGGTTCTGGGAAGTGGAGTCGGTGACAGCGGGGTGGCCGGGGCTCGGGTCATGGCGAGGGTGAAGCAGCGGAGGAACGGCGAGGTCGTCGCCGGGTAGCTGGGTGCGACGGGGTTCGGGTTTATATAGGAGGAGAGGGAGGGAGAAGGGCAGAGGTGGAGGCGTAACGGGCGGGAGTTATCCGCGGAGGAGCCGTTGGGGAGGCGATGCGGCACGGGGGAAACTGCCGGCGAAAGTCGAGCGGGGCGGCGGAGAGGATTCTACGGTTTTAGGGATTTACTGTAGCATAAAAATGGGTCGGGTTAACGGATTTTGGGTCGGGTTCAGAGCCGACCCGACCCGACCCGTAGGGTTTGTTTAGGGGTTCGGTTTAACAGGGTTTGGTTCAACTAGGTTTAAAATTTAACCGGCTTAAATTAGTTTATTTAAAAATATTATTTTTAGGTCTTTAAAAATAGTTCCGGGGTCCAATAAATTCCAAAAAAATTACAGTAAATCTAATATTTTATTTTACACCCAAAAATATTATTTTCATAATATTTTAATATTTAATAAAATAACAATAATTATTTTAATATCAGAAATTATTTATTTTAATTAGTTAAAAAATTTAAAAATTTCTGAAAATTCATTTTTAAATTCCTGAAAATTTTGGGTGTTTACACTGCGTAATCTGGCTTATTGAGTTAAAATATAGTAGTTTCTTATATGTGCCACAAAAGTAGTTTTGAGTTCATATCAAGGCACCACAACCGCTCGGAATGTGACACGGGATAGAGTATAATCATATTGCATACATAGACGATGAAGACTATCAAGTAGTCATTCGGAGTCAGGGGAAGAAAAGAAAACAAAAGAAATTACTCGGGATATCTAGATCACCGAGTGTCACGCCCCAGTCCCAAAATACCGAGGGACTGGACACGTGGCAATGGCCAGCAGCACGCACCGATGGACAACCCAATTTAATGGATCCATCAGGGCATGCTTAAGCTGTAGACTAACAGGAAATAGAACCATCGATACAGGTCACAGTCTATACTAATCTCATCCACAACAGATAATCACAGATTAAATGCCAGAAATAATGCAATAGAATAAATAAGCAAATCTCAAATAAGTGTCTCGGGAAACAATCCGAGAATATGTCTGGTACATCAATGCAAATAGACAGGAAATAAATGAACTGAAAATAGAAATACTGAGTATATGAAGTCGGTACTCAGGAGAAGTCTTCTGCCACGATCTCGTCCTCAGGTTCCTGTTCTGTTCCGAGTAGTGCTCCTGCTCCGTACACCTCGGGGTAGATCTCTTCGGCTATACCTGGGGACATAGTCCATTCCAGGTCCTCAGGGGACATAACAAGGTACAGAAAATACAAGCCAAAATAAATGCAGTGCAGCAATAAAGAACAATAGGGTAAATAAATAAACCAGCTAAGTGATATGCAAGTGAGAGTTTTAGTCATACTCAGGCTGAGACTACTACAGGATCAGTGTCGAAGAAACCATAGCAGTATTTTCTCGAAGGGCCAGTAAGGTACCAAAGCTCTGTATTAGAGACTAAGACACCGTGTAAACCCCCTCAATTTATTCTATAGATAGTTAGAGTGGGCCGGGAAAATTTTTGATAGAAGATATTGAGGTTTAGAGTTGAGGATATTCACCTGGAATTTTAATCCGATTATTAAAACCCTTGGCGCGCCCTATCATTGTTTGATTATTCGGAGCCCAATATCAGCCCATAAATTCTGTTCAATTATTGTACTTCTGACCTGACTCGCCAAATTAGGCACTGGACTTTTCTGACTGTTAAAATCAATTTTTGTGTGCTCTAAATTAATTGCGCAATATTCCGAAAATCGTAACCCGTATTTTATTCCGTGTTGGACACCTATGTCGTTACCCTCGATTTTGGGGTACCAACTTAACCCGTTGAGCCGGACCAACTAAAGGGTCCAAGACCGACTCTAAGCCCCCACCATTTTTGGCCGTTGCGCCGTTTCCAGATTTTGACCCCGCGGGCCCCAATTAAATTAAATTCGTGGGACGCGTTATCGTTACTTAAATCGAGATTTACCAACCTTGTAAATTCTATTTTAATATTAAATTAATCCCAATGTCCTTCAAATTTGACCCGCGCCTAACGTGCAATATCCCCTCACTATGACAATTTTAAATATATTTTTCTCCACAATTTTTTTGCGTCATTTCATATGTTTATGCAAATTCCCGAATTTACGGGGGCTTATTTGCAAATATTAAATTGTTGGCAACATCCTATTGGTCATGATTTATTTAGAGGGTCCCAATATAGGGTCCCAATCTCAATTCCCTCATGAAGAAACCCTTCCTATCCATATTAAATCCCATCCACCCATTCTACATGGGATGATCCCAACCCTCCATCCATTCACCACTCCCTATAAAACATCACATCACCCACCTTCACTCCTCCCAAGCCGGCCCTAATACCAATGCATAGAAAACCCCACCCCCTCTCTCTTCTCCTCCCTCCTTCTCATTTCATACGTAACATCCTCTATTATTTTTTCTCTCCATGTAAAACTTCTCCCTCTCCCTAATAAAGCTTCTCCTCCAACCTCCATTATTCTTCTTCTTCATCCCACCTTCTTCATTCTGAGAATTACTCCGGCGGAGTGCCGCGCACTGACCTGCACTTCCCCTCCGCGATGGCGGAGCAGCCCCATCTCGCGACCCGTCGGCCTGTGCTCCCCCGGCCGCCGGCGTGCAGCAGCTCCCCCGCCCAGCTCGGCTGTGCGACTCCCTGACTCCAGCCGTGCGGCTCCCCATCAGTCAGCACAGCACCTTCTCCGGTCGACTGAAGCTCTTCGGCCGACTGAAGCTCTCCGGGGTCGACTGAAGCTCTCCGGCGCAGCTGCAACCCGCGGTTCTTCACCCTGCTGCCCAACCGACGTCGAGCCCCCGGCTCCCCACAGCTCGACAGTGCCACACCGGCGGCCGAGATATCCAACCCCCGGTTGAGCCTCCATGTCGTCGACTGTCGGAGCAACCCGACGAGCCTTCGCTGCCACGAGCAACACCACCCGACCTCTACAATCCACCATCACCACGGCGGTCAGATGTCGAACACCTCCATGTCGTCGACTGTCGGAGCAACCCGACGAGCCTTCGCTGCCACGAGCAACACCACCCGGCCTCTACAATCCACCATCACCACGGCGGTCAGATGTCAAACACCTCCATGTGGTCGACAAGCTCGACCATAGCAGCCCAGCCAGAGCTCCTCCGTGGGGTCGACGAAACGGCCACCTCCTCGTTCTCCTCCGGTCACCAACACCGATCCCCGGCCATCACCCTGCTGTACACTCCACCCTCTCGACTACCACACACCGATCCAACACCACCATTGCGACCTCGTCGTCAAGGTATACCCTTTCCTCCCTCTCTTTTGAGTTATATAGTTTGGTATTTTAGATAGAGTTTAATGTTTATATTTGTTGGGTGTAAATATTAGTGTAGTATATTTGACCTTGTGTTTTAATGGTGAGTTTAGGGTTTGAGTAATAGAAAAGTATGATGAATAATATGCTTTGAGGGTTAACATGTTCAGTAAATAATTGGAGTTATGGATTATGTATTGAGTAGGGTCGATGTTGTGCTTACATTTAAATGCCTGGGGAAGGAGGGTAATACTAACACATTGATTAATACCATGGAGCAGATTAGTTAATAAATGGTAGAGGAATATCGACCCTTGGTTAAATATTGGAAGATGTTTGAAACCATAGAATATAAATATGCATTATTATTATTGAGGAGCAGGTTTAAGTATGTTGAAATGTTGTGGTAAAATTAAAATAGTAATTAGTATCGAGGAGAAGGATTAATTATGGTGAAATGATATTGCGATAACAAGAACATTGAATATGTTTGAGGTGTGTATTGTCGTAGAATAACGTTGTGCTATCAACGCATTGGTTAATATTAAGAGTTAACATTGTTAATGATGAGACACTGATTGAAATTGAGGAGCAGATGATTGTAGTATAGTAGTGTGTAATATTGAACCCATAACCCTTCATTGACGTGTGATGAATAATGATGAACTTAATTGAGTAGTAGTTTCATTGTGGATTGGTAAAGGTTGTGCATCATTGAGGGTTCAATAAATAATTCATTATTTATTTTGAGGATGATAAATTAATTGTACATATTAACGTCCGTAAGCACCGGGGTGAAACCCGAGGATTGATCATGGCTTGAGATACTGATAGACACCGTGGTGAGATAAAAGATTGAGGATGGTATGATAATGATACACTGTGATAGATCGTATTAGATGTAACCTACTTTGGTCAACCCCCTAGTGGCTTGTCCCTGTGAGTTGTAGCTGAGACTGAGATTAGGGGTAGTTGTGTGTAGCATCCCTGTCTGTCGTAAAATAGATTATTAATTCTGGTTTGTAACTCGTCTCTAGGTATTGCGGGACCTGAGGACTTGGACGCGGTACCAGATCTCCGTCATCAGCAGCCGCACGCAGACAAGTGTACCTTGCCACCCTGTATTTCAGTTTACAGATATTTATTGTTTCGTTATGTATATTGTGCACGTAGTTATGTTGACGTTCGATACTTCACATCCGGATCGCAACCGGGTGTTGACATTCGACTTAACGTCTTAGAATAAATACTAGATGCTTCATAGCACCTCGATGCACGTACCAGAGTACATCGATACCCCAGGACACACTCATACACTGTGATCGTGCCAGATTCCTGTATCCTGATACTGACATCATGACCAGAGACTGGGACGACCTTAGGGTCGCGTCTGTTGAGTTATTCCTTGTGTCGAGACTGTAGTTAGAGGTTCAGGTTCAACGCACAATCGTTGACCGCTTGGGAAGGGGAAGACAGTTACTAGACGTTTGGGCTACTCTGCACGCGCTTATATATATGTAGTATTTTCTAGTGATACCTGTTTCTAGTGATACCTGTTTCTAGTGTAGCTATTTCACCCGTGTGACTCTTTGCCCGGAGCTGCGGTACGTGCCGTGTGTTTTCGTGTCCGGAGCTACGGTTTTATTTTAGAAAGCCCACGCGGCGAACGTTGTCTTTAAACTGTGTCACACTAGTTGGTTATGATAGAGTACCCTGTCGTGCACTTGTACTTTCTGTTTACTTGGCATGCTATATTTCTGTACCTTGTTACGTCCCTCTGAGGACCTGGTTCCCTGCCAGTTTTGCAGCATAGACGATTACGGAGCACTTGGAGATACTGATGGAGTGGCATATCTTGCGAGCATGGTACCAGGTACTCACATTATATCTACCGGCATTATAGTTATTTTACATTGATTATTCATCCGCTGTTGTAGCCTAGTTTTATAGACTCATACTTCTTCTCGAGTCTATTCGAGTTAGTGTGTTATTGGACGGCCGACCTTATCACATTTAACTCTTTCTTGTATACTGTTTTACATTGTGGATTGAGACATAGAGGTTTACATTTATGAAAAATTCTAGATAGTGCCCTTTTATATTACAGCTTATACGTATTCGAGTCAGACCAGAGTCTGGTCGAATGCGTAGCTGGCGTGTCACGTATTCCTGGTCCTACGTATTTTGGGACTGGGGCGTGATACACCGCCAGATAACAGTATTTATATTATAATCAGCCTTGATATGGTAATACTCTCCCCACCCCATGTAATCTCACGTCAGAGTTCCATAATGTCTCAGGTCCAATCACGCAAGATCAACTAATGCAGTAAGTCAGAATAGTCTCTAAGAAAGTAAACTGTAATGTCATGAATATGTACCCTACACAGAATCACCATGAATATCTCAGGAAGATTCAATCTCATGAATAGTGTCAAGTGTCCTGGGTCGTATGGTACTTGATAAGACAAGTACAGGAAAATAAAGTGTCACGAATATCCATCTTTAGATGACCATACCCAACACCGCGTACGGTGCTGGCACCCGACTGATAATCGGACGCTAAGTACGTCACACGGTCCTAGGTTAAGCATGTACAACAATTATAAATAAACAAAAAAATATGCAACAAGACTGTAAAGTTGGCAAGGTATACTTGCCCTCTGATGTATAACTAAGCCAAGGAATATTTAGCAAAGACTGCAAGTTTTGGCGAGGTACACTTGCCAGATGTTCTGGTTCCAATTGCGGCTCTGACTTCAGCTGGAATTTCAGACGGTACTCCGGTTGCTGAAATAAACATCACCATCATATCCAGAAAATATCAATCAGCTAGAAACGCCTGTCCTTGAGTCCAATTTGGACACAGGGGCAAAAATGACCATTTCGGGTCAAAACGGGGTCCGCATTGGGCCCGCTTTGCACCAAAAAATGTGTCAGGGTCAAAGGTCTCTAATTCTGTCTAACTTAGTGTCAACAAGTCAAGAATGCTGATTTGAACTCAACAAAACTTCCAGATTTGGATTCCGATGAGCCGATCACAAAATCGCCCGTCGGGTGGGGCCTGTGGGGCCCACGACACACGATTTCGTCAACGTTCTCAGAATTGAACCAAACTTGGGTCACAGGACCAGCGTATCACTACGAGTCCGATGGCACAAGTTTCGTCTCGATCCGACGTGTGTGCACGAAGTTAGGACACGTTCCAGAAAGGGCAGATACGGGACGGTGTCCGCGGATACGCGTTGATTCCGGTGTGCACGCACACCCGAATCGACTTCCGCGAAATCCCACACGTCCGTATCGACGATGCACACGTATCTGTCAGGACCGCACGCGACCAAGTCGTCCCGTTTGGCGGGGCGGACTCGGTTCCGGGGTGAAACAGGGTGTTGGTTTTTCTGTTTTTGGATCGCGGTTCGCGATCACCACAGGACGCGATGCCCCGAGCGGTTTGCACGGACACCGAGAGGGTCACGCAGGGTTCGCGATGCAACAGACGGAATTGAAAACGGGGCAGCGAGGAGAGAGAAACAGGTACCTGAACAGGGCTCGAGAAACCGTGTTTTCTCGTGTCCGACACGGGTCCGAACCGTGTCCGTGTCCACTGTGCTAGGGTTAGGGATTGGGCTTCTGCTGGCAGGAGTGTTGCCGGAGCTCAGGCGGAGGGCGGCCGGGGGCAACGTCGCCGGGGTCTCGGGACGCGGGCGGCGCCGGCAGCGGGTTCGCCGGAGGCGGAGGGAGGCCGGAGTCGGGGCTCGGGCAGCGGCTCTGTGAGAAGAAGGAGGAGGAGAAGGGGGAGGCCGGCTCGGGGGCGGAGCGGCTGCGGGAGGAGGTCGGCGTAGGAGGGGGCCGGAGATGGCGGCGGCGCGACGGAGCTAGGGTTAGGGCTAGGGCGGAGGTCGGCGGGAGTTGGGGGTAGCCGGAGAAGGAGAACGAGGGGTTTTTATAGGGGAGCCGCGGGGGCTGAGGGTGGCGGGTCGAGGCCGGAAAGGTCGGGGTCGTGGGCGGGTCAGGCGCGGGGGGCGGGGCGCGGGGGATCTTGGCCGGCTGGGCGCGCGGCGGGCGGCGGAGAACGCGGGGCTGCGCGTTCGTGGGGGTGATGGGGGTAGCGGGTCGGGTCTGGCGGGCGGGTGCGGGTGGACCCGACCCGACCCGATAGCCAGCCGGGCTGGGCTCGGGTTGGGCTGGGTCGGCCCGGTTGGGGCTGGACTGGGTTTGATGGGCC
The DNA here is from genome assembly GCA_036927795.1 of Iris macrosiphon. Classification (NCBI taxonomy): domain Eukaryota; kingdom Viridiplantae; phylum Streptophyta; class Magnoliopsida; order Asparagales; family Iridaceae; genus Iris; species Iris macrosiphon. Next base: position 1,047,451 of record JAYESA010000009.1, read on the forward strand.
GGGGTTTATATATAATATAAAATGAATAATAATAAACAATAATAAATAAATAGGTTTTAGGTGTTTTAAAAATAGGTTCGGGGTCCAATAAAATCCTAAAAAATTACCCTAAGTCCAATTTTTTATTTTGCACACAAAAATATTATTTTCACCATATTTTATTATAAATTAAAAATCATTTAATAATTAGAACCCTGATTTTAATTACAGAAAAATCCTAAAAAATTCCAGAAAATTGTGAAAAATTCAAATTTAAAAATTCTGAAAAATCAGGGGTTTACACCGAGGCAGTCTCTAATCAGGGAGCTGCGAAAAGAAGAAAGATCCGAGTGTAGTCCTCGGCAAGATTGAACCGAGCTGATGTCCTCGGATAAGAGAAATCGAGCAGGAAGTTCTCGGCTAGGATTGGAAGTGGTGGAGTAGTTGCATGGTCACGGACAACTGGTTGTGCACCAGAAAGAGTCCTCGAACGATCTCCGAGGCATCAGAATTGTGTCGGCCCGGGAGGAATGCGCTAGCTGAAGTTCTAGTACAGTAGCTAGCTGAAGTACTAGCAGACGAGTACGGGACAATCAGCAAGGCTTGCTACCGACCTGGAAAGACAGCCGACTCGTCGGATGGTTCGGGACGCCCAGTAAGGCTCGCAACCAAACTGGAAAGACAACCGTTCCATCTCAGATCATGTCCAATATGGTTAACAGAGCCAGTGACCTTCATATAGATAAGTTATGCATGCATAGCGGCTATCCGCATTCAGAAGAGGAGTAACATGAAGGAGTACATTTGCATGACACTTTGCACATTCAGAATGGATGCACGACATATAACCTAGTTCGAAGAAAAATATGTATGAGACAGAGACACAAATGTAACACTTGGATTGCATAGATGTTCTTCGCTATTTAGTAGATTATTGATTATATTGCTGCACATGACAGGGAAGGCTGAATGATAAGAAAGGGTAAGACAAACACAATTGTTTACAATACAACACTCTTGTACAGACATAGGTATTACTTTCATTATATTGCCATGTAATTGATCCTAAGGCAAAGACTAGAAAGACAACATAATCGATCGGTGCACATAACTAATGGACGTACTTATTTTGTGGCGTGGGCAAGAGACCTCCCCACCAGTGCATTCAATGTACTAATACCCAACCAGATTGTATGCAAGATGCAGGAAGAACTCGTACTGATTCGGATATCGCTTAACGCATTGAGGCGACGGACCGCACTTGACGTCTTGGAGCGTGGCGCATGGACCTGGAACTCACATATATGCGACATAATATATGGAAACATCATCATCCAGAGTGTTTGATTCAGTTGTAAGCCTAAGGTCATATTCATTATAAATTGAGTATGTATCATAGTGTATTATATATTATTTGCCTAATGATCGGTGAAATGACTCTAGAGTGTGTGTGTGTGTGTGTGTGTGTGTGTGTATATATATATATATATATATGTGTGTGTGTGTGTGTGTGTGTGTGTGTGTGTGTGTGTGTGTGTGTGTGTGTGTGTGTGTGTGTGTGTGTGTTGTGTCTGTGAAGTGGGGGTATGGTGAGAACTGTATAGTGTGTGTGTGGTGTTTGTGCACTATGTACTGTGCTTGGGTCGAGTGCATGCAGTAGTATACAGACAGAGGGTTTGGGGGTGCTCAGGTTCTAGTGAGAGTTCTCTATGATAGTGCAGGCAGGGTATGAGAGGTGAGAGAGCTGGGTACATCACAGGTACTTAGACTACATGTGTGTATGTGTACACTTGTGTATACTAGAAATGTGGTGATTGGAGAGGAGTGCTAAGGTCCCTACAGGCATACATTGCAGTGGCATTTTCATTAGCTGCAGAAGATAGGTGCAGGAAGATGAACCTAGGTTTCAGTGTAGTGAAGATGGGGGCACATTAAGTTGCAATACATTCAACTAAGTGGGGGGTTATTTCAGTAGTGCACATGCATGTGCAGATAGATGGGGGTGAGATTGCAGTATGATGCACAAGAGTAACAGGTACATATATGTTAAGTATCAAATCATGTATATTAGAGGACCGAGTATCGGGTATCAGCAAGTGAGTGTAAACCCCCAGATTTTTCAGAATTTTAAAAATAAATTTTCGGGAATTTTTTATGATTTTTTAACTAATTAAAATAAATGATTTCTGGTATTAAATTAATTGTATGATTTTATTAAAAATTAAAATATTATAAAAATAATATTTTTGAGTGTAAAATAAATAATTAGACTTACTGCAATTTTTCTGGAATTTATTGGACCCCGGAACTATTTTTAAAAAGACCCAAAAACATAGATTTTAATTAGACCCAAAATAAACCAACCCAAACCGGTTTATTAACAAACCAAACCAACCCTAATGGGTCGGATCGGATCCATACCCGTACCCACTGACCCGACCCGAACCCAATACCCAAATCTCTTCTGTAACTGAAAACCCTTCGTCTCCGACTTCCCTAACCGCCGCCGATCTCCCCGCCGGCTGTTACGCAACCAGCGCCGCCTCGACGAATCCCCTTCCCTCGCCTCAACCCGCCATGACCCCTCCGGTCCATCTTCCCCAAACGGCCGAGCACCCTATAAAACCCCCCCGCAGCAGCTGTCAACAAACCCCTCGCCACCTCTCGCCACCACCTGACTCCGGCGACGCCAACCGAGCAGCAACCCCAACCCCCGAGCCCGCCATCAGCCTCTGCCGCTTCCACCGCTCCAGCGACCCGTCGACGATTCCCACCGCTGCCACCACCAATTCACCACTGCCACGTCTCCGATCAGGCCACTGACCCGAGCCGCCTCTGCCCCAGCCTCCCCGGCGACTCTAGTGCCGCTGCAGACCGACAAGCAGCCTCCACCAGCGAGCCCCGCCGGCCGAGCATCGTCGCGCCACCGAATATACGCGTAATTTTAGTCGTTTCCGACCATTTTTCTGGTGAGTCCTTTTCTCTCCTCGCTGCATTATTTTCTGAACAAACTGTTGCGACGCATTCTCTGTGTAACCCTCTCAAACCCCGTATAATCAGTTCGGGGTATCGCGTCCTGTGTCATCGCAAACCGCGACGCAAAAACAGAAAAATAAACCCCATATTTCTGAAAATTAAAAATTAGTCCCGAACTCACAAGTTCATGACCGTTTTGCGTGCAACCTGTTAAATAATTCTAAAATTTACTTAAACAATAATTTAGATAACATAACCAAGTTTTAAAACCCAATTTTAGTTTAATTTATTAAGCTGTAGATTGGATTTAATTCGAGGGTGAAAATGACCAAAAACTTGGATATTTTAAAATCCTGATTTTCTCGGAACTGGATGCGTCCCGCTAAACGAGGCAACTTGGTCATATGCAAACTTCACCGAAAGGTGCGCGCCGTTAATACGGACGTATGGGATTTAGTGGAAGTTATTTGGATGTGCGTGCCCACCGGAATCAACGTGTATCCGTCGACAACGTCCAATATCGGCCCTATTTTAAAACTCGTTGTAACTTCGTGTACGCTCGTCATATCGAAATAAAACTTATGCCATCGGACTCGTAGCAATACGCTGGTCCCGTGACCCAAGTTTGATTAGATTCTAAGAACGTTGATAAAATCTCGTATCGTGGGCCCCACGACTCCACTTGACGGACGATTTTGTGATCGGCTCATCGAAATCCAGTTCTGGGCATTCCGTTGGGTTCATATCGTCGTTCTGGACTTGTAGACACTAAGTTTGACAAATTTGGAGAACATTGTCTCTGCACATTTTTTGGTGTGAAGTGGGCCACATGTGGACCCCGCTTTGACCAAAAACTGTCACTTTTGCCCCTGTATCCAAATTAAAATTATGGACAGAAAATTCTAGCTATTTGATATCTTCTGAGCGTGATGATAATGATTATTTTAGCAACCGGAGGAGTACCTGCAGATCCCGCTGATACCAGAGCAGCAGTTGGAAATCAAACCCCAGACAAGTGTACCTTACCAATCTTACAGTATTTGCTACATAATGTTCTCTTGATTTAATTATATGATATAAATGTTCAACCCAGGACCGTGTGACATTACTTAACATCCGAACAAGATTCGGGTGTCAACGCCGCACGCGGAGTTGTGTAACGTCACCTAGAGATTGATATCGCGAACCTATTTATCTTCGTGCTTGCATTATCAAGTACATCATACCATATGACACTTGAAACTGTTCATGAGACAGAATCTTCCTGAGATATTCATGGTGATTCTGTATAGGATACATGATTCGTGACATAGACTTTATTCATATGCTTAGCTATCATTATGACTCGCTGCATCAGTTAGAGGTCATGATCTTGCGTGATATGGACATGAGAGGTCGTGGACATGAGACGTATGATTACATTGGGTGGGAAGAGTATTACCATATTAAAGGCTGATTATATTATATATATGTAGTTTTCTGGAGGTGCCTTAGACTCTGGCACAGAGCTTTGGCACAAGTTTTGGCCCTTCGAGATAAATGCTGCTATGGGTTTCTCCGACACAGTGCCTATGGTAGTTTCAGCCTGAGTATGATTAATGCTTTCATTTGCATATCACTTAGTTGGTTACTTAGTTTTCCCTATTGATATATTTTATTTATATACTGCATTTATTTTGGCTTGAGTTATTCTTGTACCTTGCTATGTCCCTGAGGACCTGGAATCCAGATTATGTCCCAAGGTTTAGCAGAGGAGATCTACACCGAGGTGTACGGGACAAGAGCAGACATTGGAGCAGTACCAGTACCAGAGGACAGGGTGATCGCCGAGAATTTCTCTCGAATATCTATTTTATCTATACTCAGTCTATGCTGTTGTGATACTCTTTATTTCTTGTCTATTGATTGTTGTATCAGACTTATTATCGGGTTATTCCCCGAGATATATTTTATCGAGACTTGATGATGATTTATATTTTATATTGATTGTATTCATTTCTGTGGATGAGATTAGTATCATATACCCTTACTGTTGTTTTACAGCTTAAGTACATCCTGATGGGTCCATTAAATTGGGTTTGTCCATCGGTGTGTACTGCTGGCCATTGCCACGTGTCTAGTCCCTCAGTATTTTGGAACTAGGGAGTGACAGTGAGTAAGGGGAAGTTGAGCTCAGATCGAGCATTAACTGTGGTAAGTAAATCTGGGAAGTAAGGGGATCAGTAATGGCTGTACAATTGTGCAATGTTATAGAAGTAGCAGTTAGTTTACCTGTGTAAGAGGTTTATCTTTACAGTCAAGGCTAAGAGGGGTATCAACAGGTAAGTGAAGTGGTGTTAATGAGGGGGGAAACAATACTTAGAATGTCAGTTATTAGTGCCTAGTGAATCAGTTAGGGAGGTGGTCAGTTGTGAATACTAGAGGTAGTTAGTGATTAGTTAATTTAGTATCAGCTAGTTGCTTTGGATATCAGTTAAAGGTATTAGTATGACTGAAATAATGAGACTGGTAATAAGTACCAAATGAGTTAGATTAAGTTATCATGCAGTAGGAATATCTCTTAGCATTAATTAGTAAAGATTTAGTAATTAGTTAGCTTAGTTAGTATCATTAGTTAATATAGTATTATCAATTAGTATAAGCGTATAGGAATGTCAGCTAGTGTTGATATATGACAATTAGTTAATTACTTGATTTTAGTTAAGGTATTAACTATATACCTAGGTAATGACTTAGTATAACTAAGGTAATATCTAGTATAAGCTAGAGTAAGTTAACTAGTGACCAATTTAGACCAAGTGACTTAGAAATTAACCTAGAAAGCATGTTAGTACATTCTTTTACTCATTTATCACTCTATTACACCATTTAACTTGATATTTTCTAAATAAGATTGTGTGACACCAGCTTGGGCATCAAGAAACACATTTGCTCTGGACCTGAGGCGAGTACATCTCTCTGTTGATTTTTATTTTATGATAGTGTATATATCACATGTTCTAGAACTGTATACTTGATTCTGAAACAGTGGCTACACGGACTGGTACTATATAGATCCTGTCTGGAGATATTATCCCCTACCATGTTCAGTGGGTACTCCTTGTAAACCCTTGATTTTTGCAAGAATTTTTAAATTGGGATTTTTCACAATTTTCTAAAATTTTCTAGGAATTTTCTGTAATTAAATTCAGGGTTTTTAATTATTAAATGATTTTTAGTTGATAATAAATAATATTAAAATATTATGAAAATAATATTTTTGGGTGTAAAATGGAGAAGTTGACTTAGGGTAATTTTTCTGAAATTTATTGGGCCCCGGACCTATTTTTAATCACCTAAAAATATTTATTTATTAATTGAGTATTTATTTATTTATTATTTATTTATTTATTATTTAATCCTAATACCCAGCCCAAAACTCAGCCCGGCCCAGCCCACATAACCCCGGCCGAAACCCGCTCGGCCGCCCGCCTTAACGGGTCGGGTCGGGTCCACCCGCACCCGACCCGCACCCGCAACCCGGCCACCCCACTCCCCCGCATCCCTCGCCCCAACCCGCGTCTCCCGCCGGACCCACCGGTCGCCTCCGCGCTGCCCGCGGCCACGCGCCCCCGCCCCCGCGCTGGCCGTCGCCTCCCTCGGCCCCTAACGCCACCGCCTCCTCCCCTATATATCTCCCCCCCCCCGAGCCTCTCCGGCCACCGTCGACCCCTCTCTCCTCCGCCAGTGCCACCTCGCCGCCACCCGAGCCACCACCGGCTCCGTCTCCTCCTCCTCCCTCTCCCCTCGCCGTGCCCAGCCCGCCATCGACGTCCCGACCACCCTCGACAGCACCCGCAGCTCCGGCGCCCACGAGCAGCAGCAACCGCCTGAGCCGCCCCCGGCGCCGCCGTGCCTCCGCCGTGCCTCCGTCCGCCTCCGCCAGCGCCGTCTCCGGCCTCCCCCGCAGCGGCGCCGCCCTCCTCCGGCCGCCGGAGCGCCTGAAGCCCTGAACCCTAACCCTAACCCTAATTCTCTTGACTCGGACACGGACACGTCGAACCGTGTCGGACACGATTTTTTCCGGTTTTCGGACCCTGCTCAGGTACGTGTAGCTTTTTCCTCGCTGCGCCATTTTCAATTCCGTAAATTACGTTACGAAGCCTGCATGACCCTCTCGGTGCCCATGCAATCCGCTCGGGGCATCGCGTCCTTTGGTGATCGCACACCGCGATCCAAAAACAGGAAACAATGACCCGATTCACCCCGGAACTGGATACGTCCCGCAAAACGGGATGACTTGGTCGCGCGCGGTCTTCACAGATACGTGCGCGTCGTTGATACGGACGTGTAAGATTTCGCAGAAGTCGATTCGGGTGTGCGTGCACACCGGGATCAACGCGTATCCGCGGACACCGCCCCGTATCCGCATTTTCTGAATCATGCCCTAACTTTGTGTACACACATCGGATTGAAACAAAACTTGCGCCATCAGACTCGTAGCGATACGCTGGTCCTGTGACCCAAGTTTGGTTCGATTCTGAGAATGTTGACGAAATCGCGTGTCGTGGGCCCCACAGGCCCCGCTCGACGGGCGATTTTGTGATCGCCTCATCGGAATCCAATTCAGGAAGTTCTGTTGGGTTCGTATCATCATTCCTGACCTGTTGACACTAAGTTTGGTGAATTTGGAGACCGTTGACCCTGACACGTTTTACGGTGCAAAGCGGGCCCACATGCGGACCCCGTTTTGACCCGAAATTGTCGTTTTTGCCCTTGTCTCCAAATTGGACCCAAGGACAAGCGTTTCTAGCTATTTGATACCTTCTGAGCATGATAGTAATGTTTATTTCAGCATCCGGAGACATTTCTGGAAATTTTCCCGAGGATAGAACTCTAGTGGGATCCAAACATCAGGCAAGTACCTGCACTTCAAGTTTATTCTTTATATTGTGATAATTAGTTCCTTGCTCTACTAGCACCATTGGATGTTTACACGTAGTGTTAGAATACTGGATTTCATGTCTTGCTTTTCGTGTCGGGAGGGAGAATACTAGGAGGCATGTGGTTTACCCTTCCCCCTGTCATGTCTGATAGTTGTTGGTACGCGATTGTACCACCAGCCTGATACTCGATTATTCATGTCTGATAGCCGTCTATGACGTCCTGATTAGCCTTATAACCCCCTACATGTCGACTATGTATTCTAAATACACAATTACACACACATAGTTTCTTGTCTTGTTACAGTTGCATTTTCTTGTCTCATTATATCCATGTTTTACTCATGTCCCTGGTTTATAGCAATTAATCATATTTTACTTATATTTTTTATTTTTAGTGCTTAATTCTTAGTTAATTTCACTACTTATTGTGCATATTCTTATCGTGATTGTTTAGTCAGTTCTTTCCTACTTGTCATAAATATTTAGTTTAATCTTGTTGTGCATTTGGTACTTTGCTCCTTTCCTGACTGGATCCGTTGATTTAGGCGATGATGAGGACTATGCCCCCACCTATTATGGTCCCTATGAGGTAGCAGGTGAAACTTTTGAGGAGCCGGTTCCCACTCGGGATACTACTTCTGAGGAGTAGTTAGCAGATAGTTATTATTTTTCTTTCAGTCTAGTAATCGGGTTTGTCCCCGATTTAACTTCTGGTTCTGTAATTAAACTATGGATCTGTTTGTCATATTTAATTTATGAAATCTTACCATTCCTATTTTCCTGTCATTATCCTTGCCTATTTAATTATTGTGAATGAGCTAGAGTTTAATTTAATTGTGGATATGACCTAGACAGCGTACTACCGCTGATACTGCGGCGTAGGCTGGACGTACCCACGTACTCGTGCTCGAATATCCGGGTACGGGTCGTGACACTCCTTCACATATATTTTATCGTGTGTATCGGGTATTGATTATCGTGTACTTCGTGTTCACACACTGCTCGTGTTCAATGTGCTTATATTCATGTTCGTAACGTATCGTGATTGGATCCATAAATATTTGTTGGGGATGGGGGAGTAGGAGTTGGTTATGTGATCAAGCCCAGGTGTATTCGTGTACATGTCGATTACATATCACACATGTAATCAAGTTACCATATTGTATTCATGTTCAACCCAAATCGATCACATAATAAACTTGTACTCTATGGAACATTTGCTAGTTTATCTATTTTCATCTCTTGCAACTATTCATATTGTCTGTTCTTTACTTTCCAGTACATTACATGTTCACTCTAGTTTATTTTCATTTTCTATTTCTAGTTATCTTGTATTCTTTTCTATTATTTGTCATATATGCTCTACCATGTATTTGGAACTGCTTTCAGAGATATGTACTTCGCTCCAATCCTGATTGGTTATATTTTTCAGATAATTGGCTTATGGATCAGTGTCCCACTTATTATGGACCGCAGGACGATGATCCATTAGAGGATTCTCTCCTAGAGCAGGAGAACCTAGTGCCAGTGACCGAGGAGGCCTAGTTTCATATTTTTGGACATTGTATTAGTCTCATTCTAGGCTCAAACATGTATATATTATTTTGGGAGTGACTATGTCTAGACTTGTGAATTTGGACTTGTGGATGGATTGTGACTATTATTTTTCTCTATTTTATTCCATATCGTGCTTTCCTCCTCCTTTAGTTTTATATTGTGATTGGGTATTGTTTACCATTTTCATATATCATATTGTTCCTCAGTTCGGAGTTGAGATAACATTGACAGGTACCTTATATATATATTGTATGAGATGTGTAGATAGTTATATTGACTCAGACAGCGTTCTACCGTCGATGCTCCTGCATAGGCTGGGCGTTGTTCACTACTCGTGTCCTTATTCCGGGTGCGGGTCGTGACACAAGTCCATGACCACAAGTCCAAATAAAATAATCAAAGTACATGAACAACATCCACAAGTCCACGACCACAACAACACAAATAAACAATATCCATAATTCCTCGATTACTACAACACAAATAAATATCAAATATAAAGAAAATCACCGATATGGCGGTGTTCCCTGGTCATGCAAACGTTCGAGGACGTCCGAAGGAATTTCATTCACTAATTCAGATAGTCGTGACCCTAACGTCTCAGGCAGCAATAAACTTATGAGTCTCATCACTGCGTCAGCAGATATAATAGGGCCAGAAGCAACAACGGGACGAGCAGGGACGCCGGCAGTGGAGGTCCCAATAAGCTGCTGATCGACTCCTGCATACCCACCATTGTGCCCTGCAATGTGGCCATCGCCGTAATAAGTTGCTCTATCCTATCAGGTTGTGTCGCAGCAGAAGACGCCGACGGTGGATGTCTCGAGTATACCGACATCTGCGACGCCAAGGAGCCGGTGCCGTAGACGCGTCCACATTTTCCTCTTCCACCAGCGACCTGTACAAAAAGGTAGTTCGTTCGAGCGGCCATCGAATAGGACGTTGTGGCGGGTGAAGACTCAGCGACACTCTCTTCCACCCCATCCTGAGTGGCCCGAGAGGTGCTCTCAGTCTGCAGAGACTGGAACGCAGCCTATCCAATGACCCGTGCTTAATTTTCTAATGAACTTCTAACTTGTAATATAAATTCTAATACCTCATATTATTCTAATTTATAATATAAACTGAAATACTTACAGAAGTCTTGCTAGCCTTCTCGTCCACGAAGCTTCCGTCCTTCCTCCTCTTGTGCATATACTCAAAAATATCGGCGAAACTGATACTAGAGGGATCTCCCCCCTTCTTCGCCTGTGTACGAAATATTAAGAAAACATATTAGCTTGATAATTAATTTTATTTAACTATATAATAAAAATATTTAAGGACTTCGCGTTATCTTACCAGGTTTTGATGGCGCATAACGATGGGGATCGATCCACCAGTATGCAGACTCCCATGAGATCGCACTTTCTTCCCTTGCTCTGACCTCTTCTTGAAATCAGGAGTATCGAGCTCCTTCTGCATCTTCTCCGAAAAATTATCACGGATCCAGGGTTTCTTGCCATTTCCAGCATTTACCCTTTTTTGCAAATTATCCTTCGCATCCCGCATCTTCTTGCTATAGGCATCGTGATATGTCTTCCTTATCTCTGCATCGCGATGCTCGGGCCACAAGTAAGGTTTTTGACATACAAATTCAATTAAAATTAAAATTAAAATTAATGTGGCAGCTGACATGACAAATTATAAAATTAAAATTAATATTATAAATTAAAATTAACATTAATATTAATATTAAAATATTAATATTAATATTAACATTAAAATTAATATTAATACTAAAATTAAAATTAATATTAATATTAAAATTAAAATTAACATTAATATTAAAATTTAATTTTTTTTGGGTGATTAATTTTTTTGGTTAAAATTTGTCATGTCAGCTGCCACATAATACTATTTAGCATGTCAAGTTAGTCGTCACATAAGAAAGAATGATTTAAAAAAATATTTTGGAGATACGAATAACATTACTCTCTCTCTCTCTCTCTCTCTCTCTATATATATATATATATATATATATATATATAGAGAGAGAGAGAGAGAGAGAGAGAGTATAATTTAATTATATATATATTATTCTCTCTCTCTCTCTCTCTCTCTCTCTCTCTATATATATATATATATATATATATATATATATATATATATATATATATATATATATATATATATATATATATATATATATATATTAAATTTTATATATATAAAATTTAATTTGTTGTACGAAATTGATTACTATAGATAACATTCTCTCTGTTCTTTCTTTCTCTTCTCTTTCCAGATTATAGGTTGAGATTGGTATAGCATCCGCATCAATTAGAACTCAAGTTATGGTACATAGTGTCAAAACTTCTGACATGTATAACATAGTAGGATATCGTCTCTCAGTTGAGCGCACGTGTATGTAAGTTGATAACACGTACAAAATCGGTGCATAAACTCAGTTGTCGCTGTAGCTAGCACACAAGTTTAAAAGCAGGAGGCATTGGCATGCACGTACCATTTGATTATTTGATGGTTAATTTGGAAGAAAAACTTTTGGTCTTCCATGTAAATATATATAGTTAGCTAGCAATTCATGCCACTAGTACCTACCTAGCATGAAGACAAGAATCTTAATTAGCTCATGCGTGTGTTTTTTTCTTCTCTTTTCTTTATTTTATTTTATTCTATTCAAATATTGGCTTAACCAGCTTAGTCAAGTAGTACAACTTGAGAATAGTAAATTCTAAACCCTCTAGCTAGTAGTGCTCACAAGTTGTTCTTGGTATATATGTATATATATGATATGACTCTTACGTGGTCCAAGTAATATGCATGCAGCTGGAATCCATATTGTAGAGAAGCTTCAAGGAAGAAGAAGAAGAAGAGAGAGATTGGATTATTGGGAATTATACTAAATATTTGACTTGAAACAAGACAACATTTAATTTATAACAAATTAAAGCAACATATTTTATTAATTTATGGGTTTTGTTAACATGTGTTCTAAGAATACGTAATAACATCCTGATAAATGTGTATTTTGTTGATATTTTTATTAGCACATCAATCAATACACTTTTTATTTAAAATTAGTATTGATAAATATAAAAAGTACATTAGTAAATGTACTTATAAAAATATCAATATAAAATACACACTTATTAAAGTATTATCATGTGTTCTTAAAACACATGTTAACAAAACCCTTAATTTATATATACCAGACATTAATTAGAGCGCATTCCTTTTAGTAGTTTAATAAAGATATAATAACATAATAATTATCCACATATGTATTTATATATATGACTCGCTCTTGTTGTGGCCCACCCACTCAATTCTGAATTCCATGTAAAAGCTGCTTCCAAAACGAAACCGACCGTAAGCTGAGAATGTGACCGCGTACCAGTCCCATTCTTGTGACATACATGCATGCAGTAGCGGACGCAGAAATTTAGTAGAAGGAAATCAACGTCAAATAAAAAATATTCAAAATTTTGTAAAATAAAATTCACTACATCAAAATTTATTCCTAAGATAAAATTAGATGTTTAGAGACTTATATTTAAAAATATCTTAGAGGGATTGAATATTTTTGCAGAGACTTATTTGAAAATTATGAAGTAGAAAGTAAAACTTGATGTAAATATGTATGTATAAAGTAATTATTACAAATTTTGGAGGAAAAAAAACATAAAATTGATAAAAAATAATTTAAAATCATAAAAGTATTTAATTCGGAAGAAAAATTTAGTGGGACAACTGTCTCCACTTATCCCCATGTAGATCCACTCATGCATGCATGTATATACTTTTTAAAAGCTCTACTTTTTCTGAACTCTACTTTTTCTATATATATATATATATATATATATATATATATATATATATATATATATATATATATATATATATATATGGAAAAAAAGAATTAATGAATATATAGCTTGGAATTAAGATCGTTGAGAACATGAAAATGTAGGGCCGGAAAAAGAAGCCTAAGTTAAGAAAATAAACCCCACCCAGCCAGCCAGCAAGCAACCATTAATATTTATTGGTAGTGAAATGAATGGTCCCGGACTCACTCTAGCTAGCTTCCTATTTTGAACACTTCCATTTGCTGAATTAATTAATTAATTAATTGAAGAAGTTTATATTTTAGGTAATTTTTAATATTTTTTTTAAAATTAAATTTCTATCCTACTTATTTTGCAGAAAATTTGATACCAATTAGCAGGATTTCTACATAAAAATTGTACCCACCGTTGGAGCATCAACTGGGTGGTCCAAACTGTAGCCGGACTTAAAATAATATAAAAGATTTTTACTAGGGACTAAGAAGCTGTTTTAGCTTAATTGGTAGGGTGGTTGAGTGTTTAACGAAAGATTCGTGGTTTGAGTCCAGTGTAGATTTTGTGGACGGTCATTTTTTTGTTTACCTTTCGAGTTTATCAAATGATTCTTTTTATCATACCTGCTCTCTCTTTCCCTTCCTCTAATTTTTTTTTTTTTTTTTTCTGACTCCGTCCTTGATTCTACCAAAAAAAAAAAATTCTCTAATTATTTTTGTTATTAATAGAGTTTAGAGATGGAGAATTACTATAAAAAAATTTACATGTAGAAATTCTCATTGGAGAAGTTCTTAAATCCCAATAGTGCATGCATGGTTTTCTTTCTGTATTGAAGGAAATTTCCTAATCGTTTCTAGTTTTAGAATGATTACAGAACTGTCGATCATTGATGCATGCACTGCTGTAGTATTAATTGTAGGGACATTAGCTTGACAGGAAGGGGGTACTGTTAAAGTTACGATGAAAGAATGGTCCCGGACTCACCCCTACTTAGTTTGAATGCTTATTTTATTTATGGGATTCTGTTCGAATTGAACAGTTATTTTTTTAAAAATTAGAAATATATATATATATATATATATATATATATATATATATATATATATATATATATATATCAAAAGGGATCGAATTTAAATTGGGTCAATTTGTACAACAATGTTAGAAGTAGAACTTCCCGTTACTATAAGTGTATCTTGCCATTTTGAAGCATTACTTTATTTTAAATACTACTAAATTGAAGAGCACTAGACATAAGAATTATGAAAAACCTTTTCTTCAATACTATTAATCATCTATGAGAAAAACGAAGATTCTAGACTCTTAAGTCTTCTACTTCATTCTTTAAACATAAGCTTGCAATATAATATCATACTATACAGGCAAGAAGCAACCTCCATATTTTTATATTAAAAAATGTTATCTAAATTTAATGTTAGGTTAGACAGAGAAAAGTTTGACACAACTTACACTAAACAATTAAGAAAAGTGTCTCTCTTATAAATTGAACTCTTAATAATTACGCAGAATGTCCAATGATTGAAAGGTCATATATATATATATATATATATATATATGAATACTACTTAATAATTAATTTAAGTTAGGTAACATATAAACTCACCTATCTCTAATATATATATATATATATATATATATATATATATATATATATATATATATATAGATAGATAGATAGATAGATTATTATTTAAAGAGTTCTTACTTAATTTTTTTTTAAGAAAATAATAATAATAATAATAATGTGACAATTAATAATATATATAGCTGTGCTGAAATGTAAGACAAGTGCCATAGGCATGAGTGAGAAAGGTTCTTTCGAAAGCGATACTCTGACATGTTCAAGCTTCCACATGGTTTGTACAAAATGAAAAAGGAGAGTAGAGATCAGTCAAAGAACCTCCTCAACAAACTAACTCTTAAAATATAATACCTCTACTCTACTACTGAAAGGAAGAAGCAAAGTAAGCACAGAGCTAGGACCGGAGAGAAACAAAATATATATATTTATGTTCAACGCATATGTACTATAATTGATCAGTAGCTAGCTAGCAGTGCAGTTGGAGAATCTCTGCTGCATGCGTTTCTGAGACCTTAATTGTCTTCCTCTTTCTTTCTTTCTTTCTTTCTTTCTTCTCCTTTTTTGTTTTTCTCATCCAGCCAGAGGTAGGTAGGTAGGTAGCTTTGAATTGGCCGGCCAGCCAGCCAGCCAGCCATTCAAACCTGCATGCAAGTTTCATGACTGCCAGCAGTTCATGTGGACTTCATTGCCAGTCATGGACCAATAATATTCATTCACATGACATGCGCGCATCATATATATATAAACAATAAATATTGCCAGTATTGATTAATTAACACCGTTGATCCATTAAGTAAAATCACTAATAAATAAAACAAACAAGACCGTAACTAGCAGATATAGTAGTTAGATGTCAAGTAAGCTATAGCTAGCACAAAATTCTTCCTTACATACATACATACATACATACTATCATTAGCTAGAATGATAAATATTATATATATACTAGCTAGCTAACTCGAACCAAATCAACAACCCGGGCTGGACCGGGCCGGACCCCAAGAAAGTAATTAGTGACATTAATTTTGGTATAGGGCTTGTGGCTTTGTTGATGAAGAAGAATAGATTAATGGTGCAACGTCCACCCCAAAGCCACCAAGGAAGTCACTGTATGATGCGAAGCCCAACTCCTCAAGGAACAGATCACCACCGGTACCAGTACTGGCATTAATAGAATTAGCAGAGCAATTGATATTATCTGCAGCGGATGTTGAGGAGCTGCAGGTCGTCGACGAATATCCATCCTCCGGTACTGGAGACACAACATGATTAACCACCTGCTGCTGCTGCTGCTGCCAATTTGTGTTTGATGAGTACTCATGATTATCGGTGGTTAATTGATCATGCGGTGGCAGCTGGATCATGGAATATTGCATTATTGGGAAGGGAGCTGCAGCTGGGAGTAGTACTTCTGATGAGATGAGGAACATGAGCTGATCATCATCATACGAGCTGAATTCCATGCCCATGGCCAAGGCCAAGGAGAATAAATTGGGGGTAGTACTGTATAAGGCTTGATCAGTAGTTTTGACTTTTGGGAGCGGAGGAAGTGCCGGTGGCAGGGTTGTTGGTGCACTACTACTACTTTCTTCTTGTGTGGTGGTGGTGGTGGTGAACTGCTGCTGCTGCTGCACAAATTGTAGTTTCTTCTTGAGCTTGGTATTCCAGTGGTTCTTGACATCATTGTCAGTTCTTCCAGGCAGGTGGGAGGCTATAACAGACCACCTATATATATATATATATATATATATATATATATATATATATATTAATAGTGAATGACGCACGAAATTAAGCATGCATGCATGCATCAAAAATTGATTCGATTTGCAATATATGGAACAGTAATGAATGGGTGATGCCTGCCTGCTTCCGATGTTGTTGTAGAGAGTGCAGATGATGTTATCTTCCTGTTGAGTGAAGCAGCCGTGCTTTATGTCTGGCCTCAGATAATTCAGCCACCGCAGACGACAACTCTTACCGCACCGCCTCAGCCCTAATTAATTAATTAGAGTAGTCATGATCCAAGCTATATCTCCTTTAATTCAGACATATATACATGCCTGCTATATATATGCATTAATTGAGGAGTATCCATGTACCTCAACAGTAGTGACGTGAGGGGGGATATATATATGTATATATGATCGTAGTTAATGAATGAATGAATATATTACCAGCTTTGTGAGGGAGAGCAATCCAGTTGCCACCAGTGCCATGCCTCTCCAAATAGCTAGTTAGAGTTGCATCTTCCTCAGGGGACCAGGGGCCTCTCTTCACATTGGTTTTGTCACAACAAGGAGCTCTCCCCATGATCAATCGATCGATATATCGATCACACAACACCACCACCAACAACAACAACAATCTAGAGTAGCTAGAGTAACTAGAGATAGATCAAGAAGAATTAGGTAGGTAGGTAGGTAGGTATGTAGGAGGAGGAGTGAGTGGTGGGAACGATGTTGAGATTATAAAGAGAAGGCCAAGGCTAAAGCCAAGGGGATGTACAAGAGCTTAATTTAGTGATAAAGAGCAACTGCAGATCGAAAGAGACAGGAAGGTCTTGAGCAAGTACGACCTCAAGTCAGTATTTTTTTTGTTTTGTTTTCTATACAAAAAAAGTCTAATGTAGACCCTTCTCTCTCTCTCTCTCTCTCTCTCTATATATATATATATATATATATATATATATATTCTTTTTTTTAGAATGTAAATAACTTTACTATCTGATAAAGTAATTACCCGCACCAAACGCCTGAATATCATCAGACAATAACTGAATAATACATGCAGGAGGTTAGAAGAAGACAGTGTTGAGATTAGAATCAATAGCATATTTAGCCAGTAAGTGTGCCACTCTGTTATTGTTTCGTCTAGTGAACATGATTCCCTAAGCTTCATATTGGAGGAGTTAATTTTTGGATGAGACCAGTAGCTTCCTGAGCGTTCATGGAATAAGGGAATCTTCTCTATTGAGAATCTTGACTACAGTCAAGCAGTCACTCTCCAAGGTGAATTCTTTAGCCTTAAGGCAATTAGCCAGATAGAGTCCTTGATTGACTGCCTGAGTTTCCCACCGAATACCTAGCTAGATCATAAGTAAAGAAATCATTCAAGCACCATGCATGTGGCAGCCGCGCGCTATGAATCCTCCAAGTAAGTCCCTGGCTACAGCAGCAGCTGCGATACGGGAAAAAGAGGTTGTGATTTTGATGGAAGTCTTCAACTGGGGGAAACCAATGACTCTGTTTTAACACACTACTGCACATGTCTTGCAACATCCTAATTGAGTCACTAACATGGTCCCTTGTAAATGCTTGGTGAGTAGATAGCGCAAGTTTGATGATGTTCTTTGGCTTGGTAACCTTTTTACGGAAAACACAGTTACAACGTGCCTTCCAAATGGCCTAGAGAATGCCAGCACAAAGTCTAATAGCCTCTGCCGCATTGGCATCCTCGAGCCAAGTTTCAAGAAGTGCATGTGATTACAGTACAGTGTTCATCCGTTCAAATTCCTAAAGGACTTATGAACCATACATACATCTTGAGCCATCCATCAATGAGGAATTAGATGATCAAAGTCTTCAGTACTGAGCAAACAACAAGGGCATAAGGGATCCAAATGAGGGATTCTTTTGTTAATAGATGCAAGTAAGGCTTAATACGGCATTTACAGAGGGTATGATTTGCAGGAACCGTATCAAATCAAAGGATTCACCGAGAAAAGCAAAGACAAAGATGTTTAAGAATGCTTCTCAACGGGTACCTCGTAGGACCTCGACCCACCTTAAAAAGAAAGTATCGATACATCTGCTTAGTCCTTTGTCTCTGCTTCCGCGGGAAAAGAATTCGTCTAATTAGCGACATCATACACTCTACTAAAATAGATTTTGCGAAAAATCAGTTATATTCGATCTTGGTTGGCCTTTCACCCCTCAAAGCTTTGTTGAGTAGTCGCGAAATAAAAAATTGAACTCTGGAAGGAATATCATCTAGCTTCCAGAGCATCTTCCAAATTGATTTTCGTCGTTAAAACGATGTCTTGGATCTCCTCGAACGTTCGTGCTGATAATGTGTTAGAATAGTAAGGAAGAGAGATTGTTTTATAGCAAAATCAATTATGGGACTTCTCTTATTAACACTACAAAATGATTAGGGTTTGTGTGTATTTTAATAAGTACAACCACTTATTTGGAATTGTTGATAAATATATGGTTTACAACAAAACTTTTTTTTTTAGACGAGAGGAATGATGAAACTTTTTCTTTGTGTGAAAGTTGCACATTTTTCATGATTTTCCAAACATGTATTATAGCTAAAAATTTGACTAAGGCAACCAAGAGAAAAATTATTTATATATGTTTAATCCCAATGATATAAAATTAACCACACACATTATTTTCTATATCCTAACTAGTATATACCCACGTGTTGAGTAAACAACTCCTCCTGAAATTTTTCTCCCTTATATACATAATTACCTTACTATCCATATTAAATTTAATGAATAATTTTAATTAATAAACATGGATAAAGAAATTTTTCGAATAAAACTTTTCACGGTGAAGTCTCAATTTTCTTATTATATAGTAGTACTAGTTATATGCATTCATGCATTGAAGAATTTTACTAAGCAATAGACAAAGAATTGAAAGAAAAACAATCAAGTAAGACTACTTGGAAAGAGCAAAGGACAGTCCCTTAAAAAAAATTCTATACATAATTATCTAACTGTCCTCATAAATTTAATGAATAATTTTAATTAATATAGATAGATAAGGTCATATTTGAAAGAAAGAAAAATCAAGGTGAAGCTTAAACTTTTCTTATTATATAGTAGCATAGATTAGGGGAAATTATATATATAACCAAAAGTTTAGTTTCCTGGACATGTTATCATTAAATAGTTTGAACATATCGTCGGCATCTCAAAAAATATATATATATATTCAAGGTGAAGCTTAAACTTTTCTTATTATATAGTAGCATAGATTAGAGGAAATTATATATATAACCACAAGTTAAGTTTCCTGGACATGTTATCATTAAATAGTTTTAACAGTGTCGTCGGACATCACCAAAAAAAAAAAAAAAGAAGAAGAAGAAGGTGAGGCCCGGCCCATACCACTGCCTGCTCAGAATTCCACAATTTGTTTTTTTCCTTGGCATATTTATTGGCTCAATTTAGAAACGTTAAAATGGTACAGTTATAGTTTATTTTTGCAAATATTGTACTGAAAATATGACCATATCCCAGCCATGAGGAATGATCTATTTATAGAGAAGTTGTACTGAAGATATTAATCCAGTGATAATGTTTACTTGTATTTGCAAAAAATAATAATAATAATAATAATAATAATTTAGAAAATTTGATCAAGACCTCTGGAAATTTAAAATCCATTGCGAGTCAAAGTGACTACAAAGCAAATAGCTGACGACACTATGTATAACTCTAGTTTACATTAATAAGAACTTAAACCTTAGTCTTTGTTCACTTAAAAATATATCTTGATTCTTCTTCCTTTTTATCAAATGTATTCCCTTGAACAGTAATTCTCTCTCCAGTGCCTGACAAAATGGTGGAAAAGTTTTTTGGGTCCGTTCCCATGTTAAAACAATGAAATGGGTTAATCTCAACTCAAGTTAATATATTATGTGAAGACTCATAAAAAATTCCTTTTATTATTTACAAGTTAATTATAGAATTTTGAGGAGAACTCATATCTAATTTGTAAATCTTAAAAATTCAAATTAGCTACAAGGTTAACACCTGAATACAAAAAAAAAAAAAAAAAACCAAAATAATCATTTTCCTTTCTGTCGGACTTCTGGAAGGAGGAGGAATATTTTTTTAGTAGACAACTTAGGCATGGTCAGTTTGATTTAATTTATGGGCCGATAATAAAATTGGCTTTGGTTAAGAAGTGGATCGGACTGTTCGAACATACAGAACTGGACCACCCTAACCCATCAATCTCCGTATTCTTCCACTTGGTTATACACCTAAAAAAATTTATGCTAAAATCTACAAAAAGATTTCTCAAAAGTTAAATATTAAATAGATAGCATGTCAAAAATCTGTTATGATGACCAAAAAATTACATGTAAATAATTTTAATACTTACGATAATCGTCAATGATCAATTATAATTTTAAATTTGATAAGTCATTGTAGTACATCTGGCCCGGTTCAGCTCCAAATAGATTTTTAGTTTCTAAATTTCAAACTAGGTCAGAAATATATATATATATATATATATATATATATAATTAGCATTCGGACTCTGAATTTTATATCAACTTAGAGTTTAAGTCAAAAGTATAATTTAGACTGTGATTTTTTTTATTTTTTTTTTTTGTTAATTTTTCTCACATTATATCCTCAACATGAGTATAGGGAAACAATCAAACCATGTTGGAATGATGGATATAATAGAAAGAAGTAGAGCAAAAAAAAAAAGATTAGTTGGGTTTCCTGTTGGCTGTGGCTACATAGTATGAACTTCTTCTACCTAGTAATGGACATGGGATCGATTGAGGATAAGATAAGTTGGTCCGTCCGTCCGTCCGTCCATCCGTCCATGATATATTGACATGGATATGTCGATGAAGATCGATCGATGTTCCATCCAGAACAAACATATATATATATAATATTGAACCGAATTTCTTTAGATACATGATCGATGTTTGCATGCTGTTTTCATTGGCAAGAGTCTAATCAAGCTTGCTAATTCTGAATTTCTGCTACACAACACATAACGTCTGCATCGGTGATAAAGAGTTAGTTTTCCTTCTTTTGATGCATGCGGTGCTAGATAATATTTGGATTTTCTGCTTGCTAATCAAACAGTCTATAAACTTGATTCAAATATATATATATATATATATATATATATATCTAGCTAGCTAGGTGTACCAAAGGATAACGCCACTTTCGGGCATGAGTGACAGTGATCGATGATATAAGTGTTGGTAGTGATATATAGTGGTGGTATTGATGCTGATGAAGATATGTAGAAACAATATCCGAGGAAATCCAGGACTAAACCACTCCTATGAAAAATTAGACGGTGGTACTTTGTTATTTGGAAAGGAAGGAATTATATACAACGTTTATGTCCATTGTTCTTATGTACTAACAAGGAAATAAATTGTGTCAAAGTAAGTTAAATAGCTAGCTAATGCTGGCTAGCTAGGGGACCTTTCACATTAATTGCTTTGTATGGCTGCCATAAAGATTGAAAATTGATGTGGTTCAGGTGCTGAAGACAAATTAATTGGCGTAGGGCAAGAAGAACTGGGTGGCGGAGGAGGTGGTGGTCAAGATTGGGGCACTTGGAGGAGGAGGTGGATGGTGGATTTATTTCTGTTCAGGAAAGAAGAAGAAGAAGAAGAAGAAGAAATTAACTAATAGATGAGAGATTTGATTTGTGAGGGCTACTACTTAATATAATTAAGGGAGAAGCTATAACTGGCCGGGGGCGGTATGCCTAAACGATTTGGATTGAGATTGAGATTGAGATTGAGATTGAGACCGTACGTAAGTAATAAATGATATATGGTTAATTTGTTTTAATAATAATAATACTACTACTGCTGACCGACATGAACTTTAACAAAAGCAAAATCCTAATCCTAACGGGAGGGAGCTAGCAAAAGTGGGGGCTGGTGCATTTGTCGGCTGTGGGAAACTACTCCATTTATATCCGAGACCCCAAAATATCTCATATTAATTTAAATTACAGATCGCACCTGATAATTTAATCTTCGCTAGCTAGCTAGCTAGCTAGCTAGCTGCTTCATGGCTGCAAGGGGGATCCTGGCCATTCTTCAAAAAGCATCGCCTCTCTCTCTCTCTCTCTCTCTCTCTCTCTCTCATTACTTTATAAATATGCTATAGATGCCTTCCATAACACCTTCCCGTGGAATCAACAGGCCCACATTTGGTACTTTACTAGGAACCAACCAGGGGCAACTACCATGGCAATTCTCTTTCTTTCTAATACTGATAACAGCTAGAAGCTTGGTATATATATGTATGTTTATTCCTTGGTTATTATTGAACATATATTTATTTATTGTCTGATACTTAAAAAGACTACACATGACTGACGTGACAAAAAGGTTGATTTGTGTTCCCAAACATAAAGAAGAAGAAGAAGAAGAAGAAGAAGAATAAGTAGAGGATGCCTGCGATTTCTCTTTTGACCTAGCTAGCTACATGGCACCGATCGAGAGGAAGGGAGGGAGGGGAAATTAACTCATAATATTATGAGTTACTTTTTCTTTCAACCTTAATTCTCCATATTTTGACTTTGTCATGTTTCTATTACGTTTCCTTGGACATCACCAAATATAATGTTCAACCTCTTCCTAACTGTTCATTTCGTATCGATCTTAGCTAGTAACTATATATGTTAATTCTCCTTTCTTATAATTAATTCCACCACTCTTTCGTATGCATTTTTTTTCCTTATAATTAAATTAGGTTGTTTATCAGCAATAAAGAAAGGAGATCTAATATTCTAATATAGATTTATTTATTAAATATATAGATAAGATGGATAGGAATAACATTGGGTGGGAGTCGATCGTGCCGGGGCCCGTGAGAGCTCAGCTCTGCTTCTGATTTTATCTCCTTGATAATAACGTACGGGTGCAACTTCCTCTCATTCCACCAACTCATCGCCATCAATAACCCCTTAGATTTTTCTCCCCTGATCTAGACATACATCATCAACTTAAATAATAATTATAATAATTATATATATATATATATATATATATATATATATAGATATAGATATATAAAATATGTGTGTGCGTCCGCGCATACGCGTCCCTGTATAAATTCTTAATTGCTTACGACTATATATATCCTTAATTGCTTACTGGAGGATATATATAATCCACTATTAAGGAATTGGTGTCAAATTTTGTTTGAAACTTGCAGAGCTCATTTGTCCTTAAACTGATCTAGCTCATTGTTCGGAGAAAGTTTGAATCTTTCACATCCAAATCTTGGTTTGGTTTGGTTTGGTTTGGTTTGCTTTGGTTGGTCCTACTTATTTATGCCTCCTTTTTCTTTAGAGAGAGAGAGACCACCACAAGAATATATATAAACAGCTTTCAACAAACTATGGTCGTTGAAGAACAGTATTATCATAACTTATCTAGCTCGTCTCTAGATCTGCTAGCTGTGTTTTACCAAAGAAGATCACTACTGACTATATACTCTTTCTTTTTTCAGACATATTTTTTCTTTTTAGTTTGTTAGTTATTCCCTTTTCTGAGAAGTCGAGGTTTTTATTTTAATGCATGCATGCTCTACTTCTTCGTCTAATTTTGTCATTGATAAATCTATGGCTATGGCTGTGTGTTGAAAAGTACTCTTTAGCTAGCTGTATCACCTTTAACATGATATATATCTAGGTAAATGGGATGGGATTTTTTTTTTTGATTTTTTTTTTGTAGATAAAATGCATTTGAAAACATAATATACAAGTGACCATGATGGTATTTTTCTTGTAAATTTTCTTTGGGATGTTTTTTTTATCCGTGTTAGAACAAGCTTTGATTTGCCTTTGCACAACTCATTTCAGCTGCTTGTATTTTTATTTTATTTTTTTAAAGCACATTAAATATATTTGTTAAAAAGATAAGTATTTTACATTTCCTAACTGACCTTTTTTTTTTTTTTTTTGAAAAGTATAAAACAATGTGTATTTAAAAAAAAAAAAAAAAACATTGCATCCTAAAGTTAGCATCATTTACACGACATGTTCTTCTTATCTTCAAAAACCATCCATCCTTATGTAGCAGCTGACGTATATTTTAAATAGTATTATATGACATCTAACATAACAGCTGATAGAACAAATTTTAACTCAAAAATTAATTACCCAAAATTTTTTAATATTAATATTAATTTTAATGTTAAAATTAATATTAATGTTATTTTTTATTTTAATATTAATATTATTTTTATGATAATATTAATATTAATGATAATTTTAAAATGTATCACTGTTATCTGTCACATTAACCGTTATGTCAGTTATCACAAAAGGATGTATAGTTTAGAGATAGAAATAACATTATTCCAACAACAAAGACATCATTAGAAGTGTCTGTAGCAAAAGTCTGATATGTAACGTCTGATATGTAACCAGAATCAGTTTTGGTATATATATATTAGAGCAGCTTAATTGGAATATTGTAGATATTTATTTTGGACGGTCACTCTCACTTTCAGTCTACTGCTATAGTGCATATATCAGCATAGCATACTATATATATATATATATATATATATATATATATATATATATATATATATATATATGTGTGTGTGTGTCATAGTCTAATGGTTAAAACCGACATATTTTATCCAGACAGTTGCAGGTTCGAGTCCCCTGGACGTTATTTAATTTTCCTTTGAAGAATTAAGTAGTAGGATGGTGGTGGATGCATTGCAGGTGCGGTGGAGTGGTACGGTACAACTCGGGTGCTGTGCGGATGCGATACAAGTTGCAATGCTAGTGCGGAACTAGTACGGCACGATACGGTGCGGCTTCAGCTGCGTGAGATCTTCGGATCGGATGGAACCTTCAAACGTGGTATCTCGAAGGCTAGAAATTATATATATAGACCTTCAGAGAAATCTGAAATAAAATTATATATGTATGTATGTATGTATGTGTTGTGGGGGAGGGGGGATGGGATAATATTGAGATGTGTTCATGAGTGATAGTGGGTGGGTCCAGTGTCCAGTCCATGAGAGCTTTGCTTGCTTTAGATACATTGTAATTCTCTCTTTCTTTATCCAGGGAGTTCTCAAGGACGTCTCCACCTAGACAAACAACCACACAACCCCACACAAGAAAGATTTGGATTCTCTCTTCTTTTATATATACAGCAGCTCAGCTGAGGTCCGAGGAGAGGCAGGAATAGGATCTCTCTATCACGTGATAGAGATGGATGGAAGGACATCTTCATGCGGATAACCTCCAAGTACACTTCAAATAGCAAATTTGTTCGGACCAAACTCGGCGTAGTGTATTCCAGAACCTTTCTGTGAGGATCAAACCGAACTCGGTTCGAATTCGATATCGACGACAGCGGCTCAAATTTTGGAGTTTTTATATTATATTTTGGACTGTAGGATGCTAGTGGACGAGTGGATCTTATGGTTGTTAGGGTTTTCTAACTCTAAAATAGGTTTATCATCCTACAAATAGGGAGGAGGGAGGAGGCACAAAGGAGTAGTACAAGTTGGAGATTCGGGGTGCTCGTCCACAGAAAATCTAAGAGAAAGTCCGTGCTTTGCTCTTAGGACTTCGGCATCCAAGACAGAAGGAAGAAAAAGATCTAATCGTGAAGTCGTCAACTTCGGTTAGGGAGATTGCTACGGGTTGGTGAGCGATTTCAATTGTAATTTTATACTTTTCTTCTTGAGTGTGGTGAGGGGGTTGAAACTATTAGGGCAAAGGGTTTCAACATTAGTTTTTACAATCTTGTAATTTTATCTGAATTATAAATGTTAGAATTTGTTCAGGTGACATAGTCACCGTCATATACTTGTCTTCATATGTGCTTAGTGTTCGTAGATTGGTTGGTCATCTCAGGTGGGTTAGCAAAACGCTTCCGCGACGCGCCCAACACACGTGGTATCAGAGCATACGTGTTTTCAACACGTGGTATCAGAGGCAGGTTCTTCTCGAGAGGGAATGTGCAACTATGTCTACGGAGCAGATGAACACTCGTATGATCACCCTCACAGGAAAAAACTAGACAATTTCGAAGCCAAGGACGGAGGATCTACTCTGGTGTAAGGACTTGTCACGCCCCAGTCCCACAATACGTAGGACTAGGAATGCGTAACACGCCCAGCCGTATGTATATGAACTCCAATATATGGAAACCATATACACACGTACGCTGTAAATGAATATGCAATCCATCAGTGGTAATATACTGTCACAACAAGTCACACATAATCTATATCTCATCCACAGCACAAATACTTAGTACGAATAAAACTAGAATATAACTGGATACCAAAATGTATATCGAGGCTGAAGTCTGGTGGAAACAAATCCACTACAAAACGACTATACTGAGTAGCAACAAAATCTATAAACAGTAGTCATAATCACAGATACTATGAGGGTAAGATCTCCCCAGTCTAGTAAATAGCATCCGGTCCAGGCCCATACTCTTGTGGAAGCTCCTGCTCGTCCATATCTGGAAAGGGACCAGGTCCTCAGAGGGACATAACAAGATACATAATAACATGCCCATAAGTACTGAAATATAAACATCCATCTGGTCGCCTAACCATCAAAGTGAATGCAGTTTGAGAACAACTTTCCACCAAGTGGGCTATCTGGCTACAATATGGGATTGGCGTGGCTCTCTCGAAGAATCAGAGGCCTCAAAGCATGTCGTCTTTTTAAACGACAGAGGCCGCCAGTAATATGTAGTGGTCATCATCACCCTTTCTCCGACGGAGAATCCGGGCGTTACAGAAAAGTGCAAAGGAGCCCAAATGCTTTACTTATTGTTCTCCCCATCCCATGCTCTAAGCATGTCATATACATGACACAATAATACCTCTAATAACTGCCAGATCTACTAGCATACAAAGTTTCTATCAGCAGTCATTCCTGACGCACGGCCCTTACGTACAGGCGGCCAACCTGATACGAAATCCGAAAATCTATATGAGACTCACAACTCGTGTAACGACTGTGTCACGGCCAATGATCTTACTAATGCTCCCTAAAACTGGGTGTCTTATAAATAGGTCCAATCTACAAAATAAACATCTATATAGGCTGAATTAAACATGCATGTATCAACTGGAAAGTAAATATTTGTACAGTGGTAAGGTATACTTGCCGAATAAAGTCCAGTAAAGTGTTCGTCCAAAGAAATGTTAAGTGTGATAAGAAGAAGAGTTAATGTTTGGGATTTGTAATTATATATAGGAATAAGGAGGCGGTGGAATTTACTTAATGGTTAAGAAACTATTGCTGTTGTTTCTTCTTATTGGTTTATGTGCGCGGTTGAGAAGATCTTTTAAGGAGTGGTGGAATGAAATTCTTACACGTGTGGATTGGCAAAGCAAAACAAAATTGGATTTTGCTTCTGCTGCTGATACTACGCGCGGGGAAAGAAGTATACGCAGGGTAGTCTTATACGCGTCAGAGGAAATAGAAAGCGGCGGAGAGTTATACGCATGATTTTGGTTTTATGCTCAGAAAACTGAAGAGTTTACGCGGTTACACTGCTGCTTTTATTATACGCGCGGAAATGGCTTTGTGCGTAGAGAAAGGAATTTAGGTGGGTTGGGTTTTACGCTTGAAAGAGTTTCTGCAGGGTTTTTGCTAAATGAGTTTTTTACGCAGGGATGATTAACGGGTTGCGGGTTTGGTCAAATAGAAAAATTTTGTTTTTCTTTTCTTTTTCTTATTAATAAACTTAATAAATAAAATAAGTATTTAAATAATAACTAATACGGTTTTCAGGAATGGGGGTTTACAGGACTTGCATGGTCCGTTGGAGGGCGACAGCACAAAGCCGACGGACAAAGATGCTGATGACTGCAAACGACTGGATCGGAAGGCTGTTGGATTCATCCGCCAATGGCTGGACGACTCGGTGTTTCACCACGTGTCCATGGAGAATTCTGCAAAAGCATTGTGGAAGAAGCTGCATTCGTTGTACGAAAGAAAGACAGCTGGCAACAAGGCAATTCTGATACTCCAACTCATCAACTCGAAGTACACGGAGGGTGCACCGATGGCACAACATCTGAACAAGGTTCAGGGCATCATCAATCAACTGTCTGCAATAAAGATGGTGATTGAGGATGAGCTTCAGGCCCTTATGCTTTTGAGGTCTCTGTCGGAAAACTGGGAGACGTTGGTGGTGTCGGTGAGCAACTCCACTCCTGATGGAGTTGTCACAATAGAGGCAGTCAAAAGCAGCTTGTTGAACGAGGAGATCTGACGTAAGCAAGTAGAATCGTCGCAGGAGTCCGCTCTGGTGGCTTCCTACGGGAAAGGAAGACCCAAGTCACAGGCAAGGAGATGAGGGAGTTCTCGGGATCTTGCGACTGTGGACCACAAGGAGGGCTACTATCATTGTGGCGAAAGGGGTCATATTAAGAGAAACTACATGAAGCACAAAGCAGAGAAGGCCAAAGGCAAGGATGATCAGGAGGATCTCACGGCTATGGGAGATCTCATCATCGCAGCAACCGACGCAGATGAACCTTGTGGCATGTGTCATGATGACGACTGGGTCATGGACACAGGGACATCGTATCACGCCACTCCATATAGGAGGATCTTCATGTCACAACGCGGTGGCAGGTTTGGACGTGTGAAGATGGGCAACAAGAGAACGGCTGCAGTTGTAGGCATCAGTGATTTGCACTTGACAACAGAGCTTGATGAGAAGCTCGTTCTCAAGGATGTGCGATATGTACCAAGTTTGTACTACAACTTGGTTTCGATAGGGAGGCTGGAGGATTATGGCTGTCACAATTTGTTTGGGGACAAAGATTGGATGCTTACGAAGAGTTCCCAGCAGCTGGCTCGAGGAGATTTATGTTGTGGCTTGTACAGGCTCAAGCCGCTGAGGTGTACAGGCAGGCCACAGACACCGGATGGAGGCTCGAGGGGTATTCGACAGGAGGTGGATTGTCGAAAACTTGTCTTGGAGGGGCTTCGAGATCCTTTGAGGGATAGAGAGGATTCGGTTCGTCGAGACAAAGCGACGAATGGTGATGAGTCAAAGATTGATGGTCAGTCTGTCGGTCGCATGACAGCTGGTCGATCTCCAGGTGGAAGTTATTCCACGTATCCGGTTTTGGCGATTGGTGGTTTGCCAAAACATCACGGAGCGACGTTGGTTTCAGCAGTTCGAGGCCATTGAGGAGATCAAGGTTTGCAGCAAACTCAATATAAGGCAGGAGCATCATCATTCACACAGTTCAGGGGAAGCTGTGGGTCATCGACGGCATCCACAGTGCGTGATGTTCTGCTCGAGTACACATGTGTATGGGGGAGCTTCAGGTTCGGACACGAAGGTGGGCAGATTCAGGAATTCGAATCTCGGAAGAATAGTACCGTCCGCTTGGTTGGGCCAGCCAAGGGTGAAGCTCGTCGAAACTTTAGCACGTTCCGGTGGAATACGGAAGTCGAGAACATGCAGCCAAGACTCACGGTGAGGTTGATCGTCAGGGACTTCGGTCTTGGCCGTGTCATCCACATCGGTAGGATCCCGGTATTACAGGAAGTGCTACACATGGTAGCTAGCGTCGACGTGACGGTCGAGGAGCTGGAGATGACGGAAGATGCAAAGCATCTCGGGGATCGAAGATCGGTGGCATGGGGGAGCAGGATTTCTATCACGGGACGACAGACATGGAGTCCAGTTGAGGAGCCATGGAGCCAACACATTTCATCAGACTGGAGGGAGAGATGGTTGGAAATCAAGTCAGCTGAAGGGGGGACAGAGTTCGGTCCGAACTCGTCTCTAGCCAAGTTGAAAATTCGGGATGCTCGTCCACAGAAAATCTAATAAAAAGTTCATGGTTTGCTCTTAGAAGTTCGTCATTCAAGACAGAAGGAAGAAGGAGATCTAATCGAGAAGTCAACTTCGGTTAGGAAGATTGTTACAGGTTGGCGAGTGATTTCAATTATAATCTTCTGCTTTTCTTTTTGAGTGTGGTGGAGGGATTGAACCTATTAGGATAGGCTTTCAACATTAATTTTTATAATCTTGTAATTTAATTTAAATTATAAAGGTTAAAATTTGTACAGGTAACGTAACCATCGCCATATACTTGTTTTTATCTGTACTTGGTGTTCGTAGATTAGTTGGATCATTCCAGATGGATTGACAAAACACTTCCATGACACGTCTAACACGTGGTATCAGAGCTCACGTGTTTTCAACAATGCCACGGACATGGGACTTGGCATGCATGACCACGAGGCCCATCACATATCTACTACAACAATTCATTCATTGCACTCTCTCTCTCTCTCTCTCTCCACGGTTTCCTTGCCGATCTCCTCCTCCGTTCCGCGTCAAAAGCAAAATACAAGCGAGAACGAGATCTCTCCCCCAAGTAGTACTAGTGCACCACGATTTTTGTCTCCCTCCCTTGCATACATACAACCATAACTATACTAAACTCGCACAGAATCATAATAATTATATTATTATTATTATTATTATCAGACATTTATCAAACTTGAAATGGAAATGCATTAATTATAAACAACATAGACAATCAACAGTCCGCTTTAGGAAATGAGGAACATACATACATACATACATCATACATACATGCATGATGAGCAGCAAGAAAATAAAATTACATCAACTTACTTCTGCACAAAACAGGTAATTAAAAATCGACATCGCATCTCCTCTCATGAATATATACATCAATCTCTTCTTCCTCCTCCGGTCCAATCTTCAAATATTCACACAACTAGTCTCTCTCTCTTCCTTGAAAGAAGAGATTAGCTTTGCTAGCAAAATCAATCACTTGATCAACTCCGAAACCCATCCGAAATCCGGCATCATCATCTCCTCCTCCTCTTCCGCCGCTTCCTCCTCCTCATTCACCATCACAGACCTAGTCGTCGTCGTCGTCGTCGTCGTTGGACTTGGAGTGCTCCCAGCAGCACCGCTGATCCCTCCTCCTAACCCACGTGTCACCTGCACCCTCCCTCCTCCAGCGAACCTCATCCTCCTCAGCCACAGCGCCAGCCCATCCGGCGACACCGGAGGAGACATTGACGAAGACAGAGATCCATACTCAGAACAGCTCCCCGGCGACATGGGGGGAGACGACATCATCCTATTGTTGCTGCTGCTGCTCTTCGAAAGCCTCCTCATCGGGGACCCATCGTAAGAATCAACCTTATTCATTAGTGTAGACCTAGGGCTCAGAATCCTCAGCTGCTCCGGAGTGTGCGAGAAGAAGCACACCCTCCGCCTGCACCCGGTCCCATCCTTGCACGGCTGAGTCCGGTACCGGGACGGGTGGAGCCAGCACTCGAACACCCCGTGCGCGTACTCGCACGACTCCCCCTTCTTGCAGCACCCCTTCTTGTACTCGGGACAGGGGGACCCGGAGTAGTGGAACTTCCTTGGGTCCCGGCGCCGAGCCTTCTCGCCCGGGTGGGCGTATGGGCAGTCGGTCCAGTCGTGGGACCGACCGCGGGCGCAGCGACGGATCTTGAACTCGTACATCCGGAACTCGTCCGACGAGTAGAGGTCCACCGAAGTATCCGGGTTTTCCGGATCCGACAGCTCCCCCGAATCCTCCTCCTCCTCTTCTTCCTCCACATCCTCATCGGACGGTGGGTAGGGGTACATGAGAGGCCACGGAGGGATGTGGACCGTTGGATGGTGGCTATGGCTATAGTGTAACATCATTTCTCTCTCTCTCTCTCTCTCTCTCTCTCTGTCTCTGATGGGATGGGTTGGGATGGGATGGGTTTGGCACAAAGTACTAATAAGCAGAGGAAGAGGAGGAGGAGGAGCGAATATAAACACAGTTTGGAGAAGGAGAGGAGGTGAAAATAACCGAACGAATGGTGTTAAAGTTACCGGGAGGTGAGGTTACTAGGGGAGGAGGTGAGGGTTCTTGAAAGCGGAGCGGTAAATTGGGGTCACGTGGAGGGAGGTGGTGCGGTGGCAGGCATGCAAGGACTGAGGTTGTACGGCCGCGCTAGAAGGGACAGCTGTGGGTGGAATGGGAAGGGGGTTCCGTTAGTGGTGTTGACGTCGTTAGCGGGGAGACGTGGGTGGGTGGGTGGGTGGTTGGTTGGTTGGCGTTACGTCGCAGGCAGCGTTCTAGCTCTTTCTGCGAGCCCAAAATTCTGTGGATTTATTAGAATAGAATGGGGGTAGTAAATGACAAGTGTAGTTGCTAGTGCGTGATCGAGTTTAGTAGCGCAGTTGATAAGTGTGGTGGTGTGGTGTGGGAGACATGGGGCCCAGTGGCCCGGATATCGAGCGGAGCGGAATAATAATACTGTATAAGAGGAAGTTCTTCGATCCGTACGGGATGACAGCTGGTTGGGTTAATTGTCCGACCCGATCCGAGCCGAGGTGTGGTCGAGTAGTTACTACACGTGTTGGTTCGGATCCACGAGACAGTGTGAGAAGTGCCATCTTTAAAAAGGACTTCCAAAGATAGTTTATAAAGGCTGTACACATTTTACTTGGAACTAACCCATTTAAAATTTATCATAAATTATAAATTTGTCATCCTAAAAATTATTTGAGACTAGTCCAAATTTTTATCGTTGATAATTACAAATTTGTCACCAAAATTTACTCGGAACTGTTATAATCAGGACTGTCAAAATTTTAACAGTCCTACCACTTGGAAGGACTGTCAAAATTTTGACAGTCATACAAATTGTTAGGACTGTCATAATTTTGACAATCCCACAAGCTATGTGGGCTGTTAAAATTTTGACAGTCCTAATTTTAACCCAGTGAAAATTTTATATAAAACTAGGACTGTCAGGATTTTGACAGTCCCACAAATAAAAAGAACTGCCAAAATTTTGACAGTACTCATTTTAATTGTCAGAATTTTTTTATTTTGGATTTTGATTTTTTTTATTTAGTTTAACATCCAAAATAAAATATGTTATCATTGAATCAAAAAAAAAAAAAAAAACTACCGTACGAATATTACGTCTGCCGTCGATCAGACTTCGAACGGCCATAACTATTTGTTTTCAAATTGTTTTTCGTCACACAATAGGTCGATTTGTATGTTTTCGACGAGAGTAACACAATTCGTGTAGAGAGAATTTTCATCCGAAGTAAGACGTACATCTTACAGGCAAAAATATAAAATATAAAACTTTAAAGTATCATAACTTTTGACTGAGAGATTGAAACAAGGTCCAGTTTGTGCCAAAATGATCGTGTGAAAAAGTACTTCGGGATAAACCGTTTAACCGTTTGACGGACTTCTCAAATTTTTAGAATCGCAAAAAAATGATGTTTCGACCTCCATATTTTACTTTTGGTATTTTTTTTTCGATACAGTAAATTTACTGTTTATTTATTTTAATTTTATTTTTTTTAAATATATTTTCTTAAATAAAACAGAAAATTAACAAAATAAATTGACCCCTCCACCCATTAACAAAATAAATTAACAGAAAATAAATTTTAGGACTGAAAATTTTGACAGTCCTAAAAATTAAACATATATTTTTAGAACTGTCAAAATTTTGACAGTCCTAAAAATTAAACATATATTTTTAGGACTGTCAAAATTTTGACAGTCCTTCCAATTGGTAGGACTGTCAAAAGTTTGACAGTCCTAAAAATATATGTTGAATTTTTAGGACTGTCAAAAGTTTGACAGTAGTTCCAATTGGTAGTACTGTCAAAATTTTGATAGTAGCTCCAATTGGTAGTACTGTCAAAATTATAACCCTCACTGCAAACAATTTGGAAGATACAATATCACAAAGTTAAAAGAAAATAAAGCATACAAAAACATTATCACATCTCAATTTTCTTTTATTAGGCTTTATCTTAAATATATATCCGATTACTTGTCTAACAAACAATTGTCAATCGGCAAAAATAAAATGAAATTATAATATTATTTGCTATATCTAAAATTTTAAAATACAGCTACATAATAATATTGAATAGTGTGGGATATGAAGTATGAAGATATTTTGGCTTGCACGTGCGGTTCGCATTTGCTTTTAAAAGAGTAATTTTGTTTACTGTGGATAAGGAGGAGGACGTAGACCAGGTAAGCATTGATTGTAACGAAAGCAAAGCAAACCAAATAAAAACGATATATTGGACTCTATAGACTAACAACCGGTCAAATCTAATTTGCCACTTGCATACTTTAGACACTTTAGACCACAATGCCCAAACCCTAGAAAACTAGGACAAACTCTTGGTGGCAAATTGACATATTTTTAGTTGTATACTGATAATTTAATGCATACCATGATCGAATGTTCATCCTATGGGTTTTATTTTTAATCTACTACTACTACTACTTATCTTTGCTTTTAAGCTAGGTAGCTTGAATAATCAATCAGGTTCATGTTGTTGATGATGAATGTGATTGGTTTATCCTATTGAACTTGGATAAGGACAAGTTTATGCAAGAAGCCGTCGCCAATTATTAAAAGATAATTATTTGCCCTGCCCATTCTAGAGGACAGAGGAAATTGGGTCCCAAGATCAGGTCAATGTCAACAATATGGATCAACATTGATATTTCTCCTGTCCCCCACCCGGCCCGGCCCGGCCCGGCCCGGCCCGCAGTAATTATAAACTAGGATAAAGTATTCTTGTGTATCTTCATACTCCTCACACTACCTTAGTAATGATATATTGGATTCCCATTTTACTACATCATATTTGTCTTTTGTAATGTTTCTGTACATGCATGTAGGATGCTTATTCAATTGTCAAAGCAAACAACAGACTATCTATATCTATAGAAAATAATATGCTCGTCCTTGATCCTGATCTTGATTAGAAAGGTGTAAGAATTTTTTCTACCTAAACTTGCTTACATCGAACCTACTCTACTCTGTGTAATATTTTTATTAATCAACTCGACATTCCAAGTCATTACATAAGCCGAGGCCTATGTTCAGGGCACATATCCACCTCCAAATCTATTGATTAATCATTTATTACTCATCCAGATCCATGGCTTGCATTGCCATCTGCTAAAGTCATTCTTTGGATCTTAATTTGTTCCATGCCCAATTGGTAAAACATAT
The DNA here is from genome assembly GCA_036927795.1 of Iris macrosiphon. NCBI lineage: Eukaryota > Viridiplantae > Streptophyta > Magnoliopsida > Asparagales > Iridaceae > Iris > Iris macrosiphon. The sequence goes on from JAYESA010000009.1 coordinate 1,083,167, forward strand.
TGCATATTTCAGAAAACAAGTAAACATATGCTTGAGTGTAAATACAACTGTTGTACCATTTGCATCATTTTTAATAGAGAAATTTTAAATTACTTTACACTTTATTTACCATATTTAAGGGTACATTTTACAGTTTTTACATAATGTACAAAATTTTCGTTTTTGACGAAAATCGTCTAGGACTAACGGTCAACTACTTTGATCCAAAAAATCTGACCAAAGTGTTCTTCATAAATTTCTAAGTGTCTAGAGGTGTCACCTGTACTGGACCATCATTACCATCATTAGCCGGCACGTAGGTCCGAGGCCAGGATCTCCAACCGACCATGTATTGTGTGTGTGCACATCCCAAAATGGGCACAACATGTCCGGTCACGTGTTTGGTGTGGGTTGGGCCTGTGTCTACACGACATGCCATGTGCCGGTCTGACCCAAGCAAACAGACCACCATTTCCAAGTTTAGCCGTTTGTATACATTGGAGGACAAATTGGTAATTTACAAGGTTGTCCTTTATGACTATTTGGAGAGAATATTTACAAAAGGACCTTCCCATTAGTCCATTGGGGGACATTATTATTGACCACAATATCCCCCCATTTTGCCGTTTACGAATGTACACTAGGGTTGAGCAAATATATTAAAAAAACAATGTAATACCGATTAAAAAAATCCAAAAATATAATCGAAATTATGAACTGGTACCGAATTTCCAAACGGACTAAATTATAGTACGATGGTAGTAGCAACGGATTGTGTAATACCTTTCCAAACCGACCAAATTATAGTATGATGGTAGTAGCAACGGATTGATTGTAATACCTCTCCAAACCAACTAAATTATGGTATGATGGTAGTAGTAACGATTCGAGTGTAATACCATATATACATAAAGATTATATATATATATATATATATATATATATATATATATATATATATATATATATATATTGTGGTAAATAGTTTCTGGGTAAATAATTTCGTAATCGCTCCCATTAGAAATGGAACATCTGTCCACCCGGACCACATGTCTTTTCTCTGACAACTAGGCTAGAGAATTATATATATACACTTTTTTTTTTTAAATATTGCTTGTGATTAATTTTATACTCCTTCTTTTCATTTTTTATCTTTGTTTTATTTCATAATCAGCTGCTTAGATTTTTTCAATTTTTTTGAGTTGTATTTCTCAAAACTTAGAATTGATTTTGGTGGACTTCAAGATACGTTAAAAACACTAAGAATTGATCTTTTTGAGATTTTTTTTTCCCTTAGAACTTAGAAGTGAATTTTGGTACACTTAAACTTATGCGAAGGATTGAATCTAATAATGTGTTGAATCTATTGAGCTCATTTTTAGGTGTCTTGAGACTTGTTACGTATTGTTCTAATAAATTTGATTAATAGCTTGGTTTGTAGAGATTTGGTTTTAAAATTTAATGCTTCAAAAAAAAGTATAAAATTATATATTTCTAAGTCAAGAAGTTCCCTAATTGATTGTTCAAATATTGATTGGTAAAATATCGCTATCGAACAAAAACCGACCGCTGAAAAAACTATATTGGTATTGACTTTTTAATACCGATTAAAAAATATCAAAAAAAAATCAACCAAATACCGATATTTCTGCTTACACTCACCCCTACTCTATAGCTAATTGTGGAATAAAAGTTTCTCGTGAACTATTTATGGCATAGATATGGATTATACCATAAAGCAAATCTAAAATAAGTAAATAACTATGCCTGGTATATACAGCGTAGGATCACAATCTAATCAAATAGTTTGAGCATTTCGCTGACAACTATACACCATTATTTTCTCAAAATAAGTAAATAACAGGTAATGTTTGGTATCACTAGTTTTTTTTTTTTTTTTTTTTTTTTTTAATTTTGTTTTCAGTTTTTATTAACAATAAACACGTTTGACATATCTAGTTGTTACTGTTAACCTTGCTTGAGCAAAAGCTCAACTTCCTTTTTTCTTTTAGTCCCACATCGGATGGGCCAACCCCTCCTTATATGTATATATTAATTCCTCTTCATTGCTTTCTTAAAGATGTTGTGTGAAAAATCCCTTGGGCCACACGCGTGCCGCCGCCGCCTGGCCCGGCTCGGTTCGACGCGCGTAACGGGTGCGGGTACGTGCCCACACCTGCATTCGCCGAATGCCGATCAAATTTGCTCTTCGGGCTGGGATCCAAAAATCTTTTTACTACTCTTTATTTTTGAACCCATTTGGCTCATTCAAATTCTGTAACAGCTCTTTTGACAGCTTTTCTCCACGTTTCTTTCCTTTTGAAATTGCTCCTTATGATCTGTTTGTGAGTCTTTACTGTCATGTCCCGTGGTTGTGTCTTGGGACTGCCTATATACTGTGGTCTCTTCATTCTTCGTTTTTTGATAGAAAACTCTCCTACGGTGAAACCTCTCTCTCTCTCTCTCTCTCTCTCTCTCTCTCTCAAACCATATACCGTGGTCTCTTCATTCTTCGTTTTTTGACAGAAAACTCTCCTACGGTGAAACCTCTCTCTCTCTCTCTCTCTCAAATCATTCTGTTCTTTACATCCTTACTCTGGGCAGAGCTAAGTTCGGTCTCTCTCTCCGAGTTGTGTGCAATGAAGAGAACCCGGTAGTCAGGGGATTTTACCACTAGGAGCTTCTGAGAAACGTCTGCACATAGACCTCGGATCAACTCTTAGGACAGTGCTTCGTGCACGACTTTCCTGGAGGCGGGTAACAATTTTCTTTTGTTTCTTTGTCCTGTTATAAATCTTACAAAATAATATATATTTTATTATCAGAATTAGTAACAATCTAATAGTTGATTCTGATTTACTGTTACGTAAAATATTTGTTAATCATAGAATAACAAGTTCACAGTTGTTTAATTTGGTTATCTGCAATAAAATTATTTCTACTGTAGCAATAAAATTAGCAATAAAATTATTTCTACTGTAGTAATACAGTTAGCAATAAAATTATTTTGGCTATACCTTACTTGCTAAATCTGGTTGTTTGCAACTATATTGTTCATAATCGTTTAAAGACACTATAGCAATTTTGTGACTAGCAAATAATTAAATAACTTTACTAGTTTTTCATTTGAATAAGATTCTGGAACAACTTGTATCATTTTTAAATTATAATTGAACAAGTTCTTACATATCAAGTTGCTTAAATACATTGCCTTGTGAAAATAGTGTTTTGAGCATATTTCTACTGCATCTTAGAACAATACAAATTATTTTCTAGAAGTAAATAAATAGTTAAAGTGAAACTGCAAATTCCTTGAGTCTTAATTCTAAAAGTAGAGATAAATTGGGAATAAGCCGAAAGGGTCCTTCTGTCAACCGGGTGTAAATAGCCCTAAGCGACACGGTATTTAAGTGTCTTCGGACCACCGCTAGCTGGGAACCGCCCCCTACAGCTAACCCAAGTTAATCTATACTTGATAGACTAAAGATTTTAAGATTGATAGCAAAATCACTTTAACTATTTTCTAAATCATTGGACGTTGTTACTGAGTAAATACATATATTTCAGTTTCAGTTTTTCTCAATAGCAATCATGACTGGCAAGGATGAGACTTTTACTGCTAAACCTACTAAGTTCAACGGGACCTACTTTAAGAGATGGCAGAGTCAAATAAAGTTTTGGCTCACAACTTTAGGGCTGATCTTAGCCATTGATGGTTTCATACCCAACACAAATGATTCTGATGACACGGAATCTGACGTAGGAGTGTCCAAATCCACCAGCTCCTCTAAACCCAAAACACCTAAGAAAATAGACTATCACTGCTTCCATAGAATTCTAAGTGCTTTGTCTGAATCATTATATGACATATTCTTTGAATATAAGAGTGCTAAAGAACTTTGGGAAACCTTGGAAGATGAATATGCTGGAATCAAAAGATTCAATTCCTCCTCATTCAACAGATACTTTATGGTAGATAATAAACCCATGAATGACCAAATACATGAATTCCAAGAATATCTTAGGCATATTCAAGCCAAAGTTAATTTTCATATATATATATATATATATATATATATATATATATATATTCATTGACTGATACCATTATTTATTTAAGATAAAGGTTTTGTTTGTTGTTGTTATTGTATTGATACCATTATTCCTTCGCCTCTCTGGCTCATCTATTACTAATCAAACAAAAATGAAACACCAAGTAGTTTGCTATTGACCGAGTGATTGGTTAACCAAAACTCTAGGCATATGACATTTTTGTACTAGAGCATCTAATGGTTTAAGTGGACAAGTTTACTCTCTCAAAAGTAAAATACACATTATGTTTGCACCAATTATTTTGTAATATGTTTGGCAGTCCAGAAAAAAAATAAAATTGTTCAGATGATGTGTGTGACTCCGAGGAAATATATGTCCAGACATGAATATGATATTACACTATACTAACACGCACACAACACATGTTTGGCATGTCATAAGTGTATTTTGAATCTATGTCTGTGTCTGGTATTTTGATACATGTCCAACAAAATGAGAGATGGACACAATGTCAATTTTGAAGTGCCCTGCTCTACAAAGAGGAAATAATTGAAATTGACCCACAAAGAGGAAATCATTGAAATAAGCGAGAAATTAATGGGAGTTTGAAGAGAGACATAGTTACTATTGAGGACAAATGACAATGGCTTATCATCATCATCATCAATTCATCATCATCATCATTATTCAGGCATTCTTCCATCATAATCGGCTAGTTACAGAGCATAATCAAGCTCTAGTTGGCATGTACCTACCTTTTAGATATGTAGTCTAAGTTCATGTAACTAAAGAGCACCCATCCTGCAAGTTTTTCTAAACTATAGAGTCTACACAAAGAGCTACAGCAAAAAAATTTGTTATGAAAAATTACATTAATTTCTACGGTTTTTTTTAAATAAAATAATATATTTATATATAATTGCAAGAAAGGGGAGGAGTTTGGTGAAATTATAGGGAAGGGGACAACTCGCCAACTGAGTTGGCGAGTTGTTGGAGCCCGCCAACTCAGTTGGCGGTGGAATATATATTTATATATATATATATATATATATATATATATATATATTATTTTTTTCTAAATCAATTAATTTTTTTAAATGGATAATAACAAATTATCTATTATAATATTACAAAAAATTTACATTGATAATACCAAAACAAAAATATTTATTAAAAATTTTAAATCTAAAAATTTAAATAATATCAAAAAATATCAAATAAATAGTTTTATGGGATATTTTAGCAAATGTCCCTACAAAATATGTAAAAAGTAGTATATGCCCTAGTAAAAAAAAATTAGCAAATCCTTCAAAAAGTAGTATATATTATTTCTTTCTAAAGAATTTCACTTATATATATATATATATATATATATATATATATATATTTGTTAACATATGTTTTTGTTAGATATTTGTATATATCTACATAATTATCTAACAAAAAATATGTTAGATAATTGTTAGATATTTTTTGTTTAACAGATAATATATATTAGATAACAGATAGTTTCACTTTTTTGCTTAACAGATAATATTAGATAATTGTATACAGGTAATATAGATTCTAAATATATACAAATATCTATATACAATTATCTATCTCTATATATCTACATAATTAGTGAAATTCTAAATATATATAGATAATTGTATATATATCTATAAAAGTGAAATTTTATCTATACAAATATATATAGATAAAATTTTAAGATATGTCCGCACTCTTTTAACCGATTTTTTTTATTTTTGGAGGATTTGCTAGTTATTTTTTTTACAAGGGTATATACTACTTTTGAAATTTTTTGTAGGAGCATTTAATAAAATATCCCATAATACTTTTTATTTAATATTTTTTGGTATTATTTAAATTTTTAGATTTAAAATTTTTAATAAATATTTTTGTTTTGGTATTATCAATGTAAATTTTTTGTAATATTATAATAGATAATTTGTTATTATCTATTTACAAAATTTAATTAATTTAGAAAGAAATAATATATATATATATATATATATATATATATATATATATATATATATATATATATATATATATATATATAACTCCCACCGCCAACTGAGTTGGCGGTCCCAACTCCGACCGCCAACTGGCGGGCCCCAACAATTCACCAACTCAGTTGGCGAGTTCTTCCCTTCCCTATAATTTTACCAAACTCCTCCCCTTTCTTGCAATTATATATAAATATATTACTTTATAGGGTATATACTACTTTTGAAATTTTTTGTAGGGACATTTACTAAAATATCCCATAATACTTTTTATTTAATATTTTTTGGTATTATTTAAATTTTTAGATTTAAAATTTTTAATAAATATTTTTGTTTTGGTATTATCAATGTAAATTTTTTGTAATATTATAATAGATAATTTGTTATTATTCATTTACAAAATTTAATTAATTTAGAAAGAAATAATATATATATATATATATATATATATATATATATATATATATATATATATATATATATATAACTCCCACCGCCAACTGAGTTGGCGGGCCCCAACAATTCGCCAACTCAGTTGGCGAGTTCTCCCCTTCCCTATAATTTTACCAAACTCCTCCCCTTTCTTGCAATTATATATAAATATATTACTTTATTTAAAAAAAATCGTAATTTCTATGACACACTAAGCTAAAAAGTAAAAGTAATGAATATTAGGGCCCGTTTCGTAGGAGAAAAAAGTGAGAGGAAAGAAAATGAAGGAAAAAGTGAAGGGAATGATTGATTTTCTCTTGTTTGGTATAGGAAGAAAAAATGAAAAAGTGGAAGGAAGGAAAAGTGGAGGAATTGCTTTTCCTTTCTAACCTAAAATCAAATTCCTCCCGAAGTGGGAGAAAAAATGGAAGGAAAGTGAATGTTTACTAATTTACAATTATACCCTATAATAAGTATATTATTTATAAATTGTTTAATGAAGTCAAATGGCAAATAAATATTTTTAGTTGAGGATATAATTGATAAATTTTATATTTATATTTTCTTTCTTTCCACTTTTATTTTCATACAAAACAAAGGAAAGTGCATCACTTCTATTTTCTATCCATCCTACCGAACACAAAGGAAGAAAAATGTCTTTCCTTTCCATATGGATGGAAAGTATATCACTACCATTTTTTTCTTCCTTTCACTTTTTTATCCTTCCTACCAAACGGAGCCTAAGAAATCCAATCCCTCCAAAAGTGGAAGAAAAAATGGAAGAAAAAGTTGATGCATATCCTAATTTACAATTATACTCTATAGGAATTATATTATTTAAAAATTGTCCAATAAAGTCAAATGGTAAATAATTTTTTTTAGCCGAGGATATAATTGGTAAAGCCTATATTTTTTATTTTTCTTTCTTCCACTTTTTCTTCCATATCAAACAAAGGAAAGTGCATCCCTTCATTTTCTATCCCACCTACGAAACATGAAGGAAGAAAATGCTATTTCCTTTCCATATGGATGAAAAGTATATATCAACTATTTTTTTTTTCTCTCACTTTTTCATCCTTCCTGCCAAACGAAGCCTTAAAAGACAATGAATATGGCAGTAAGTTTGTCGTGGATACGTTATAAAGGACCTAATGGAGAAAAAGAAAACATTTTGTATATGGGGGCATTCTTGTTGTGGTATAAAGTGGTCTAACATTATGAACTTGATCGAAGTAATCATATAAAGATCTTGTAGGGCTCTGCGGTGCACTGTAAGTCCACATCTCACGTTCCTAGCTCAAGGAAACGTCATATAAAGTGGTCTAACATTATGAATGTATTTGCAGGAAGTTAGAGGTGGCGTCAATCGAAGTCAAGATGAGAGAAAATCGACTTATGTGATTTCAACATGTGCAACATAGATCCATAGATGCCCTCTAAGGAGAAGCGATGATATAATAGTTAATGGAGCCACTATGACTAAAGATAGGTTTAGACTAATATGATTTGAAGTGTTAAAAGAAGATGTAGATCTTCTTAGCATTACAGAGGATATGGACCTTAACAAAGCGGAATGGAAGAAGAGTATACAAATTGTGTTCCAAAAAAATGGGATAAAGACTCTGTTTTTGTTGTTTTTTAGGTGTCCATGAAACTTCATCAAAACTTTCCATGTTGGTTATGTAAATTTAGTCAAATGGCTTAACTGTAGGAATTTAATATGGTATAGGATCTTTCGGGTCCAAAGGCATCAGCCTTGTGCAGTTTTTGAGAGGATTAAGAGAAAAATAACATCTAATGAACTAAGGTTAAGGTTTCAAGCGCAAAAGGTGCAATCGACATGCCAAACATAAATTATAGCTTAAACAGTTCATCATGATTTAGAGTACAATAGCAAGGGTATCTTGCCTCAGGGTCGCTTGATGAAGCGTCAACGTCCCGGCACGAACGTGTCGCATACGAAATATCGCAAATGTCGATAAGAGCATATGACTTCGAAAGTTGAAATAAAGATTACCAAGAGTTCCAAAAAATGCGAGAAATTAAGAAACACTAAACATAAGTTCAATTTGGACACAATGTCGAAAATCATCGACATTTCATAGTCAAATAGGATCTACAGGCAGGCCCACGGGGCACCGAAAAAGATGATCAAACTAGCAGGTGTCCAAATAGGACAAATATATATGAAACTAGGGCCACTAGGCTAGAAAGGCAACACACTCAATATTGCTCACAAAAATAAAATCCAACGGGTGGATTGCAAATGCGCACGCCTGCGACAAAGCACATGCACGCAAAATGGCAATACGGTCGACGGTCTAACAAATGGACGAAATTTACGTTATAGGACAATTTCGACGTTGCACATCAAATGTCGTAAATTTTGTCAGAAATTCGAAAAGCAGATTGCAAATAGACATGATTTTCCAAAAACACCGATACGACATAATTCCTTGGTTACAAGACGAATTTGCCGCGCACAGTCGACGAATTCGAATTCCGTCGATTCTGACACGTCAGCAAAATCCGTATGCGCCTTTTGGTACAATTGGTTTCTGAGTCGTGACGGAATTACACCCAACCGCAAATTTTATAAAACAGTAAAAATGATTTTTCGTCCAAATTTGGGTTTCAGGAAAATCAATCAAACGAACTAGAAATCTAGCAAACTTGACATGAAGGTAGAGGGATATAGCAGCAAGAGAAGGTAAGAGACCGATTTGGATTTGGTCCACAGACGGAGAAGATACCGCACGACGAAGTTGGCTGTGAGAAACAGAAACAAATCACAATTTCAGTTAGCCCTCTTCGGACCTATCAAATGATCGAGGAATCGCATGAAATTTGGCATGGAGAGAGAGAGAGAGAGAGAGAGAGAATTATACCAGCATACATACAAATGCAAGAATCGAATCGGCAGTTAGATCGACACAGTGGGAGAAATCAAATTCCAAAGTCGCTCAGAATCAACCATTTTGACTGAATCTTCTTCTTCCCTTCTATGTTTTCGTCGTCGGTGCTGCTGTGCTGCTGCGGCTGCTGTTGCGCTCTGGGTCGGGCGAGGGCAGCATGGGTGCTGCTGCTGCTGCTAAGGGGGGTGGTGGTGGTGATGATGGGTTGGTTGATGGGGAGATGAAGATGAAGAGAATGGAGGAGATGATAAAGGGAGAGAGATTGGGGGGGGTGGGGTGACTGGGGTTCTTGGCAGAGGAGTTTTAAGGAGAGGGAGAGAAGGGCATGGGGGTGTCAGGTTGGAAGGGGGGTACTATGCAGTGCACACTACCAGCGGGTACTGTAAAGACTTTAGGGTCTGTTTGGTAGGGTGATTTCACAGTATTTAAAGCCTGGGAGAAGGCTTCCGATGTTTGGTTCAGTTGTGAAAGGGGACATGAAAGAGATTTGTCTGACATGTTTTAATTTGGCGGGCACTACAAAATTCACTCGGAACAATCTAAATTTTTATCATTAATAATTACAAGTTTGTTATTTCCAAAATTTATTCCGCACTGTCCACTTATCTTCTTCTTCTATAATCAGGAAGGACTGTGAAAATTTTGACAATTCTACCAATTGAAATGACTGCCAAAATTTTGACAGTCCTTCTGGAAGGACTGACAGAATTTTGGCAATCCTAAAAGAAAATATTTGCAATGTTCTTTCTTTCCCTTTAGTAAATATATGATGGCGTTTTGGCTGCTTTTATCAACTCTAGTGCCTTTTTCTATCGTATATATGGAAAAAAAATTCATCCAATTTATGGATCTCATAGACAGTATAGTACGATAAGAAAATTGTCCTTTCTACTGAAACTAATGCAATTCTTATGCTTCATTGTTGTTGTAGGTATTTTCTAAATTGAAGGAGCAGAGGTTCTCGGGTGAACTCAAGGTGAGACAATTGATTGGTAGTAGACTGCCTGATCCTGCGTTTGGGAGAAACATTGATAGTATTTGGTCCTACAAAGTTGCACTTACCGTGTTAGGCGAAAATCCAGAGCTGCTCCACTCCCTACTCGAACTGCTCAACTCCCCTACTCAAACCAGTCTATTTGTTGTCTTAATGAAACCAGGACAAAATATGCTATTGCTGAATGTAACATTTTGTTTCATTATTGTTGTAGGTATTTTTTTTATAATCAGGACTGTAAAAATTTTGATAGTCCTAAAAAATTAACATATATTTTTAGGACTGTCAAAATTTTAACAGTCCTTCCAATTGGTAGGACTGTCAAAATTTTGACAGTCCTGATTTTTTTTACAGCCCTCCACGACGCTGGAGTGGAGGACCTGGGGGTAGCGGCGGAGGAAGGAGGGGAGGGAGGAGCGGCGGACGCCGAGGGTGCCGAGGTAGTCGAGCTTGAGCTGGACGAGGGTGGGACGGGGGTAGAGGGAGGTGGGGGGTGGGTTCGGGTGGTGGATTCTGCGCGGAGGACGAAAGGGGGGACGAGGCGGAGGAGCGGGAGGGGAAGGAGGCGGCGGGAGGCGGGGGAGAAGGCGGAGGTGGCGGCGGGAGGCGGCGGTGGAGGACGGAGGAGGCGGCGGAGGCGGTGGCGGGAGGCGGCGGTGGAGGACGGGGGAGGAGGCAAAGGCGCGCGCGCGGTGGAGGAGCGGGAGGGTGAACAGGAGGAGGGAGGTGAAGAGGATGGGCAGCCCTAGTAAAATTTGGGCTAGCCTGAGTAAAATTTCTTCATAACTGGGTTAGCCCTAGGGCTAGCCCTGAGTGTACTTTGTAGTGCCTTTATCACAAACCTGTATTTTTTGTCGGCAGAAAAATGGGACTAAAATCCGGCCAGCCACATCCAGCTTCGCCTACTCGATGTGGACGAATTCTCTTTTTTTATACTTGTTATATTATATATAAAAATAAGTTAATTAAAGAGGAAGTAGTAGCGTCGTGGATTTTCCTCCAAACTCAAGGCCGGAGCTCCCTGTCAGAGACATCGAGATGAACCTTCGAAGTCGACGACGTATCTCCCGACAAACTCGACGACGGAGCTCCCCATCGAACTCGACGACTATATATATATATATATATATATATATATTGGGTGGTGGTTGGGGGGAATGAACAATGGCATGTCGATGCTTTTCAAAGGATAAATGACTAATATAATTAATATAGTTAATAAAATATATTAAATATCTATATAAAGTTCACTAATTATATTTAATATTACTTAATTGGTATTAATTATTAAAAATAATAATTTAATATTATATATTTGAATATATATAATTAGAATTATTATTTAATTGACCAATTTTTTTAATATTAATTAATTAAAATAAATATTATTATTATAACATATTTTTTCACTTTATATTTTTTACTTACTTATCCTAACAAAACAAATTTATCCCCTACTAGAGGGATAAGAAAGTGCATGAATTCCTATTACTCTCTCCTACTTGAAAGTCCAAATTAATGTCTTCCTACACTTACGATTTACCAAGTAGGCCCTTATACACACTACGTTGCATGTCTTTTTGGTCCACTGTCATGCACTCACGTTCTTCTGCGATTCGAATACCTCTCCTATGATTCGATCTAGAAACCGTTCGTGTCTAGTCAGGAAGGTTATATCTATTCTCACTGAGCACAAGAGTCATCTAAGTTCGGTTATCACTCTTAAGTTAATTAATATCGCTTGGTTAATTAAGAAAATAGTTAATAATTTAGGGGTGAACATTATATATATATATATATATATATATATATATATATATATATATATATATATATATATATATATATATATATATATATAAATAGTCTTCACGGTGGAAGTTTTTTTTTAAATATCTTTATCTATGTTTACTAATTAATCTATACTACTATATAATAAAAAAAGTTAGATTTTTTCATGGAATCTTTTGTTAAACAAATATTCTTACCTATATTTACTAATTCAAATTATTTATTAAATTTAACATAGGTAGTTAGATAATTACTTATAGAAAAAAAAATATTGTTTCTTTTTTTCGAGTATTATAAAATTAAGGAATTATTGTTTGCTTCATCAAGTAGTAAAAAATTTAAAAGATTGTGGTTTGCTTTCAGGTAGTATGAAATACGTTCAAAGCACGTGCATATATACTAGTAAACTTAATAAATAAATTGATTGGTAAACTTTGTAATTACTATATATATATATATATATATATATATATATATATATATATATATATATATATATATATATATATATATATATGATTTTTTGGATTTTTCGGATAAAGTAATAAATTTTCGCATTATTGCGAAAAAGCGGAGAAGTTGTTAGAAATGGCGGGGAGGGGGACAACTCGCCAACTGAGTTGGCGGTGCCCAGAGTCCGAGAAAAACTCGCCAAATCAGTTGGCGGGGGCTCTGTGCACGCTCGCCAACTCAGTTGGCGGGCCATGCGGTTGTTACATAGGCCTCGAAGACCCCCCCCCCCTCTCCCCCCTCTCCCTCGGATACCTTCTCCTCTCCCTCGGAGACCCCCCCTCCCCTCAACTTCCTCCCCCCTCCCCCATCCAAAATCTCCCACTTTTCCTATAAATAAGCCCCCAACTCCTCTTCCTCCTCCTCACTACACTCTCACAACACCCCCCCCCTCTCCTGACAGCACTCTCCTCTCCCCCACTTCCCTGTTTGCAAGCAGCAAGATCAACTGGGAGAAAAATAACCAAAAAATCTAATGTAAGTAAACATATTATTTGTGATAATTTTTAAATCGTTGACAGACTTATTATATTTTAGTCGTAAATGATCACAGTTAATTTTTTTTGTAGATGGCTAACCAAAATGACGGTCGTATTCCCGGTGGACCGACTACCGACCTTATTATTAAGCAACATGAAGACCACATACCTAGTCGAATATTTACTGGAGAGGTAATTTTTTAAATTATAAGTTTCCAAGTTAAGTAATTTACACACAAAATATAATGCATATATTTTTTATAGTTATACGACCATGATCTTGGTTTACGAACCCGGATCCATGTACATTGGCGGACCGAAAGAAACTATCGTACTTGGGAGCTAAATTTTGTCCAAAGGGCTTTGGTGGAATCCTTTGGATTCCACTATATAGATCATGTTAGATATTTAATCCACGATCTTAATTTAGTTGTAAGTCTTGCGGAGCGTTGGTGGCTTGAACGCAACACTTTTCAACTCTCATTCGGCGAGATGACGATCACCCTATTTGAAGTGGCAAATATACTAGGATTACCTATTAAAGGTGACGCTATATATTTTGATCCACACTTAAAGGGATCTGATCTGATCATGAGGTATCTCGGTGTTACCCCTCCATCTGGTATAAAAGACGGCAATTTTGTAAAGTTTACATGGCTTCGTGGCAACTTCATGGACCTACATCACACTATTGACGGGGTGGTTGATGTAGATAAAATGCGGGTATATATTTTAATTAGTAAGATTTGTGTATGACTTAATTTAGTATTTATATAACACTTAATATTTTCAGGTCATTCGTTGTACTAGAGCGTATTTGCTCTGTTTATGTGGTACAATTCTATTTTCCGATGCATCAGAAAATATGGTAAATGTGCAGCTTCTACCATTCTTGGATGATTTGACAAAACCTACTCAGCATGCATGGGGAGCTGTTACTCTAGCATTTTTATACGCAAATTTGACAAAATTTGTGAGATCCAGTCGCAAGAGTATTTGTGAATGTATTTCACTGATTCAGGTATGAATGAAAGACCTAAATTAGCTAGATTAGAATACAAATTTTGTTTGTATTAATGTCATATTTTTGTTTTATAGTTTTGGTCCTACGAGCACTTCTATATTGGTAGGCATGTTACTAGCATTCTCAATGATGTTGGAGTATTTATGGTTGCTATGCGATGGCCCACAGATGTAGTAGATTATCAACACTACCAATACAGGAGTGTATCACTTTATCGTAGCCAATTTGATACACTACAGTATCATGAGGTAATTATTTAAATATCTGATAAATATCTTTAAATTATTACAGTTTTGATCGTAGATAAATATCACATCTATCTGATAAATATCTTTAAATATGTTACCTGGTTACCTTACACATGTCAAGATGATGCTCCAGAAATTATGAGGATATCATATTCGTTTAGTTTACACAGATCTTATATTATATATGATCGGTTCACCATGTGCAACAACCTGTTTTTTTTTTTTAATTGAAGATGAATTTTCTGGATTTTTTTGGTAATTTTTTATTAATTATTAAAAATATCCTTCATGGATTAATATTTTATCGATTAAATTAATTATTAAATATTAAAAAAATTATATTTTTTGTGTGTATATTTAATTATTGGATGTTGTGTAATTTTTTTAGAATTTATTGGACTCAAAAACTATTTTTAAATGACGAATAACCCCTATTTTAATTAAACCGGACTGAACCGGACCCAACCGAACTGAACCGGACCCAACCGAACCCGACCGAACCAAAGCGACCCAAACCCTAAACCTAGCGGGTCAGGTCTGGACCTGACCCACCTACCCGCTAACCCGATAACCCAAAACCCCACTCCCCTCTCCCCTACGATCCCTCGTCCCCGCCGCCAACTCCGCGGCCAACCGCCCCGCAACCGCCGGCCACGACCCCGCCCCACGACTGGCCCCGACTTTGCCGCGGCCACCCACACGTTCCCCCCCCCCCCGCTTGGCCTCCCCTCTCTCTATAAAACCCCACTTCACCGCCACCGCCATCACCATCACCGCCACCGACCGCTGCTCCGGCCACCGACCGCTTCCCCGGCGACGGCGACGACTTCCCCCACCGCCGGTGCCGACCCACCACGACCACCTCGAGCAGCCCCGCAGCCACCGTATCCACAGCAACCGCCGCCGCCACCGCCGTGCCCCACCGCGCCTCGTCCTTTTGCGACAACAAACATCCGCGAAGTACCCCTCTTCTAGCTTGCGTAACTCTCTGTACATAGATTCAAATTCCGTTCTGTCGAATCGTACACGTAGACCGCGTGACCCACTCGAACCTCGTATAAATAGTTTATAGTATCGCGCCCGGTGTTGATCGCAAAATGCGACACAAAAACAGGAAAAACAACATATTTTTAGACTTCAGAAATCGTCCCGAACTCACAAGTTCATGGCCGATTTACTCCCAACCTGTTTATTATTTATTATTTATGTTTGAACAGTTAATTAGATAATATAACCGAGACTAAAATCTTGTAATTAGTTTATTTTATTTTGCTGTGTGTTGTGTTTTATTCGCGGGTGAAATTGATAAAAAACTTGGTTATTTAAAACCCATTTTTTTCCGGAACTGGGTTTGCCCCGCTAAACGAGGCGACTTGGACGTATGCGAACTTCACCGAAAGGTATGCACCGTCAATACGAACGTGTGAGATTTTACGCAAGTTGATTTGGATGTGCATGCACACCGGAATCAACGCGTATCCGTCGAAATCGCCCCATATCGGGCATGTTCTGAAACTCGTTGTAACTTCGTGTGTGCTCGTCGCTTTATAACAAAACTTGCGCCATCGGATTTGTAGCATTTTGTTGGTCCTGTGACCCAAGTTTGGCACGATTCTGAGAACGTTGATAAAATCCCGTATCGTGGGCCCCACGGCTCCACTTGACGGACGATTTTGTAATCGGCTCATTGGAATCCAGTTCTTGACATTCCGTTGGGTTCGTATCATCGTTTTGGACTTTTAGATACTAAGTTTGACAAATTTGGAGGACTTTGTCTCTGGCACATTTTTGGTGCGAAGTGGGCCACATATGGACCCCGCTTTGACCAGAAACTGTCAATTTGTCCCTGTGTCCAAATTGAACTTATGGGTAGTCAATCCTAGATATTTCATATCTTCTGAGAGTGATGATAATATTTGTTTCAACATTCGGAGGTGTTCCTGAAGATTCCACATACACCGGAGTAACTGAAGGAGTTCAAGCCATAGGCAAGTGTACCTTGCCAATCTTGCAGTACTTGCTTTATATTATTCTCTTGATTTATTTATATGATGTATCTATTCAACCTAGGACCATGAGACGTTGCTTAGCGTCCGAACAATATTCGGGTGTCGACGCCGTATGCGGAGTCGTGTAACGTCACCTAGAGAGTTGATATTACGAACCTATATTTGCGTGCTTGCTTTATCAAGTACGTCATACCATAGGACACTTGACACTATTCTTGAAACAGAATCTTTCTGAGTTATTCATGGTGATTCTATATAGGTTACAGGATTCGTGCACGGTGTTTCCTCCAGAAGCAGATCCTTGTCAAGGCAGAAGAAGATATGCTGGATATTAATTTTTGAGAAAATGGTTACTCTTAGTAGGATAGTAGATAGGTTATTCCTATATGCTAGAGTTAGTGCAGAGTTTAGCATAAGAATTGAATATAGTATCAGAGGCCTAGAACTAATAAAACCTTACCCTTGCTTAAAGGTAGAAAGTAATTTGGAAGCATTGGAAGAAGAGAAAGAGGGTTTGATTCTAATGCACCGGAATACCTTAGGGAATACATAGCTAGATGCTAGGGATCAGATGTGGCTCATGATGGTGATACAAGGAATTGTATTATGACCTTAAGAAAATGGAACCTTGTGTAGCAGGCCATAGTGATTAAATCCTTAGTTGCCTTATGACTTTTAGTATCAAAATTAGATCTTATGACCCAGCTGTTACATCCATACTGTTTGTGCCGAAGAAGGATGGGACAATACGCCTATGTATTGACTACAGGACATTGAACGCTGTAACCATCAAGAACCGGCATCCTCTGCCACGCATTGACGATCTATTCGATCAGTTGAGTGGTACGAGTGTATTCTCAAAGATAGATCTTAGATCCGGTTATCACCATATTAGAGTGCATAGAGAGGATTTATATATACGAAAAATAGCCTTCAGGACCAAGTATGGACTCTATGAGTTCTTAGTTATGCCGTTTGGTTTAACCAACGCGCCAGCTGTGTTCAAAAGTTTGATGAACGGAGTTTTTTTATCAGTACCAGGACAAGTTCGTGGTTGCATTATTGATGACATCTGAATATATTCCAAAAGCCACGCAGAACCCGAGCAGCACTCTTTCAGCAGGCCCAGCAACAGAAGAGGGCACCACCGCAGGGGCGTGGACAAGCTTTTGCGATGACAGTGGAGAACGCACAGACTCGAGGAGTAGTGAATACGAGTAAGATTTAAGTTTTAGCATAGCTATCTATTCCTAGTAATGCTTTAGCACGTGCCTGTTAGTTACATTCCATAGCCTAAGCCTAGTATTGTGTAAGCATGAACTTGTTAGTCTAGATTAGTATCTGGTGCCCAAGTTTTCATAAGCTGTAGTTGATCTTCGTTCTAACCAGGCTCTTTTTCTCTTAAGTTACTTATCTCTCCTTGCCTAGGAAAATATTTTATTTCCTTTCCTGCATGTTCTGCTTAAACAAATCCCTCACCCTTTCTCTCGATTTTTTCTCGTTTATGATTTCTTGATCTCTATGTCGTGCTTCAGCAAACATGTCTTACAACCTCGTCATCTCTACTGCCGGTAATGTTTTGTTTTCTTAATTGCGAGGACACAATTCTTTAAGGTGGGTAGATTGTAACAACCTATTTTTAAAAAAAATTCTAGAGGAATTTTCTGGATTTTTTCGATAATTTTTAATTAATTATTAAAAATGTCCTTCATGGATTAATATTTTTATGGATTAAATTAATTATTAAAATATAATAAAAATAATATTTTTGCGTGTATATTTAATTATTGGATGTTGTGTAATTTTTTTGGAATTTATTGGACTCAAAAACTATTTTTAAATGACGAATAACCCCTCTTTTAATTAAACCCGACTAAACCGGATTAAACCGAACTGAACCGGACCCAACGGAACCCGAACGAACCGAAGCGACCCAAACCCTAAACCTAACGGGTCGGGTCTGGACCCGACCCACCTACCCGCTAACCCGATAACCCAAAACCCCACTCCCCTCTCCCCTACGATCCCCCGTCCCCGCCGCCAACTCCGCGGCCAACCGCCTCGCAACCGCCGGCTACGACCCCACCCCACGACCGGCCCCGACTCCGCCGCAGCCACCCCCACATTCCCCCCTACTCGGCCTCCCCTCTCTCTATAAAACCCCACTTCACCGCCACCGCCATCACCATCACCGCCACCCCCCCGCTGCTCCGGCCACTGACCGCGTCCCCGGCGACGGCGACGACTTCCCCCACCACCGACGTCGGCCCACCACGACCACCCCGAGCAGCCCCGCAGCCACAACAACCGCCGCCACCACCGCCGTGCCCCACCGCGCCTCGTCCTTTTGCGACAACAAACATCCGCGAGGTACCCCTCTTCTAGCTTGCGTAACTCTCTGTACATAGATCCAAATTCCGTTCTGTTGAATCGTACGCGTAGACCGCGTGACCCTCTCGAACTCCATGTAAATAGTTCGGAGTATCGCGTCCGGTGTCGGTCGCAAAACACGACGCAAAAACAGGAAAAACAACATATTTCTAGACTTCAAAAATCGTCCCGAACTCACAAGTTCATGGCCGATTTACTCCCATCCTGTTTATTATTTATGATTTCTATTTGAACAGTTAATTAGACAATATAACTGAGATTAAAACCTTGTAATTAGTTTATTTTATCTTGTTGTGTGTTGTGTTTTATTCGCGGATAAAATTGACCAAAAATTTGGTTATTTAAAACCTAATTTTTTTCGAACTGGGTGTATCCCGCTAAACGAGGCGACTTGGTCGTGTGCGAACTTCACCGAAAGGTGCGCACCGTCAATACGAACGTGTAGAATTTTACGAAAGTTGATTTGGATGTGCGTACACACCGGAATCAACGTGTATCCGTCAAAATCGTCCCATATCGGCCTGTTCTGAAACTCGTTGTAACTTCGTGTGTGCTCGTTGTTTCATAACGAAACTTGCGTCATCAGATTCGTAACATTTTGCTGGTCATGTGACCCAAGTTTGGCATGATTCTGAAAACGTTGACAAAATCCCGTATCGTGGGCCCTACGGCTCCATTTGACGGGCAACTTTATGATCGGATCATCAAAATCCAGTTCTGGATATTCCGTTTGGTTCGTATCGTTGTTATGGACTTGTAGACACTAAGTTTGACGAATTTGGAGGACTTTGTCTCTTGTAAGAACCCTAATTCTGAAAACCATATTAATTATTTTATTAATTATTTTAAACCTATACTTTTGAGCTAAATAGAGAGAGGAGATTTTTATTAGATTTTGTTTTGAGGTGTTTGAGCATTTAGAGGATTTATGGAGCCATTATAAATTTTTTCTGATTTATTTCATGTAGGAGACCCTTTAGACAGTTGCTAGCTTAATGGTGTGCACCAATATAATTCATAAAATTTTCTGTGAATATATATATATATATATATATATATATATATATATATATATATATATATATAATTCTTATTGGATATCAAACCGAAACCGAAACCCACTACCCGTTCAGCCCTACCCGGACCCATTAGAAGAAGAAAATATCAGCAGCAGTAGCAAAAGCCAATTTTGCTTTCCCTATTTCGTGCTTGTGAGCATTCCTATTCCACCGCCTCTAAACCCTATTATTACTAAACTCTCCTCCAAACCGAACCAAAAACCAAAGAAAGAAAGAAACAGTAGAGGCAGTGGCTTTTAAGACCACTAAATTATTTCCCCCACCGCCTCTTATTCTCTCTCTATATATTACAATTCTCCCAAACCTTAACTACAATACTTCTTCCCCTAAACATAACACTGTATTGGAAGTGCACAATACAGAACGTTTGCTTGGCAAGTATACCTTGTCATTGTACTATTATTTATATTCCAGCTAATACATGCATGTTAATTCTGCTTATATAGATGTTTATTTATGTAGATTTTGGACCTACTTTATGAGACCACCCCAGTATCATGTAGCATCAGTAGGTTCATTGGCCGTGACACAGTTGTTACACGAGTTGTGAGTCTCATATAAATCCCGGACTACGTACTGGGTTGGCCTCCTGTACGTATGAGCCGTACGTTAGGGATGACTGCTGATAAACTAGTAGACCTGGCAGTTATTTAGAGATTTTATTGTGTCATGGATATGGCATGCTTAGATCATGGGGTGGTGAGAACAACAAGTAAGACTTTTGGGCTCATTTACACTTTTTTCTTTTGCAACCCAGAAGCTCCGCTGGAGATCTGGGTGGTGATGACCACTATATATTGCAGACGACCTCTGTCGTTCAAAAGACGGTATGCTGATGGGCCCCTGATTCTCCGTGAGAATCATGCCAATCCCATTTATGGCCAGATAGCCCACGTATTGGAAAGTTGTTCTCAAACTGCATTCACTTAGATGGTTAGGCGACCCCATTGGATGTTTATATTTCAGTACTTATTGGCATGTTATTATGTATCTTGTTACGTCCCTCTGAGGACCTGGTCCCTTTCCATATATGGTCGAGCAGGAGTATCCACAGGAGTACGGACCTGTACCTGACTCTACTTACCTGACTGAGGAGGTCTTACCCTCAGAGTAGCTGTGATTTTATTTCCACTGTTTAGAGATTTTGTTGCTACTTCAGTATAGTCATTTTGTAGTGAATTTGTTTTCACCCGACTATCAAACTAGATACTCATCTTGATATTCAGTTATTATTCAGCTCTTTATTTCTACCTATTATTTGTGCTGTGGATGAGATATAGATTTTGTGTGACTTGTTGTGACAGTATATTACAACTGGTGGATTCGGATATTCATAAACAGCGTACGTGTGTATATGGTTTCCATATATTGGAGTTCATATACATACGGTTGGACATGTTACGTATTCCTAGTCCTACGTATTTTGGGACTGGGGCGTGACACTCTGGCACATTTTCGATGCGAAGTGGGCCACATATGGACCCCGCTTTGACAAAAAACTGTCAATTTGCCCCTGTATCCAAATTGGACTTATGGGTAGTCAATCCTAGCTATTTCATATCTTCTGAGAGTGATGATAATGTTTTTTTCAACATCCGGAGGTGTTCTTGAAGATTTCACATACACCGGAGTAACTGAAGGAGTTCAAGCCCTAGGCAAGTGTACCTTGCCAATCTTGCAGTACTTGCTTTATATTATTCCTTTGATTTATTTATATGATGTATCTATTCAACCTAGGACCGTGAGACGTTTCTTAGCGTCCAAACAAGATTCGGGTGTCGATGCCGTACGCGGAGTCGTGTAATGTCACCTAGAGAGTTGATATTACGAACCTATATTTGCGTGCTTGCTTTATCAAGTACGTCATACCATAGGACACTTGACATTATTCATGAAATAGAATCTTCCTGAGTTATTCATGGTGATTCTATATATGTTACAGGATTCGTGACATAGATCTTATATATATCTATCATTATGACTCGCTGCATTAGCTAGAGGTCTTGATCTTGCGTGTTATGGACATGAGACGTCGTGGACATGAGACGTGTGATTACATTGGGTGGGGAGAGTCTTACCATACTAAAGACTGATTATATATATATATATACTACATTACTAGAGGTGCCTTAGACTCTGTCTTTGGCACATTTACTGGCCCTTCGAGAACAAATGCTGCTATGGGTTTCCCCGACACAGAGGCTATAGTAGTTTCAGTCTGAGTATGAATAATGCTCTTACTTGCATTTCACATAGCCGGTTACATATCTTGCCATATTGATACATTTTATATACTGCATTTACTTTTGGCATGTTATTTCTTGTACCTTGTTACGTCCCTCTGAGGACTTGGTCCCTTGCCAGTTTTGCAGCATAGACCGTTGTGGAGCCTGCCTGGAGTTGCCGATGTGTGTTGCTTTGTCTTGCAGGAATTGGTACGAGGTACTTATATCATTTCTTCCGGAGTCATGGTTATTATTCATATTGTTTATTCATCTGCTGATATAGCATAGTTTTATAGACTCATATTCCTTTCTCGAGTTTATTCGAGCTTATGGATTATTGGCGGCCGACTTTAGCACATGTAGCTCATTCTTGTATATTCCGTTCATTGTGGATTGAGGCATAGATATTTATATCTACTTGATTACATAGATAGTGACCCTTCTAATACAGCTTATACGTATTCAAATTGGACCAGAGTCTGGTCGAATACGTAGCTGGCATGTTACGTATTCCTAGTCCTACGTATTTTGGGACTGGGACGTGACACCATGTACCATCCGACAGACCGTGTTCTTCGACAATTCGGGATGAGTCAAATAATTTCCGATGATCCACCGACTGTTGGTTATGAGGCAGCAAATGCAATACAACGAATCCTTGGTCTCGTTGCTGATTAGAATAATCGGTTCGAGAATTATAGTGTGAGGGATATGTCTCCCGGACTAAGATCTGCTGAGGAATGTAAGTTCTAAGTTACTCATTATTCGTATTGATTTAGTGTAAATAGTTTGCTAAAATTTTGTTCACATTATGCAGACATTGGTAACCTGGACTATAGACAATGTTGGGGATGCCTTCTTATGAGCAACCGAGTATACCAATATGAGGAGCAAAGGTTCAAGAGTAGATTCGTAGATGATTCTACTTTGCGTGCTTTTGTCTATGGCATTCATAATTTGGTATGACTTTATTACACTTTAAAAATGACATATACATAGATATGATAAAAAAATTAATTTACATCTTTCATATTTCAGAGTGGTGTATACCAACAATATTTGCAACAACCTGAGATAAATCTTCCCCCACAAAGTCGATTTCTTATGGAGGAACTTGTGACTCGTGTTGATCATCTGGGTATTGGGCGGGAACCTGAAATGCCTCCAGTACAATCACGTCTTCCGCCAGACTATCCGACCGACTTTGTACGACAGAGACACTCTCGTCGTCGTAGGAGGGATGGTGCAGAGGGACCTATTCACCAGTATGCTGAAGCGAGCCCGAATGACCAGTATGCTGGAGCGGGCCTAGTGACCAGTATGCTGGAGCGGGCCCTAGTCATGAGACTGCTGGAGATGAAAGCTACCAGATATTCACACAGTTTTTTTTTTGACTCCATCAGCACCGCTACCTACCCAAACTCAACAAGACGAGGAGGAGGATGAGTAGATGATTTGTAACAATGTTTGATTGTAATATTTGTATGATTTGTAAAATATTTGATTGCAATGTTTGTCAACTTTCATTATCAGACTCACTATTGCAATATTTTTAAGTTTGTATTGAACAATTTTATTTTACTCTCTCGGTTGACTAGTACATCTTCTTTGGTTGTGTCCCATCGCACCACAATTACTACAACGAAGATCTCTCGTCGATGAATCCCGGGGTTTGATGCGGTTCTTCTTTGGTCTTCCGACTTTGCGTCTTACATCTGGTACTCCAATTTCTTCTATAACCAAAGGAGCTTGGATCTTGTAGGAAACTGGAATTGGCTCCATTTTTTGTGCGTATACACTTCTCAAGGTCTCCGTCGAAAATACTGCAGGATAAAAACTATCGATACTAATATTGCAATATCTACAAACAAAATATGCATGTATACATGGTATATAAGTATGGTATCATCTAAAATATGTACAAGATCTGTCGGTTATATTAACAATATAGGTTCTACTTGTTGCACGGTCTATTATTTCAAACTTATAACTATCAATAACTAATATTTTTAGGTGATTCTTCTCTTTGATAATACAAGCCATAGTCTTTAACATCTTCGGACAATAATCTGTGTCTATATTTTTAGCATTCTTTCTACGATTGTCATGAAGTGTAATAATCTTGGCTCTAATACCATCGAGAAGTATTATTATTGGCTTATCTCGTAATTTCTTAATCCAGCTATTGAAACATTCAGCAAGATTAGAAGTGTTAATATCTAATCTAGGACAAGCAGCATACGTTGTTATCCAATGTTCAAATCGACGACTTTTATCGTTTACACCAATAAGCCAATCGTACAACATTATGTTCTTGGCAATTAATTATATCAAACACACTCTTTGCATCCGTTTCATTATATGATCTAGCAAGTGAGTCTATCAAGTGTTGAAATACTGGTTCTTTGGTAACTTTTTTCATGTTTTGTTTAAAATGATGAATACAAAAAAATGAGGAGATGCAGGAAAAATAGCACGAACAACATTTATTAATCCTTTTTTGCTTATCAGATATAAATGAAATTGTACTACAATCATTAAAATAACTTTAAAAATATATTTTAAGAGAGTTTAAAAACCAAGACCAAGAATCACTATTCTCACCTTCATCAACAACATAAGCTATATGATATAATTGATAGTTAGGATCGTGAGCACAAGCAATAAATAAGATACCTTGATATTTAGACGAATGAAATGTAGCATCAATACTAATAACCAGTAAACAGCCCCTTAAAACCCCGTCAATACATGACTTGAAACAAATAAGAATTAGTTGAAAGCTATTGTTTTCGGCAATTTTAATAAAGCATGTACTACCTGAATTTGTCTCCATAATTCTATAACAATACTCCTCAAGACTAGCGTATGCCTCATCATAACTACCATTAATTTCAGCTAATGCCGTCTCTCGGGCTCTCCAGGCTTTGGAATAACTTGTATACGATGCTCCATATATATATTTTTAACAATTTGTGATGGACTATATGACTGGTTATCTCTAATAATGTCAATTATCATGGTCTTAATCCATGCAGCGGTAGCTAGTCGATGACGTCCTGTACTAAGTCTCCCTAAACAAGAATGACGATTTTCTAATGTACTAACTTTAACTATATCGCCATTTCCAATAGATTTGACATATATTCTCCAATTACAATTCGGTTGATCATAACTATATATAATTCCACGAGCATTATTCATAACACTAGCTGAACAACTAAAATTATATTTAATTGCTAAATTACTTATAAAGCTTCTAAAGTGAGAACGGCTAGGAAATGATTGTCCCTTAAATACTTTATCAGTGATATCTTTTACAATATTATCATCTACCGTATAATCTATATTTTTAACTAAATCATCACTATTTCCATCATCGTTGTCACTATCATCATCATGGTTAGATTCATCTGATGAATGACCTTCTTGGGAAAATGAAATAATTTGTTGAGAAGAACTAGCACCCGAACTAACATGCTGGTATTCAGAAAATATTCACTATTTCTATTATCTAATGTTGATGCTACTTTAATAACATATATTTTTATATACCGTGATTGTGAATTAATATCAAGAATATAATTCCATGCATCATCACTATCTATCAAAAAATAATTAGAACCAGAAATAGACTTTCGAATAAAATCATAATGAATAGAACAACGTTCAATAATATGATTACGTATTTTTTCAAAACTAATATTCTGATAAGTTAAAAAAATTATACTTTCTCCTCCTTCGTAATTTAACCCATTTAGTTTACCGCTGTGCGAGCATACTGTAACACCCTATTTTTTAAATTTTTTAAAATGAGTTTTCTGGATTTTTGGTAATTTTTAATTAATTATTAAAAATGTCCTTCAGGAATTAATATTTTTATGGATTAAAATAATTATTAAAATATTACAAAAATTATATTTTTGGGTGTATTATTAATTATTGGATGTTGTGTAATTTTTTTAAAATTTATTGGGCTCAAAAACTATTTGTAAATAGCTAAAAACCAATGATTTAATTAAACCGTACTGAACCAGGCTCAAACTGGACTGAACCGGACTGGACCAACCCAAGCTAAACCGACCCAAGACCTAACGGGTCGGATCAGATCGGACCCGACCCGACCCGACCCGACTCTACCCGACCCGACCCGACCCGACCCGCTCCCCTCTCTCTCTCCCACGAATCCCTCAGCCCCCGATTCCCCGCTCCCTCCGCCGTCACAACCGCCCCGCCCCCGACTCTGTCGCGCCGACTCCGCGGCTACCCCCATGACCCGCCCAAGACCCTCGCCTCTCCCCTTCCCTATATAAACTCCTCCTAGCTCTACCGCTCCCCTCCCGCCACCGCCATCCCCATCTTCTCCGGTTACCAACTCCGCCCGCACTCGACGACTCCGGTGACGACAACCGCCATCACCCCAGCACCGACGACCACGACGAACCCCGCCAACCACCAACAGCCGTAGCGGCCCCCAGCAACCGCCGCCACCGTGCCCCTCCGTCGTGCCTCGCCGCGTCAACCTGTCGCCAACGACAACAGCGAGGTACCTGTCTTCACGCTCGTGTAACTCCCTGTGTATTGACCCGTTTTCTATTCTGTCAAATCCTGTGCAAATACCACGTGACCCTCTCGAACCCCGGGCAACTCGTTCGGCGTATCGCGTCCTATGTCGGTCGTAAACCGCGACGTAAAAACCGAAAAAACCTCCATTTCTGAAAATTCAGAAATTCGTCCTGAACTCGCAAGTTTACGACCGTTTTGCGTGCAACCTGTTAACTGTTTTCAAAATCCACTTAAACAGTAATTTAGACCGTATAACTTAGTTTTAAAACCCTATTTTTGTTTAATTTTTGGTGTTGTAGATTATGATTAATTCGCGGGTAAAAATGGCCAAAAACTTGGTTAATTAATACCCTAATTTTTTCTGGAACTGGGTGTGCCCCGCTAAACGAGGTGACTTGGTCGTGTGCGAACTTCATCGAAAGATGCGTGCCGTCGATACGAATGTGTAGGATTTTGCGAAAGTTGATTTGGATGTGCGTGCACACCGAAATCAACACGTATCCGTCGACAACGCCCCATATCGGCCCCGTTCTGAAACTCGTTGTAACTTTGTGTGTGCTCATCATTTTGAAACGAAACTTGTGCCATCGGACTCGTAGCATTTTTCTGGTTCTGTGACCCAAGTTTGGTTCGATTCTGAGAACGTTGACAAAATCCCGTATCGTGGGTCCCACGGCTCCACTTGACGGGCGATTTTGTGATCGGCTCATCGGAATTCAGTTCTGGATATTCCATTGGGTTCATATCATCGTTCTGGACTTGTAGACACTAAGTTTGACGAATTTGGAGAACTTTGTCTCTGGCACGTTTTTCGGTGCGAAGTGGGCCACATGTAGACCCCACTTTGACCAAAAATTGTAAATTTTGTCCATGTGTCCAAATTGGACTTATGAACAGGCAATTCTAGCTATTTGATGTCTTTTGAACATGATGGTAGTATTTATTTCAGCAACGAGAGGAGTACCTGCAGATCTCGCTGATACCAGAGCAGCAGTTGGAAACCAAACACCAGGCAAGTGTACCTTGCCATACTTGCAGCACTTGTTTTCTATTATTTCTTTAATTTATTTATCTGATATAAATGTTTAACCTTGGACCGTGTGACATTACTTAACGTCCGAATAATATTCGGGTGTCAACGTCGTACGCGGAGTTGTGTAACGTCACCTAGACATGGATATCGAGACACTGTACATTTTCGTGCTTGCATTATCAAGTACGTCATGCCCCAGGACACCTGATACTATTCATGAGACAGAATCTTCCTGAGATATTCATGGTGATTCTGTATAGGCTACAGGATTTGTGACATAGATTTTATATTCATAGCTATCATATGACTTGCTGTATTAGATATGATCTTGCGTGACATGGACATGAGACATTATGGACATGAGACGTGTGATTACATTGGGTGGGGAGAGACACAGGCTACAGGTTGATTATATATATATATTTATTATTGTGAGGCCGTAGACTCTACATCAGAGCTAGGCACATTACGTGATATTACTGCTACTGGCTCCCCGACACAGAGCTTGTAGTGGTCTCAGCCTGAGTACTAGTGATGCTCTCACTTGCATATCACATAGCTGGTTACATAGTTGCCCTATTGATACATTTTATTTACTGCATTTATTTGGCTTGAGTTATTCTTGTACCTTGCTATGTCCCCTGAGGACCTGGATCCGGATTATGTCCCCAGGTGTAGCAGAGGAGATCTATCCCGAGGTATACGGGACATGAGCAGAAGCAAAAGCAGGAGCAGTACCGTTGCCAGAGGATGAGGTGATAGCCGATGATTTCTCCTAAGTATCTGCTTTATCTATACTCAGTCTTTGTTGTTGTTAGACTCTTTTATTTCCTGTCTATTGAAATGTTGTATCAGACTTATTATCGGGTTGTTTCCCGATATACTTTATTTGAGACTTGATGTTGGTTATATTTCATTATGCTGATATTGATCATATTTATCTTCTATGGATGAGATTAGATTGTGACATGTTTTGTAGACCTTTATTGTTGTTTTATAACTTAAGTACACCTTGATGGGTCCATTAAATTGGATTTGCTCATTAGAGTGTGCTGCTGACCATTGCCACGTGGCTAGTCCCTCAGTATTTTGGGACTGGGGCGTGACACATACAATTCTTACGCTACGATCTATGACGGTTGAGAACTTTTGCTACAAGAAACTCAGATGAACTTTGGCTGCAAGCAGAATATTTTTTTAGTGTTGGAAGCTTTGCTAGAGGCAGAGAGACAGAGAGAGTGCTGAGAGCTTTGCTAGAGGGAAGAGAGGGAAGAGAGTGAGAGTGTTGCATGATTTGGTTGAGATAGAAAATATATAGAAGTTTGTATTAGCCGTTGTGCAACGGCTATAATCCTCCCCCCAACCCTCAACGACTATAATTCCTCTCCGCCCCCATCCCGAGAAGCCAACGACCGAAAATTAATTTCCTCCCTCTCATTCGCCAACTAAGTTGGCGGGCTCTGCCTCCAACACACCTAGCTCGCCAACTCAGTTGGCGAGCCCTTTGATCTCCCAACAACCCGCCAACTCAGTTGGCGAGTTCTCCTCCCATCTGCCATTTGTCAAAACTTTTTCCCTTTCTCGCAATTATCCGAAAATTTATTACTTTATTTGAAAAAATTCGTTGATTTTTCAATGTACAAGTTAGCTCTAGTTGTAGTGCTATGTTCTTTTAAACGAGTGAATATGAGTTTAAACCCCATCTTTGGTAAATCTTTTATATATTTTGAATATATTTTATGTAATAATTTTGTTCAAACTCTTTTGTAATATTTTGAAAATATTAACTTTATTTTTTTGTTTGAGTTATAGTATATATCTTTGCAAATGAAATTTAATTAAAATTTCTATAATATTTTTTTATTCACCGGATTATGAACTAAGTTATAAAAGAAAGATTCGAATAGTACCTAGAGCATAGCCTTAAAAAAATTTAAATCATGTCCCTGTCACTAAAAAAAAGTCTTATCATCCTTTCTCCAACCCAAGCCAATAAAGTTGACCTCTGCACTATACTCTCCACTCCAGTTTAAAAAATAACCCCAAAATTTCCACAAATCCTAAAATTACAAATAAAACCTAATACACACCGGAGCTCGAGGGGCTATTTATTTATAAAATAGAATTTCCATCGCTCCCCAGAAATAGAGTTTTTCTCGCTTCCGGATCTCCAGAAGGAAAAAGCAGCACCAGATCTCCTCCTACTGTCACTCATCAGTCTCTCTCTCTCTCTCTCTCTCTCTCTCTTCCTTTCTCAGGTGATGAGGAGCCGCCGCCGCCGATGGCTGGCGATTTCTCTCCTCCCTGCGATCTCCCTGTTCCTGGCTCTTTCCCCCTTCGCTTCGGCTTTCGCCGAGGAACTGGAGGCGATCAACGCGACGGAGGCCGCCGTCAACGGATCGGCAAAGGACAGCTTCGCGGAGATGTTCGATCGCGCACTCCAGAAGGAGTTCCCGGAGAGCGAGCACGAAGAAGGAGGTAAATTCGTAGATCCGAGTCGTTTTCTTTTTTCTTTTCTGTTCGTGATTCGGCAATGTGATGTGGCACGATGAATTGGGGTTTTTGTTATTGGATCTCGAAGGATTTCTAATCCTTGAGAGTAGTAGTAGTTCAATTTTGGTTTGGATCGGTGTCAATTTTGATATTGTGCAAAAAACAGAAGCAGCAGGAAAGAGTAATTTCTGGTATTCACATAGTTTCAAGAAGAGGGAATTGGTTTTTAGGGTTAGGGTTTTAAATCTTAATAGTTTATGCATTTGTTTATTTTCTTTCAATAAAATGCTTCCCTTAGATAGTTCGTTCCTCGAGAAAATGATATTTCCTTAATTGGAAGCTCTGTTGATCGTTTTTGCCGTTCATATTTTATCATGAGATTTCATGGTATCCATTAACGGAACACATAATACAATAGGGATAAGAAGTTGTTCTAGGCGAAGCTATTTTGGTGGTCTAATTCATTTGTTCTACATGCAGAAACTGATCCTGGCGGTTTCAACAATAGTGTTACTGAGAAACAGGTTAGGCCTGCTAGTTCTCCAATTCTTTAATTATGATACATAATTTGACTTTGCACGCACTTGCACACTTTTGTTGCGTGCATATCTTTCTAATTTCTACATACCTGGTGGATTCCAACCAGGAAAGAATAAGCTTCGCCCCATTACCATTCCAAACTCCAGAGATATGTTTACAATGCGAGCTCCTCATGTCATATTAACCAATATCTTCGATATCGATAGATAAAATGACCCTCATTTTCACGATTACTAATGGTATATTCTAATGCATGAAAGTTATAAACTGTTATTATATATATTTTTAATACTCTAGGCATATAGTTACGTGCTGTTACTATATTTTCATCATTTCCCTTTCATTCCAGTTATTAAGAATTATTATTATATTATTCTTAGCTCAGAGAAAGAAACCCTTACTCTATGATTTTAATGGGTTTCCTCACAAAACACTGACATAATACTCACGTGGGTCAGTTCTCATCCACAAATATAGCCCCTGTCATTGATCATCTCCTTTTTTGGTACCAACGACATAACCTGAATTCCTACCCCCATTTAAACCGCTTTAGTTGTCATCACCATCAGCAAAGGAATCCCGTTATTCTTCACTGCTTATTTCTCTTAATCATGTTATGCTTAACCATTCTATTCTTTAAAGAGCTCTTATTTATGAGGCGAAGTTTGAAGATGTTAGTGGTGACTTATATAAGATACAAACAAGTGTCTTGGAGTTGTAAACAGGAACTGAACTTGGAGGAAGCAATGGATAGTATGTTTTATGTCAACGAGGACAAGCATAATCTTTGATTGAGGTTTTGAAGTAGTGTTAGAATAAATTATTAACTACGTGGTGAAAGATACTACCTTGTGGATAATTGTACCTCTTTATTTAAAGGATAATTTGGTGATGCCAGTATTGTCAATTGTTGATATATGAATATAATACTATTCAGCCATCTGATTTTAAACCAGTTAATCAGCACTAAATTTCAGATTGCGTAAATTTCCTAAACTAGATCATGCACTAATGCTTTCCTGTTCTTCACAATGTAGCCATTGTACGAGAGTTTTTTGTTGACAATAATTCAACTGTTATGCTTAGAAACATGCTGAGGCTCTAGCTTGCTTTCCTTCTTCCTTGTTATTCTAGCTTTCAGATTAGGACCTATGAAACAAAGAAACATTCAGATTTTTCACTAGGTCAATGAAGCACTTACAATATTTTCTTTATTTTCTTTTACACCTCCACTCTGAAACTTAACAAGTCAAGATCTGAGTCATAGAAAGGGCCATTTGTTTTTTTGTTTTTTTTTGGGGTGCAGATAATTTGTTCTGAAGTCCTTTTCTCTATGTATGTTGTTGTATCAGGCAGTTTTGGAAACTGTAGCTAGAGTTACATCAAAGAAAAATGAGACCAAAGAGGAAAAGTAGGTTATTTTCCCTTGTGAAATACAGTCTGTTTCCTTGTTGTATATAGTTTATTTGTCATACATAATTAGTTGATACATACTTATTTCAGATCATTTCAGTTTCAAAATTTTATTAATAATGAGAATCAGGCCGAGGATATCCCTACATTAATTGATCGAAAGGTATGTATTGGTCATTTCTCTGATTTGGTTCATGCCTTAAACTAATGTGGATAACCTGTTGGTTTATGTGCCTCAAGTGAGATTGTCTTAAAAGTTAACCTATTTTTATGACAAAACTTTGTTTTCCAGGATAATGTTTTCATCATATCAAATCCCAAGTCAAAGTATCCTATACTACAGTTAGACCTGAGGTATGTCGACTGATTTTGAACTTTTCCCTCTTTTTGATTTCTTCATCATCATGGCTCTACGGTAAATATCTTTGCTAACTTTTTGTGGTGATATCAAACGATGCCACACTATTCTATAAGATGGACCTAAGCCCAGCTCAGTTTGACCAGACCCTAACCATGGAGCCTTGGGCCTAAGCCGCCACAACTACATAAAAGCTTTTGTAAATTAGGGTGAATGTTTTAGTTAATTAAAGGTTACACACATTTTGTCTCATTGTTTTGTTATACTTTGGATTGTAAGGAAATACATAATTATTTATTTTTCTTAAATTTTAGTTTATGTATACTTGGTGGGTTGTTTAATTAATTGGTGATCAAATTCGTTTAATTTTGTGTTTAATCATCGTCATTCAAGCATTCTCCCATCAGAATGGACTCGACTATAGAGTATAAGAAAGCTCGATACAAGATTTGACAAAGTTTAATGACTGGCTGTCGATCTAACATCAACCTTCTACGTTGGTACCAAATTCTTAGTCAAGGTAACTATGAGCATAAAAAGTCCATGCCATATAACCTAAGTGACCAGTTGGTAGGTTGGTAGACCTTCCTTTTTGGATTATAGTTTAAGCTCATGCAACCAAGGAGCACCATCCAAGTTCTCCTATACTATAAAGAGCCTAGACGAAGAGGTCTTGCATATGTTAAATGTTAATCAATAAATTCCTAAATGGTAATTTCCTAGTTCTTATTAGTTTATAGAATTTTATTATTATGTTAAACATATATTTATGATTTATTTTTTTGATTTCTTACTCAAATTTACTTAACTCTGCATAGACCTTGTTGGCTCTCGGCCCTCACTTGGCACCTAGCCTCCGCTTCCGTCTTTTAGAAGACATATACGGTACCTTAGAAAGAACATCTAAATCGAGACGGCTTTCAGATTAGAATATCTGATTATTGCAAGGATACAAATACTTATTATGACAGGTAAAGTAAAACTGATGTTATTAATGTATAGGAATATAATTATACTGCACTGAACCAAGCAACACAAGTTGAGTTCATGGTCCAATGTAATTGCTAGATCCAACAAATTTCCTGTCGTATTCCTCAACAATCCATGTCAGAACATCTTTCCTCTCTAGTTCAGAAAGCTATCGATGTGACTACATGTATTGACATGTTCTTTGCAAATATTGGTACACATACCTTTTGGGCAGAGGAATTAGGATCAAGAATCAAGGAATTGGTACCAATTCTTGCCAAATGCCATTTTGGCATTATCAAACCATCCTTGTTCCTTGTCATATTTTTTTTTCTTTCATTCCTCTTTGAAAGAAGAACTAGAAGAGGAATCCTGGAATTAAGGAATTAGTCATAATTCCTTTTCCTAGGAATCAAGGAATTAGGCCTCATTCCTTGATTCCTGGATTTCCTAGTTTCGCTGTCAAATGGTGCTAATAGGAATAGTTAGGATGATTTGACCGCAAGCCAGGAATTATAGTTCATCGTGTTGCAATAGCTTTCGGTAGGAATGTACGAGGAATAAAATTTAGTCCTTACTTCCTCATTCCTCAACTGAATTCCAGTATCCAAACAGTATCAAAAGGTTTTTGAACCAGTGACCCGAAACCTTGAGCAGGAAGGCGTCCGGTTCAACTATAAACCCACCGGTTGGACCAGTAACCAAAACTTGAGCTGGTACATGTCCAGTCCGTGTCTGATAACTATGATCAGCTTACCTTAGCCCACTATTTGAGTCTTCTTTGTGTACCTCTATTAGCACAGATGTTATTTATCGTAATCCTCTCTTCAGAGGCATGAGTAGCACATGAAATATTATTTGCAGTTTTGCACACCTTAACCTTGCTTCCTTCGTCCACTTTATGGAATCCTTATGTCCAATATATCTGATGTTCACACTTTTTCTTCATGTTTTTCTTCACTTCCTTTTATTCCTTGCTATTAACTGAATATCATATTTGCTATTGCAGATACATGAACTTTTTAGAGATGACATTATTCTTAATTGCTTATTAATGCAGGTTGATATCTGATCTTGTGGTGGTTATCGTATCTGCTACTTGTGGCGGAATTGCCTTTGCTTGTGCTGGACAACCGGTCTGTATTCAGCTACTAGTTCTTTGATAACTAAATGCATCTTTGTATTGGACGTCTTGTTGAGAAAATAAGAAAGGCAAAGTCCTGGACATTTATAATTTAAGTGTCTGAGGTTTCGTGAATATGTTACTAGTCTTGTTTTACTCATCCAATTGTTCATGTAATGGACCTATACTTGTTGCAGGTGATTACTGGATATTTGCTTGCAGGGTCCCTCATTGGACCCGGGGGGTTGAACTTTGTCAGTGAAATGGTGCAAGTAAGGTGCTTTTACTTTTTCGGAACTTCTATTATAAGTGCTTTATACATTATCAAGCTAGGTTAGGATTAATTAAGCACAGGGCTAGTAATTTTACTAAGTAAGTGTGTTAATTTAGGAAACATGTCTCCGTTGCATTGAGCTTTTATCCTTACAAAGAATGGTCTTGAACAAGGACTCCATTTGCAGGGTTCTTAAATTCATTGAAAGTTCAGTTCTTTGAGTTCTCTTGTGAAGAACTCTCTTTTAATGATTGTATTCAATTTGGATCTAGGTTCAGTTTCAGCAACGTTCGGCAAATTACCCATTGTTGAATCTGAAAACTTAGCCGGACATATTAGCCAGTCGAAGAACTATCTGATGGTTAATTTCATAATACTTAACAGGTAATATTCTACAATAATTCTGACTGGTGGTCATGACGATTCCCTAAAACTAGGGTCCATCACATTGGAACTACTCCTTATTTACTCGAGGAATATCATGTTCTTGGCATATGGTTTGATTGAGACTGGTCATGACTTAAAATAGGTTGTCTATTAAAAGATCTAAGTCTTGTTCAGTTCATGGAACATCACATCGTAAACACAATTCTGCACTGCCTAATTGAGGCTGGTCAAGTGTGGTGACTCGTAGATCAACAGGTTTGCATTGTACTGGCTAGTTTATCTTCTTCGGTTTTGAAGTTCATATAATAACTATAATTATTTGGTAATCGATTTAGTAGTTCCATCATCATCATATATATATATATATATATATATGATGGTAGTGATTCAACTCTCAGTGAGGCTTTATTAGGACAGTGTACCGAATGTGTATCTGTTTTCCCTGAATTTTGGCCGATGCAGTTGCCAGTTATACTAGACAATAAGTTTCTGCTCATGAAAAGTTTTTTTGGGAATAATGTAAATATTTAATTCTCATCACTACACTAGAGTGCTTAGTGGCAGAGAATTTAACATGGTATCAGAACAACCCATGTTTGATTCCTCTGGTACACATTTAAGTATATCTTATAAAAAGTTACATCACAATGTGAATCCAGCTCTCTGGCTAAAACGGGCCTCAACCTGCAGTAGTGTGTTGGAATAATATAAGTATGTAACCCCTCATCACTCATCACAGCTCCAGAGGTTTGGTGGAGTGTCAGGGACTGTCAGAAGTTTGTTGACATCAGTGTTAGATGAACCAGCATCGAATCATATAAGGGAGAAGTTTAAGGTCCAGGTTGAACCGAGGTTTAAAATGTACTTATATATTTATATATTTTTCTAAAATTAAGTTTAAATTCATAATATCAAGTCTCAATGATAACTACCTTTATTTATTTATTTATTCCTGTGCATAAATTCAATAGTACGATAGCAATATAGTTGGAACTAAGAAAAACAAGGTCAGAATGTTTAAGAAAAGGCAAACAAATAAATAATTCAAACTGTCCAAACTAGTTTATCTGTGACTGATCACTGTTCAACCAGATCTTATCTTAAGGCGGCTTCACTT
Source organism: Iris macrosiphon (assembly GCA_036927795.1). Lineage (NCBI taxonomy): Eukaryota > Viridiplantae > Streptophyta > Magnoliopsida > Asparagales > Iridaceae > Iris > Iris macrosiphon. The sequence continues at coordinate 1,119,581 of JAYESA010000009.1, forward strand.
TTCTGATCCCACTTTGATGCAAAACGGGTTCATGGGTTTCAGAAAATCAGCCCACTTGTGAGTTCCCGGTTTGGCCCGTCTCTTAGAACAGTGGTTTTTATATGTTTAAGTGGTCTTATTTGGCCAAAAGATTTCTGGAAGATTTCAAAGTTAAATATCCTAGGAATTACATGTATGAACCCTAGGAACTGTATTTCTAGTGGCCTCGACTTAACCTGAGGACCATCCACTCAAGGCCATATCACTCTATATAAAATGCTTGAGGGGCTGACCTTAGAGAATGATCCCTATTGTCCTCGTCCCTCCCTTAATGAGTTATGGGAGGGAAGAGGCCCCTTGTAATACTTGATGCAGTCAAAGTTTTTTAGTAGACTTCATTCTTGCTTATTCTTCCATTTTTTGTGATTCAACAGGAAGGTAAGTTATCTTAAGTAAGCCCATGAGGATCCATTGATAGTGTAGTTATCCGTTGAAGATCCATCGTAAGATCTTCTAGTTGCATGATGGGTTTCAGACTAAACTATATGAGAAGGTTCATATTAATTTGTTTAGTTGACTTAATTTTCTGATATAGTTCAATAAATTAGTTTCTTGCCAAGCTTCAGGCCCATATATGTCAAGCTATGTTTAGAAACTTAATTAAAAATCTAATCACGACATTAAATAACTAATCAAAGACTTCAACCACCACAACATAAATGGATTAGTGAAGTAACTAACTAATGTGCCAATCATCTATACATCCTTATGCAAACACACATCTATGGCGGTGTACACACACATAGAAGACATTTTTGTATCTGATCAAGGTCAATGTGAGTTTCAATAAGTAATCTTACTATTGCTTATGCTCGGCTTGTTTAAATCTTGAACTGAGCTTTTACTTGATAAAATGAATCAAATCGACCAGAGCTCCTTACAAACAGCATACTCAAATTTACAGCCTTATGATACTATATCAACTTTTCTCAGTGCTTATTGTTTCAAGATATTGAAAATACATATTTCGAAGTTATCACGGGTTCTAGTACTTATACATCTCCTTATGCTAATGTGCTATTCATTGTAGGTTGAAACAGTCGCTCAGTTTGGTGTAATATTTCTTCTTTTTGCATTGGGTCTGGAGTTCTCTACAACAAAGGTTATTTTTTGTTGTTATTGATACTAAGTGAAATTATTTGATAAACATATCCTTTGGAATTTGACAAATGAGATATTGATTTAACTTTTTAACATTGTCACCAGCTTCGGGTTGTTCGGGCTGTTGCTGTCCTTGGAGGTCTACTCCAAATATTTTTGTTCATGTGCTTATGTGGCATAACTGCATCGGTATGTTAACGTTTTTCTGAAGTACTTTTGCTTATTTAGTGCTCAACATCTTTTTGAGATTTTCCAATATGATTGTAAATCCTAAGTTGTATGTATAATCTATTGAAGGACTTTACTGTGATATATCCAATATTCCTCTCTGTAGACAATCCATAGAAGATCGGAATTGCTTGATAATATTTTAAGGATTTTATGATCTACTTTATAAAAATGTCATTAGCACAAATGTTAATTCATATTTGTGGCTATTTATTCATGAATATACTATTATTCTGTACAGGAAAAGTACAATTTGATATCTCTGACTGCCTATCTTATATTGCTGCTTGAAGTCTGTTCTCTCATCTTTTCAGCAACACTTATATAAGTTGATAATATCTTGATTTCTGTCTAACCTGAGATATCCATTGAGCTGCTTATAGCATATATAATTTTTTGCATTCCTTTACATGATTCTGCGTACTTTGTTGGCGTTCATAGGGTAATAAAGTAGACCTTTATCTGTATTATTTTTGGAAGAATGCTTATTTATTGTCCTTTCTCGTTGATGTTGGTACTCAAAAAGTAAAAAAAAAAAATCCACATAACCGAGGCTTGTACAAATCCTATTTTAGTCTCGCGAGTTAGCCTCGTTGTCAGCTTTGTTGTAAGGTTTGAAGGCTGATTAGCCTTGTTGCAAGCTTCTACTTTACTATCTGAGCGGTTACATGGCTTTAATTGTCACACTCTGATTCTTCAGAATCGATAAGTAAGAATAGGAAGAAATAACTCTTTTCTTAATAGTTTGCAACGGAGTACAAATATCTTAGTACAATTGAAATGTCGTCTCGGCTTACATTCTATGAAATAAACAAAACAACTGACTGACAAGCTGTCATGAAATAACATTATCGTTCAATATATCATGTTCCTTTATTACATTGAAATCAAAATGCCTTTAAAAGAAAGAGATTCAAATACTTTGAATAAGAAGAGCTTTAAGTTTCTTCACGAGACGTTTATCGTCCTTAGGTACTTGCGTTGTTTCCAACACATGTGAAAGACTGGATCAATACATTTGGTAATGTGCTGGTGAGCGGTACCAACCCAACTCACTAAATCAACATAGTAAATATGTGAAGAAGAACATTTATTAAATTACTCTTTCTATTTTGGATTAGAGTCTATTAACAGTTCATATTCGACAAATATAAAATAAAAGTAGTAAACGGGATCATATCACTTAAAGAGTGATTTTTTATCCACAATCGATTTGTTCGTCCCTGCATAAAACAAGGATTAGCACTTATTGTTCATGCAAAAATAATCATTAGCATGCAGCCTGTCTATATGACCGTCATTGGTGATTCCGACACCATAAAGGACTATATAAGATATTACGACACGTCATTCCAGTCCGGGTAGCTAGTCTCACTGAAGGTCACACAATACCCCGTGCTTGAAATACGTTTCGCATAATTTTCTCCTAGGCCGATACGGTCCCGGTACCCCAGATGTCGTTTTGAGAAAAGCTAAATCTTGTGCACAAGTTGTTCATGACCATGCAAATACGTATGCATTTTAACTATAAAAATATTATGCATGGTACAGAAACTGAAATAAAGTAATACAGATGACCTACTTGTACAACAGTTCTTTACCTGAGTCCATTCCCGCAATATTTTTAGTTTCCAATCAATGTTATACCGATTGACGACCCATTGGTCCCAAACCATTTTCAACTATTCCGTGGTACCAAATCACATCCATATCGCTTCTATACGAAGCTTTTACTATATTATTCTCGTGCATAGATGCACTCAACAATTTACAGTTTCAGTGTTTAAATTATAACCAATATCAACATACGTGTGGCTTTCATTTATCTGTAACTTCTACTAGCCATCATCGATCTAAGAACGTTGCAAGGAAACACAAATTTCTTTTTATTAAGACGTGAAGGAAAGGAAAGAAAGGTTAGAACCAGCCACCGACTAGAAAATTGTCGAGAGAAGGAGAATCACTTCGCAAGGATCAAGCCTCAGTTACGCGTCCTCCTGCAATGTTGGTCCTCCTGCAATGGCACCAACATCGGATCAATACGCTTTTTCTATCTTTCCTTTCTCTTTTTCTCATAATTATCAGAATGAATACAGAAATCGATAAAAACGGACAATAATAACATTCATCGAAAGCGACAATGAAAGTGCGTTTATCAAAACCAAGAAGTGAAAACGTCTAACTAAAACTATAATGAAATATATGGGAATAGCCTCTTATATAGAGTTAATTCGCTAAGACACAAGCCACTACATTTTGGACTTATTACAACAGACGTCAATCCATGAGTAGGAAACGTTCTCCATGCATTTGTTCCGATCCGATTAGATGCCGAAAGGATTCCTCAATATCCAGTTCCGATGATTAGATGCCGAAAAGATTCCTCAATACCCAGTTCCGACTGTCATACTAGCCACAAACCAACATAGTGCACCATCAGGAGCGGGGCACTGCAATAATGCCCCTAGAAGTCTATAAATAGCCCTTTGAGAGCTGAATAGAGAAGGTCGGACACTCTATTGACTAAAGAGGGAATTGAGAGAGCTTTACCCTCTGCATCTCCAAGTAGAATTCGGATCGTCAACGGAACAAAGTGATCGAGCATTGATCACACTTCCACCTGCACGCTTCCCAAGAATTGTTTTAAGTTGTAGAGATTCGTAGTAAGCTCTCGTTGAAGAGTTGTAACTCATCTACAAATCAATACAAGTTTTCTTTTTAGTGTAATTTGTACGGAAACCAGTCGCACCAAAAAAATTAGCATGAAAAGTTAAATTTTCAATTGTTACATGTTCTTAGATTAACTATTGTTCATAGCTGTGAGAGTCTGGATTTCAATTTTTCTGTTATTCTAGTGGGGATGTTTCTGATATTGGTAGACATACCTTGAATTTGCAGTTATGTGGTGGTAAGCCGTCAGAAGGGGTGTTTGTGGGCGCCTTTTTGTCAATGTCTTCAACTGCTGTGGTACTTATCTAAAATTTCATCAGAGTTTGTGATATTTTCATCGGAATTGTGATATTGGTTTACTTATCTAAGATATCTTCAACTAAACTAATGTGGAATGTAAATACATATTACCTGTCTTTATATAGGTTTTGAAGTTTCTGATGGAGAGAAACAATATCAATGCCCTTCATGGCCAAGTTACTGTGGGCACTCTTATTCTCCAGGTAATAAGAATCTCCTTCCTGTTTGGTAAATACTTTGTCTGAGGTTTAAATCTTTGCAGACAGATGATTCAAATTCTGACTGATGCTGTCTTTGAACTCAGGACTGTGCTGTGGGTTTGCTGTTTGCATTGCTTCCAGTTCTTGGTGGCTCTTCTGGTGTTCTACAAGGAGTAATTTCGATGACTAAGTCGTAAGTGATTGAAAATATATAAAATGGATTTTCTTTTGTGAACTCTTGTTCTTTTGAACATTTATGAGACCTATTTCTGATCACTGCCAATTTACTAGGTGCATTATAGTGCTATTTGTTTAGTGCATATCTTTTCCCTGACTTGCTTCTTTGATCCTGAATGAACAGCTTTATGTGGTTGCGGCCATTGTAAACTTTCGTCAATCATGATTCATCTATAAGGTTTTTAAGTGATATAGTTTTATTGCTAAGAGACATAGGATCACCATGATCAACCACCTCTTGACAATTTTTAACTGTTGGTAACTTGGCTAGGCACTCCTTTGAAACTATATTTGTTTCAGTGTGAAGAACTGTAGATAGCTGTAATCTTCTCTTATTCTGTTTTCCCTTATTTCCTCCACATTATGGGATAATCATTCAGCACTGTGTTGCTTCCATGAGCAACAATGAATGTTGGGCATATCCCATCAATTTGTTTCCAAGAACATTTGCAAAACCATTATGTGACCAATGATTATTTTGTTCTCTGAACTTGTTGCAAAAGCAATATGGACCAAGAGAATGACTCGAGAGAATCTTTCAATTCCTTCAACCAAGGAGTTCACTACAATTTCTCTCACAACCTCAGAGAACCCTTAAAATTTCATAGCAACCCATCATATTGTATCCTTTTTTTCCTTTTCAAAATTGTCATGTTTCTTTGTATATCTATCATGTCATCGTGGCCATATCCATCCGACATGGCCTTGGAACCGAGTACCAAACCTCGTTGGGAACACAATGTATGCTCAAAGCATAGTATGCTAGCTGCACAAACAATGACATTCACAAAATAATCCAAATATGGGGACGTGGCCACTGCACTGATTGTAGCATGTCCATGTATATTTTGGCGTATTTCAGTCGTTTCCAACATAGATGCAGTGTTAATTTTGTATTCCTTGCTTCGTCGGTTGTCAAACTTATCTGGTCATTTACTTTCATCAGCATCTTCTAGTACACTTGAAGTTGACTGATCTATTGTATTCTTCTTATGACAATATGATCACCCTTCCAAATCGGTATTACCGTATTAGTATATCTTAAGATGTCCTTCTCCAATAATAGAAGCCATGGCACCAAAAGGTACACAATTCTCTTCGAGTTTGGAACGTGGCATTCACCTGACTACAGACCTCCTCAACTTAAATTGTTTACAGACCTTATAGTTCCACCAACAGTATCATGAAGGAATTAAGAAGTGAATGATGGTTTTGTCACATGGTAAGAGCAACCATATTCCAAATGCACAAGATTTATTGAATTACTAGAACCACCGTAAGTACATGAAAACAAAAACCTCGTTGACATTCTTGGATTCTTCCATTGCTATCCATCCTAACATTCTAATAAATCTCATTGTGTATCACTTTTCTTTACTAATTCTCTTTTATAATATGTTGTCCAATGCTCTTGCTGCATTAGATGTACATTGATTTTATTGTTCAAACAGTCAAAATAGGTTTACGATTTGTACTTATTAAAAATCCTTTGATGCATGAGCTTAAACTGCAAAATAAAAAAAAGGTCAGTCTACGTAGCCGCCAATTGGCCTTCTAGTTTTTATGTCAAGGCCCTCTCTTGCAAGTGTTGTCTAGGAATTTGGCACCAACACAGAATGAGGGGAATGGGGGTAACTTGTTGTACCTTGTATGCTAGTATCTCTTCTTTGACCAACTCGTGATATACCTGAACCAAAACAAAAGCATTTATCTCATAGTGTCTACTAGATTTTGAGGTCTAACAACTTACGTTTCGATAGAATTTTTAGTTCAAATAGTTTCTACAATCTAAACAAAAACAACAACAACAAAGCCTTTATCCCAAATTTTTGGGGTAAGCTAAAATGATCATTATTTATTGCTACATAATTTACCAATTTAACCAAAATGTCAAGTCTAATGATTGTGCTGATAGACCTACTTCTTTTTCCAGATTGGTCATTCTGTGTTCTTTCCTGGCTATCCTGTCCATACTCTGCCGGACATGTGTGCCTTGGTTTCTTAGGCTGATGATAAGTCTTTCCTCTCAGGTTCATTTTTCTCATCTTAGTGTGTGTTTGTGTGTGTTTATATATAGGTTAAACGGGATATGAGCCATAGGCTCATATTCCTACTTGAGCCAATGCACATGTGTATCACTAGGAATGAAGTGTACTAGTGCACATGGGATGTAGGAGTCCATTCATATTGGTCCACATGTGCATGGCTCATATCCCGTTATATATATATATATATATATGGGTTTTGCTAACATACCCAAAACAGTGTAGGTTAGCATTGTACTCAAAATATTTTCCCCCAAAATTATCCTATAAGGTAATTAATGCTAGGGACATTTTGGTACGACTTATATTTCTAAAATTTTAAATCCATATCCATTATTTTTTTTATTTTTTTTTGGGGGTGGGGGTGGAATACATAAAGTTGACTTATTAAGTGACACATAATTAATGAACATGTTCATTATATGAGTCAACCTTTTGTGTGTTTCATCCAAAATTTATGTCCATGATTTTTAAAATTCAAAATTTTAATGTCTATTCACCAAAAGTGTCCCTAGAGTTAAATAAGAATATAGGATCATCTAGTGGAAAAATAATTTAGGCACAATGCTGACCTACACCATCTTTGGGTATGTTAGAAAAACCCTATATATCATGTTTTGTCAACATTTTTCTCTGACTTGATTCTGACTAGTAATGTGTTGCAGACGAATGAACTTTACCAATTGGCGTCAGTTGCATTCTGCCTACTTGTTGCTTGGGTTTGTATAATCACTTCCCAGTATTTGACTTTATTTTAAATTTTCAGCTTATTAGTTGTAATATTTACCTGTTTTATAGGATATTCCGTTGGCACCTCAAATTATATAATGTGTTCAAAGTTTCTGATTGCTGAGTCTGAGTATGTACACTAGCACTTCTGGCTATGAGCTGGTGGAATATGAATGAAAATGGATAAAATATCAAGCTCGTCTCTTAAACATGCTTTGGACCACATGCATTTGCTTTAAATAAATGAGATTGTTCTTTAGTTGCAAACTAACCTCATCTCCTGTTGTAATAATGCTACTCAATTAAATCAATAATGAAAATGCATATACCTACTTGTAGAGACAATCCAATTGGGGATGATTTGGGGAACAACTGAGTGACTGAACTGAGGGCATTTTACAATTGAATGTGGATAATTAATGAGTAGTGATGCACGCTAGATGAGATTTGGTATCCAAACCTAGATTCGTTTTTATTAGTTTCATTTGAGTTTTGTTTGCTTTATGTATGTTTGGGATATTTGAGTATATTTAGGTCTATTTGAGTCTGAGTTTGATTAAGTTAAGTCTTGTTTTAGTTAGTTTCATGTTGCTTTATTTGGCAACTTGGTTACTTTTTTGCCATGTCTAAGAGTTTATAAATAAGGATGTATTGAAATAATTAATAATTGAATAGTTAATAAATTAATGATTTGAGAGAGTGCATATGAATTGCAATTTTTGTGTTAAGCCAAAGCCCATGTGTGAAGCCTAGTAAACACCAATCCTAAGTGCAAAGACTGGAACTTTAACTTAGAACCAAAGTTCGCAATATCGGTATTGGTATCTAATCCTTCCTGTAAGTATCTGGATTGGCGGTATGGGCACTATCGGCGGTTTCGGGTCGGAATTTTAGATTTTTTGGTTTCGGAAAACAAATAATTATTAATAAATTATTAAAAATTTAGAAGAAAAAAATATTTTATACATTTAGACATGTATTTTCTGGATTGTAGTAAGTTTGTAAATTGAATGAAACAATAGTCACCTTTGTTGATTGATTTACGTGCGATATATAAGTTTTCTTTACACCCTTACTGATTCGTCTTTTTCGTTCAAATTTATTTTTTGCCAAATTGATTGGAAAAGAGAACCCGACGTCGGTAGCGGTTGGTATCGGCCGCATTGGATCGGTTGGCTTATACAGTGATACTGCAAACTATGCTTAGAACCCATCAATAATTGCTCTTTACAACCTAGAAATCATAGCCAGATTTTGTTATTTCAGTAATAGAACAGTCCTTTAACCTTTCAAAAATGCCTTCCAAGCTATATTCCGAAACATCCCCAGACCTATCCTGGATTAAGTGTTATCAGATTCCAATACTTAACCCTATCCTTTGTCCCAACATCACTTTGTTTCAAACCCAAGAGTCCGATTTCACAATTCCGTCCTCTAAACATTTCTTTTATTTAAAAACCTTACAATAGCCTTCAAGATTAATATTTCTCAAATTTCCTAAGTTACAACCATGTTATAACCCATACCCCTAATCCATCTATTCCAAAAATTTATAGATATATATGTTACCCGGACTCCTCCACTTTTAAGGAGAAGTGCCCGTGTCGAGCCGATAGGACATGGGTATGGGTATTGGATCCATATCCGATCCTCCATGATGACAATCGGGAGACTGGTAGTGAAGTTGATAGTTTATTTTAATATGGTAGTGAAGTAGATAGTTTATTTTAATATGGTAGACTGGTAGTAAAGTAGTGGGGGAGCTGAAGGGGCGGTCCCTTAGGGATTTAATTAACTAGTTCAGTAAAGTTTACTAACTACTAGTTTATAATTACATGTTTTTTTATGAAATCTTAGTCATATTCCCGTACTCGTATCCAAAATTTGGATCTTTTTTAGCCGAGTCCGTGTGTCCTTCAATTATGAGTTTGAAGGACCCTACTCTTGGATATGTACCCGTACCGGGGTCCAGGTAACATAGTATATATATCATGACTATGCTTTATGCATGTGACTGACCTCTGGGGTAATTGTAGGGAAACTACATCAGTGGGCCAATAATGGCTTGGCCATTCTATAGTACATGAATAAGTCTAAAATATTGCTTGAAATATTTTTGATTTAATTCTATTTGCTCCTCAACGTAATCATCTCATAGTAATATATGGTTCTAAAATTAAATAAATCGGACAATTTAGAAATATATGATACTTTTATGGGTTTGTAATATTTACTCATTAGATGTTCTTGCTTAGGAGAATGTGGTGGTTTTGGAGAAGAAACAAAGCTATGGTGACTATATTGAAATTATAAAGGATATGTATGATGGAGTTATGACTATCATGCTGACTATTGAAGGAGAAACCAAACCATTTTCCATCATTGTTGGCTTCGCATCAAGGATCAACACTAAGTCTTTACATGTTTGCCTTGTATCTAAAATTACTAGTCATGTTCAGAATGAGCTCCATGTTGTTTGTTGTTTACTGATGATTGTACTTGTATATGGGACTAGAGAAGGGTTGCACCTTAAAATATAATTGTGGAGAGAAACTTTGGAATCTAAGGATTTTAAATTTCGTAAGAAGAAAACAGAGTAAATAAAATCAAACTTTAACCAAACCTCAAACGGAAATGAGAGAATACACATTAGTGGACAAGAGATACCTATGAGCAATAGTTTTTTGTGTTCGGGATCTATTATGCATCATGATGGATAGATTAAGAAGGATGTCCATAGAATTCAAGCACGATGGTTGAAATGAAAGAGTGCTTCTGGAGTTGTTTGTGATTCCAAGATAGTGTTGAAGGTGAATGGAAATTCTATACGACAGCTATAGGATTGTCCATCCTTTATGGATCAGAGTGAGTGTTGGACTACTAAGAACATTTCCAGAGGGTGAGTGTAGATGAAGAGTTGACATTACCTTGAAAGATGGGATAAGAAATGAGTGTGTTATTGGAAAATTGGAGGTACACCAATTGAGGATATGATGAGAGAACATTGTGTTAGCTGGTTTGGATATATGCAACGTAAGCCATTAGAATGTTCAGGTTAGGAGTGATAAGATATTTTACTCAAAGGAGCTGCTAGGACTAGGGCCTAAACAAATTTGAATTGAAGCTGTAATAAAGTTTATGGTTTTTGTTAATGTTGCATAGGACAGCCCTTAACAGACATGAATGGAAGAAAAGGATCAAATAGCTGACCTCAGAATTTTGGGATAAAGGCTTTGTTGTTATTGTATTTGTTATTTTTTACTTTAAGGCGTTACTGATTCTAATTTTTTATTAAACTGGTTCAACTCCTTCTTACTTAAAGCTGGGTAATATTTTGTGTTTCGGCTGGGAAGAAACCACAATTTGGACCTGAAAATTCTAACCTTGGGCAGTAGACGAGCTATATATGCAATTAGTAACCATACCTTGTTATGTGTAAAGTATAAACTCTCTTGATATTCTTTATGAACTAATAATTATCATATTTTGACTACTGTGGACCAAGTTTGCTTTTTCTCTTCGCCCTAATTTGCTAAAACCTCGACCTGTTTTGTATGATATTGAGTACCTTTGGTTTTGTCGTCAGTTTGGAGACCAACTTGTGAGGAAACATATTTTTAGCACATAATTCCTGCTAATTACATTTCTTCATAATGAGGCGAAGTTCTCTGATTGCTTCTCGTTGTACAATTTCAGTGTAGTGACAAGCTGGGCCTAAGTCTTGAACTTGGATCATTTGCTGCTGGGGTGATGATTTCTACAACAGATCTTTCACAGCATACGCTTGAACAAGTAAGTCCTTTTATAATTTGTTTCGTTGACATGTAGGTATGCAGGTACTTTCCTGATTAGCCTCAATTTTTTCTGCACATAATTATTTATGTAATATGTGAGGAGGAAAAAAAAAATGCTATTCTTACTTTTGTGGCATCTGGGCCCTAGTTTTGTGCTAGCCCCACCATGCCCACCCATCATTGAACGGGTAAGGAGGCAGGTAGGCTGTCTAGGTGCCTGGACAAACATTGCTCATATATAATCTCAAAAATTGTAATTACCAAAAATACTAGAGGAAATTGTGACATTTCATTGTTGAGGAAAGGACATTTGTTTTTTCTGTCAAAAGAGAGGACGTGTGCTAAGTTTCCACTTCCCATATTATGGGATCCCTTTTATCGCTATAAGCAAATTACAGGACCTCTGCTTAAGCTTAGAATCACGGTGGCCCTTACTGCTTCTAGATCTCTATTTTCTTTTGCAGATTCAGTGGCTAGTTTGGTATTGAAAATTTTAATGTTGTAGAGGAAAGCTAGAGAGTGAAATATTATGGATTCTTATGGCATTCCAACAGATCTTAAGTCGTTTGATACTAAGGAAGATCCTAGTTGTTTAACTGTTACTTCAGTGTACTATGTTTCTGGCAGTTGTGCAGCAAAATAATGTGACAGTTGGTGTGAGTATTGATCATCTGTACTTTTGATGAATCAATTGTGCTCACTTGATCTCTCCTAATGTGCTTTTTGTTGACTGGTGGTTTTCTGATGCCTATCTGGACTTGTATCTTTTTTGAACTTGAGATGGACATTTCAATTTTGTTGTAGTCTGAAATGTAGTCTCTCAACTATATGTAACAATGCACTAAAACTATAGAGGTTGACCTTCTATATGATAATATATGTTTTCTTATTTCAGGTTTCTTCTTTCTGCAGATTGAACCCATTCGGAACTTCTTTGCTGCCCTTTTTCTTGCTAGTATTGGGATGTTAATTCATGTTCATTTCCTCTGGAACCACGTGGATATTTTACTAGCAGCTGTTATTTTGGTGATCGTTATAAAGACAATGGTTATTACCCTTACTGTCAAAGGATTCGGCTATACAAACAAGACATCATTTCTTGTAATTATGAACTTTTCAGCTCTACAGTTCTTTTACTTTTTTTTGAGATTTTGGAATAGACCTTAACTTCCTCGAAAATTTTGTAGGTTGGCATGTCCTTGGCGCAAATTGGGGAATTTGCTTTTGTTCTTTTAAGTCGTGCGTCAAATCTTCATTTGGTTGAGGTTGTAAATGATTTCCTAGCTCCAGCTTCATGTTCTTCTTATTCTCAATCCAGTTATTGCCCGCCATAAATTAGTTTCCAGAAGCTCAGCCCTCCTTAATGGAGCACGCTGACTTTGCAGCCAATTTGTTCTCAAGCGACATTCACATAAAGCTTTTTGCATGCTTGGAATATACATAATGGAATTTATGAGTGTTTATATTACAGTTTAGCAAGTTATTAGTGATCACTTTCCCAAAATCTGAAAACCATATTTTTATTTGTTATATACAATAATTTGTAATTAAATATCATTCTGGTGGTTTTGCAGGGTAAACTATACCTGCTTCTACTTGGAACAACTGCTTTGAGTCTGGTACACTCGCTAAAGCTCCTACTCCTTTAATTCCTCCACAGAAAAGAATCACACTAAGCTGATTTCAGACAGTGATACTTTAATTCCAATGCAACTGTGTGATAGAAGGCATAACAGTGTCTAGAATACTGTTTAGCAATATCTGTAGCTTTAAATCTTGTCTGTAAATGTTTGCAAAGTGTTTTCCCTAGGATTTGACATTACAAACTCAATATATTCTTGTTTAATGAATTTCTTCAAGAGGCTTATCTGTAAACTCTGTTGTGCAGGTAACAACCCCTCTGCTGTTCAAGTTGATCCCAGCAGTCATTCATCTTGGAGTTCTATTGCGATGGTTCTCACCAGATACCATGCAGGCTGAGGTAGTCATTTGACTGCACCCATTGTCTTGCATGCTTGTGTGTGATGTCGAGGTGCTAAAGGTAGTGACTTGTCTGTCTATACTGCAGGTTGCATATAAGGGTGACAGCATTCGTGCTGACAGTGGTAAGCACATTTCTTTGATGGTCCAAGGACCTCATGATTCATGAAAAATAAAGTTCAAGCTCATGAACAGTCTGGAATAGTGGTTTACCTGATGGGTTTCTTAATACTTTGGATGACAAGTATATAATCGAGCAAAGGAGATTTGACTCAATCTGAACTCGTGGGATAAAGAGCCCCACCAAAGAGCCTCCTTAATACAGCCAACAACGCTGTGCACAGCCAACAACGGCAGGATGGTTGACTGGTGATGAAGTCTGCTATCTGATCAGGTTGTATTTGCTGCTACTAACATCCAATTTTGTGTAAATTAGCTGTTAAATTGTAATGTATTCTATTATATTTGTTTATCTGATGGTCCATAATTGTAACTACCACTATAAGCACAGATCAAAACATAGATCATGCTAATTTAACTAATTCATTTCAAATGGTTCTTCTGCATATCCAATTACTGATCCATCCAAAATTTGTTCTTTGCAACTGATTGCAGGGCATCTTGAGGGGGGTCAGTCCTTTTGAGCAGTAGCACTTTTTATTCCACACTTCTTTTTTGTAAAATTACCTCCAATTTTCTGGCCAAGTGCAACTGTGTAGATAATACCATTCTATAACTACTTACTGGCAAGCAGCTCACTGATTCCAATTTTAGAAACCCTTTCACTTGTATCCTTTTTGTCTCTAAATCTTGTTTCCCTGGAGGACATATTGCACTGCTTGCATTGCAAGATATCATACTGTGTCAGGGTCGTGGCAAATTTCTGCAGTTCTTTAGTGAGAAGAATGCCATTTAAAGGGTCAAGCTCTTTGGTGAAAGACTTGGTTTTCTGATTCTTTTTCTGTATAGGTGACTTCACTTCCGCATTGATGTTCTTTGTGGCTGGAAAAATCTAACCATAGCATCCAACACGAATTAACATGGCAACTACCGTATCCAGATATAGTTACCATATATGGAGTACAAAATACAAATTCTGAGTTCAATACTAGCAAGTCTCGACCGAAAGACTGCATTCCATGTTGATCGGATAAAAATTTAAATTATATTAAAATATTTTAAATATAATTTGAATATATTTTAATTAGGATTTATTATAGATATATTTTTTAGAATTTTGGATATATATGTAGTTAGTATATAGTTAGTTTAAATATAATTTAAATATTGATAATATTTTAGGATTTGTGTACAAGTTGTCAAGTAGTTAGAAGTATTTTAGAATTTTAGAATTTTTATTTTTTCGTGAGAATATACATAAATGGTAATTAGAAGGGGATTTTTTATTATTATTATTATTTAATAAATGATATACATAAGGTTTTAATATGTCATTTTTTGAGTCATTTTCAAGCCGCATACATATGGATCTCTTCTGACTCGAGAAATAACTGTAAGAAATGGGTGTAATAGAAAATATGGACGATTGAACTACTTAATCAGGCACCAAACGCTGACTCATAAGCAATGAACTGTTTATTTTATTTTTATGTTCCTTTCAAATATATAATGATAAATGACAAATACTACCGGAGGTTTATTAAATCAGGAGAATCCAAACAATTGGTTGATTTCTTGAGAAATATCAGATGTTACTTAGATCTTGTTAATAACTTGTAGTAACAAAAGAATATATAGTTTATTGAGTAGCTATGCTTCTGGACACCAATAACATGTTTAGGAGAATGGTGCAGGACATCTTCTGGAATGAGAGTCTCATGTTAAAATATTTTCTACATTACCGAGTGATTTATTTCCCATGACTTCAAGTGATACCTCTCACCTCTATAAGGTGTCAAGAATCCTTCATTTGTTGTACCCAGAATTACATAAATAGTAATAACCTATGATTAAATAAAAAAAGTAAGTGAATGCTAAAACTTTGAAAGTTCCTTATCAACTATTCTATTTCAATACGAGAATTTAGCTCAAGGGACCACAAACACGTTTATCCTAGAAATAGCATCCTGAGAACCCTAGAATAAGATGTCGAACCCTCGTATCCATATAGTACATAAATAAATTGCATGTCTTGAGAGCAAACTCACAAGACGTGTGACAATTTTATGTTTTCTTGTACAATACCTACGTACATGTCACATGTTGTTCGCAAATAATTGGATACGATAACGTAGTCAAGTTCAGCTTACGTCATAGCATCGACGGTAGTACATTGTCTATACCTCAATTTTTAAAATTTTCAACTTTTCAATATCAGTACATTATGTGTAGCTCATTCGAATTACTCTTTATATGACATAGAAGAAAAGAAATGGTCAATACTAAAAGTCACTAAACATAAGAAACCAACATCGGGAACAAATTTGCTAAACAAATAATAATCACCTTTAAGTTCTAAAGAAACTAATTAAACCAAATCTCTAACTCATGAATCTAAGATTGGTCTCAGACAGTCGATAATAATAATAATAATAATAATAATAATAATAATAATAATAATAATAATGTCCTTATTTAGACTGTAAAATAGTTGTCCATTCATAATTGAAACAAAGTATAACAACAATTCTAAATCTACAGTATGATATACATGCATATATGAAAAGAAAAACAAAAAAACTAATTAGATGCATGACATGAAGTTAAGAGAAATATATATCATATTGAAATAACAATATGCAATCCACTACACATGTGATACATGAAACTAATAACAAGAATCATGAATACGTGTATAATATATTTTAGAATACTATCGTTCTACATGTGGACGATTTGGGATATAAAAGCCAATCGACGTGTGTAGTGCATGATTGACAGCCTACATGAAATAAAAGATGATTTTGTACAAAAACGTAGACCACATGCCTACTTAATAGTATTTTTTTGGCCCAACTCTCTCACAAGTAATCATGCTTACAATATGGTTGTACAGGAAAACATGTAAAACACAGTGAAACAGAATAGCAATATCATGAATATAAGAGAGCATGACTATACAAACTAAACAAAAACTCAAGTTTTAACGTGCGCTATTTGCTTATATAGAAAGAAGCACCTCATGAGGAAAGAGTGCAAACAAAGGCTAATCTATCTCTCGTGGACAAATAATAGACAATCATGATATGAGAAACTAACAAGATAAGGTGACATGAATATACAGTATAAAATATTTGTATCAAGTGAACTACACTTGCATGAACCTTCCAACGGATTATGAATTAGAGTATGACCGGCTAATCTCTAAGGCAAACCCTTTTGTGAGACCCGTCTCACTATTTTAGTATTATTATATTTTATCTGGTATATGTGTGTTATAGTTGTATATTGCTTTCCGTGTAATTTATAGATTTTTCTAGTTGCTTTCATGTAATTTCTAGAATTGTGAATAGTGATAGTCACCATTTGATATATATAGCCTTCACTTTCTCTCTCCTCCTCATTCTTCTTCATTTTTTTATCTTTCTTCATTTTTCTTCTCCCTCTCCTCTCCTTGGTCGAACCCTAACCCCAGCCGTGAGCTTGCCTTGGGTAGTAGTGGTGGTAGTTTAGTAGTGGGTTTAGGCAAATACATCTTGCCAAGGAGGAATAATTTATTATATTGCATTTATTTAGTTTTCTTGCATTTTATTGCTTTGTATTGTTCTCTATGAGTTTCTCTACATGTTTAATTCTTGGTATTTTTGGTTTTGATGCCTTGGTTGGAGTAGATATAAGTTTTCAGTTTGTAGCTTCCATGAGTTTACTTGGTTTTGATCTCTTAAAACTTGATGTTTTCCAAAACTAGTGGTTCCATGTTGAGGAGCACTTGATTTTATGCGGTTTTAAACTTTACTTTGTTGGATTCGGACTTGAAATAAGGATTTCATGGAGAATACAAGTTTTCAGACTTGGAACTTTTCCATGATAGACTTGTTGTTTTGGGGACGATGGGACTTCATCGCCCAGCACCTATGCGACAGAGAGTGTCATGCTGCACGAAACCCTTTGCCGCATATCCTTACAACATGTGCCTAAATTATTGGGCGCATGACTGAATCCACACTTGAGTTTTTGAAACAAAATACTTGAAAAAGCTAAGTGGCAGAAACTCTTTGTGTTGACTCACTGGGCGCATAAAAGTATCCATGCGGCCAAAGACTCATGCGCCTCTTCCTTGATTGAGTGCATGACTAAACCGACCTTGGCACGACTTTTCCTGATTTTGTCTTTTTCCTCTGACTCCCTGTTTTGATCGGTCACATGGTCACTTATCTGACATGGCCAGTCACATCAGTCACTTCCCTAACTTTGCATTCATTGCATGTCACTCACTTATCCCGAGGAGTGGACTTTGCATCTCTCATGTGGCCAGCTTACCCCATTCGCCTATCATTCTCATGCGGCCTTAATTCCATGCGCCTATTATGATCCATGCGCCAGACTTGGTCATGCGGCCATTTTCATGCGCCTGCTTATCTCATGCTTCTATGGCACTTGTAGTAGTTAACTTCTTTTAATATATATTTTTGTTTAGCCTATTATGTTTGATTCTTATGCATGCAATCTTTCTCTAAACTGCTTATAACCTGATTGTGACAACATGTCAGAACCTGGAATTTTTTGAACATGGATTGTATTGACATTGTTAATCTGAGCTCCCGACACTTGACCTGTACTGATATTCCTGATAGTGGTTCGACGAAGTGTACTCCTGACATGCTAGAATTGAACATGGATTGTATTGACACTATTAATCTTGAACTCCTGATACCAGACTTGCCATGATATTCCTGATAATGGCTTGTCGTATCGAGTTAACCTGACATGTACCTATACTCCTGATAGTGGCTCGACAAAGCACACTCCTGACATGCTAAAATTTTATGAACTGAAATGTTTGAACTGATAAGATAAATTTTCGTGGTTGATTTGCTTGCTCTTGTCCTGAATGTACTTGTCAAGCTACTGTCATGTCCTATCCTGCATCATGTCTAAGGCAAATTTCTAAGCACCACGGTCAGGAATTCTTAATAACTTGCCGAGGATAACAACTAGAATAATGTATTAGAAGCATCTAGAGAGATTTTTTGGCTACATGCAATCACGGTATCCCAGCGACACCTGATGGATTTGGAGCTCTCCATCGTGAGGGAACACTTCCAGCATGTCGTCGAGTGTTGCATATTCCTGTAAATTACTATACCTGATATAATATATTCGATGTATCCTTACGCCTGGATAACTCGGATAGTCTGCAGGACATGTGGCTGTATGAAATATCAAAATTGCATGTGTTAGTAACTAGTTAGCTAATGATAGCAAGTCGTAGGGCATGATTTGTCGTGATTGCTTATTTTCAGTCTAGTCTAGTCCTGTCCTGATTTATCTAACAACTGATCTTGAGACTGTAACCTGAGTACTGAATTTTGATATCCTTGTTTAATTACTACATAATTGTTTAACTGTTATTTTATCTGCTGCACTTATTTAAATGTTCCTTGTGCTATTTCTTACTGATTTGTTTTTATGCTAATTTTTAATTCCTAAGTTGGCTCCCTTGTGGCACTTGTTGTTTTGGGTTCTGACCCCGCTGGTTTTGTATGGTCAAATTTCGGAGCAGGACCGCAGGATCTTTCATATTTTTTGCCTCAAGATGTTGAACATCATGAGCACCCGAGGACATGAGTGGGTTTCTTCTTCATCACCCACTTAATCTTGTACTTATACTTTTGAGGCGTTTAGCCACCGAGCACGTGTTTATCTCGTGTTTTGGAACTTGACATTCTAGCATGCAGGCCTACATGTAAAGCATATTCTAGACTATAGCTATAGCTGATCATGTAATACTGTATCCTTGCTAGTTCTTCATTTTGTAACTAGCTTCATGATCATTTGTGTATGTATAGTTTGAACGTCTTACTATTATATGTTTTGTGATCATACATCTTGTAACTTGTTGTTTGCTTGAGATTGAGACACCTATGACTCTTGACCCAGGAATGAATGTTGGACTGTAGAGTAAAACCCTCACATGTCTAGACAGCCGTGACCGTATCTCGGAGTATTAATACTCTGGCCTACGTAGCTGGCTTTGTCCGCCTCCGCTCTCCAGTATTCTAGTTCTGGGACGTGACACCTTTAGATCTCACAAAAGCAGCAGACAATCACGTTCCCATGATTCTACGTACAAAATAATAAACATAATTAGATATTATAATTACTAAAATATCTCTAGTATTGCTTAGGCTATAAGTTACCTAAATTTAAGGGGTTTCTACCACTCTAACCTAAGTATTATTATTAGGGCTCATTATGGGTTCTTTAGACAACAATAAAATATAGGGTTACAAGTTTTTGGAGACCTGTGGTTGTCGACATGCAAATCGATGTCAAAATTTAGGTATAATTTTTTGTCTCAAAATATAAAGTTATAAATGTAAATTTGTAGGTATCGTCTATGTGGTCGCGACGGTATGCTCGAAGTCATTGTTTGAGTTTTTATGTAGGAGATATGCTTTTTTTAGTACGATTTGACTAATGTATATTAAGGTAAAATTGGCTAGGTTTTATGTGGTTTTCATCATCAAAACTTCATATTCTTTTATGAATTTTTTGCTAACTAGACGGTGTTTAGATCTGGAAAAAGTTTACGGATCTAGATTTAATTTATAATTGGGGAGAGAATTTTTACAAAAAGTGTGTACTACTTTGCATTACAACATATTAGGAGGGTCAAATCAAATACAGAAAATTACCCTAAAATCAACTAAAAAACTGAAACAAATAGTAGACACTTTAAATAAGTTTTCTACTAAGTTTTAACTAGAGTTGTGGTCAGAAAGGATGTCAAATACTCATTTCAAGTTGCTAGCATCCTACTGAATTTGTAAGAGGAAGAAGGAAAAAAATAACTAGAATTTCTTTAACCCTAACATTTATATATAGTATATAGGGTGGGTGATTGTTTGGGAATTTGGAAGAAAAATAATGGTTAAAAGTTAAGGGGTAATATATTTATAGTCTTCCAATAATCCTATTATATGATATCTAACTAAATTTGAAATAATCTCATGTTCTCTCTTTAGCTGTAATTTTGAAGAATATAACGATAGAATTTTAAAAAAAATTCTATACAAATATTTTAATCCTAGTTGTTATCTTTCCAGAACATAGTATTAAACTAAATTTTGAATTGTATCCTATGAGATATGGTTATTTTACTATAACTGTACTTTGTAGTCTAATTTACATTTTATTTTATTCTGAATTTAACTATATTTATTCAAGCTATCCTAAAGTAAAAAAGAGTTGTGGTTCCATATAGATAATCATTTTATATGAGTTAATTATTTAATAATTATTCAAATAGGTTATAGAGATATGCATGGTTAAATATTCTAAGTCAAAAATATATCACCATATAGTTTAATTACAAAATTTAAAAAGTATTTATATATAGAAAAATATGAAAGTATTAAATGTAAATAGATATAAAATATATTCTTTGTGTATTAAAAACTCCAAACCTATATAAGTTGAGATCTATACATTTATTATCATGTATCTAAAATTTGATTACCTTAATCCAATTTTTTTTTGTAAATTCTAACGATTCATAAATTGTTGCCAATGTGTACTCTAACTCATTTGGTCTACCTATTAATTACTATAGGGGATCTTTGTATAAATCCAGATTGCCAAAATATCCTCTAGGCTAGTTCCTATGTTCATTAATGAATTCATATTAAAATAATTTGATTTTTTTTTCAATTTTATAATTAACATTCTAGGGTAGCAGATGCTAAATTACATCATCCTCTAACACATTGACCTTGATGTAAGTCTCATCAAGAGCACGTACAATTCTTAACCATTTAAACAACTACTACTTACTCACAACAAGAATAAGAAAATCAAAATGAACAAATTATAAGTGTACAATTGCATTACCTTGAAATAATTTCCAGAATTGGCTCTGGACGCCTTAACAAAAGCACTTGACATCTAACAAAGAGAGCAACACTTTTTTAATAACCCTACTCTCGAACTCATGAGTTATCTTTGGATTCTATTCTTAACGTCATATGCTAATATATGTAAGAAGATACATAATTTTTCTTCCATTGCCATGTTCTTTAGTTGGATTTAGTCTACCATTCTTCCTAAGCATATTACATAAATTAGGGAAAGCCCTTCGTCCATACGAGTGTTCTTAATGCACAATAGATCATTTCCAAATAATATTCCATCTAAGTTGACATGCCTCACTATATGTCTCTTGTAAGCATCCGCCCATTTTCTCTTTTAGCTTTCAACTCTAAAATTATCATAACAAACATCATAGTTATCACTAATAACAATCGATCCAGCATTGCCCAATTGCATTAACAAATAGATAAGTATCCTGATATATTTTGTCAAAGAGAGTATGTCTATTTTCTGATATTAAAAATAAACAACATATTAATAATGTGTCATTATTTAACCTAAACAAAGAAATGTATATAGTAATAAGTGCCTAATGTATTCGTACCACAAACAATGAGCTTTACAAAAGTTTAAAAATTATAACCTTAAAATAGTTCATATTCTTAGTAGAAAAGTTATAAAAAAAATCGTTTAACTCCTCAATTCCCGAATCATGATTTTTTTTATTTACTAGAGTTTTTCTGAATTATAAAAACTCGAAAACCATCTTTCTAGAATTTCTAAAATTATTAATTATAAAATCCTAATTTTGTGAAGAAGGAAATACATCTTCTCATCTAATTATTTCTTTAATATCTAGTTAGTAATTAGATTTAGATTAATTAAATTTAATTCACTAATGATATTATACAAGTAATCTGGATTTCGACTTTCAATATTAAAATTATTTTTGAATTAAGTAGTAAATTTGGAATTAACTAACTACTTCCTCAAATTTGAGAGAGAGAGAAATCTCCATAGCTTCTACAAAGTCATCAAAAATTCATTTAATCAATCAAAAGCCTAAATCTAGATCTAGTTTGAATTCAAAATTGAATTTAATATAAAATTAAACCAAAATTTGTAAATAATTGAACTTTGTAAATATTAAATAATTTTTTGCAAATTACAAAAGTTTTAATTATTTATGAAGCTACAGTAGCTTTATTTCTTCTCCTGCCAATTCCAAATTTTCGAAAGGGATTCTCTCTCTACTTGTCACGTCCCAGAACCAGAATACTGGAGAGCGGGAGAAGACAAAGCTAGCTACGTATACCAGAGTACTCTATACCCCGAGATACGGTCACAGCTGTTTAGACATGTGAAATATCCCGAGATACGGTCACAGCTGTTGAGACATGTGAGAGTTTACTCTACAATCCATCAGGAAAATCCTGGGTCAAGAATCCTAGGTGTCTCAATCTAAAACAAGCAACAAGTTTACAAGATGTATGATGACCAACATATAATAGTAAGGCATCCCAAACTATACATACCTAGATGATCATGAAGCTAGTACCAAAATGAAGAACTAGAAAGAGTACAATATTACTATACTTTTTACATGAGATACACCTCCTATGCACCTTTTTAGTGTCCTGTATGTAAAGTGAGGTGCTGACTTGATTGGCGTATGATCCATCGTCTCTCTCACCTTTGTTCTTCACAGAGGAGGGAAAATTATTCTGAATGTTCTTCACATGTTCACGCGCACGAACAATAAGACATAAGGACATTGGTCCTGTTTGGTGCACATTTTGTGGTGCAGGAAGAGTTGGTGCAGTTTGCCTACGTGTATTTATTTTTTACCGCAGGTCTTGGTCTAGCGCACCAATAGCAGGTTCATAATGAGTGGCGCATAACTTTCCTTCAATTGAACGCATGATCATGATGTTAGGGGGATGATTTTTCCTGACTAACTTTTTATTAGCGCCCGTGGAGAGATTGGTTTGGACAGCAGTGTCCATGACTTGTTTGCCCCTATATTACCATCAATATGTGTAGGCACAAAAGCTTGGGTGTGGATCACCATTTTGATTTATATTGCACGAGTTGCACAATTTGTGTCCCTTGTTTAACATAAAAAATTCAGAAGCTTGGGTGTGGATCACCATTTGCTTAAAATTGCACGAGTTGCGCGAATTGTATCTCTTTAATGCAAGAGAATTGTCCACCAAGTCATTGATCTGAACAGAATTGACATGGGAACTCTTGTTAATCAGAATGCTCTTTCTTTTGTTGGCAGCAACTTTGGGATATGCATAACGAGGCTTGGGGACCCACACTTTACGAGTTTTCCTCGACTTGAGCGAGGATGGGGGGCGAGCACTATAGTGCCCTGATCCTGTTGCGGAGCACGGACTGGGCTAGCGGCTGAATAGCGAGTCAGAATCAGAGAATGGAGAAACTTTACCGGTATCGATTGGTCAGGACAAACAAAAGGGGAGTCGTTCATCGTTATGGGATGGAATCCTTAGAAGTTGCTCCCAAGATGTATTGCATGGTGTCTTGGGGAATGAACTCCATATAAGGGTCTATCCTCAAGACCCGTGCGTTGCTGGTTTTCGATGTTGGTTTTCACTGTTGGTTTTGTGATTTACATTTTCGTGATTGTTTTCGATGAACGGCTTTCATTGCATGCATTCACTGTCTCGCATTTACATATCGAATTACTAAGAGAAAGAGAAGAAGGATCATGAACCCTTGTTGGTGCCAATGCAGGTGAACCTGTGAACCAAGCTTAAAGTCGCGAAGAAGATCTCTCTTTCTCAGCAATTCACCAACTAGTGAGTGACTTCGATCCTTCGATGAATCCTTTTATCATCATACTTAACAAAATGATCAATGATACCTAGCAAAGAACCCAGATAGATAAGCAAGATAATAATCACATTATTATGAACTATGTAGTGCCCCGTTCCTCCTATTCGGGGAGAGCGACTAAGAAATACTTGGTATCGTTCGATCGGGACAGATTAAATCATGATCCTTTCCTCGTTATGGATTTATTTCTTCAAAATCAGGTCCCATATTCAACGGATCGTGCCTCAAGGAAGGACTCGACGACAGAGTCGAGAGGGGCCTTTCCGTTGCGCTGGTTTCTTGCCCATTTTTAAATTCCGCTTGGTTGCCTTTTTTGTTGGTTTTGTGATTTGCGTTTTTCTTCAACGGTTTCGATGGATTTTTATTGTCTTCGTTCTTTGGATTTCGTATTTCGTATCAAACCCTTGGAGATCGAAGAAGGAGATATTGATCATCTGTTGGTGCGTGCAGGTGATCGTGTAGGCGACACGCAAGCGAAGTCTTGAAGTCCTATTTTCTTTTCCAGTTTACCAACTAGTGAGTGGATTTACTCCTGATTTACGCCCTTATTTTAAGTCTTCATTCCTAATAAAATTGACTCATTTGTGCATTTCGATCAACGATACCAAAAGAATAAAATTGAGTCAGAATAAGGAAGAAGTAGACTTGAAACACTTATAATACTTGTCACATATAATTCTCAAACGATCACATTGATGCGTGCATGTCCATTATATATATAGCTATTTTGTGTTTTGTTGTAGTTAGAACTTATTCATCTATAACTGTTCAATGGATAGTACATAACTTGTGAATTGATCATATCAGCTAGTAGACTATGCCATCACACTGTGCTAAAGTAGTTTCGTTCATATTGATGTTTGAAATGCTTCGTATGTTAACTTAGTGTTCAGATCGTCAATGGTCATGGATAACTTGTGCACAAGGGTCTTGGTTCTTGTGAACGGTCACCGGGGCACCGGGGCCGATTCGTCCCGGGCGGAACATCAGTTAGTCGTGCTAGCAACTTAGCACGGGTGAGACGAGAGTTTGTAGCGGGGCTCGCTACCTGCGCTACAAGCATCGTCGTCTTTCCAGACTGTGGTCCATGATGGCTAGTCAAGACAGTGATCTTTATGTATATTTAAATTGTGCAAACTAACTATGTCTTCATGGCAGGAAATTTTATGGTAAGTTTTGTACAGGTGGTTCAGACGGTACAGGTAAAGTCACCGAACGGTGGCACATTTTGTTATGTCATTCCATTCTATCGTATATAAAAAATTAAACTAAGGCAAGATAGAAAGATCATATAATAATAATGTTACATGTTAACATGAATACGATGTCAATTTGGTATGTTGGGTTAGCTCGCCCTCACCGGTACTTTTCGAAGTACTAACCCTCGTTGCAGCAGGTTCTCCGAGCCGAGGTGACGCGGCGAGGAGCTGAAGCTTTCTCCAACCCTTTCCTGATCAGGCGCGTTCGTGTTGTGACTTTTGGAGCCCAAATACATAATCAAGAAAGGATCTCGCACTTTCCATTTTTGAAGCTCCTAGGCGATGGTGCTAACTCGTACCCAAGGTGTTTTGTGCTTTTGAGATATAAGTAAGGGATGTAATGTATGGATCGGCTATCTTATTTTGCGTCAAAGTTGTAAGCTCGTGCGGCATCTTTATTACTTTTGGGTCAAGAGTCTGTAACCAGATGTTCATTATCAATAAAATAGAACTTTTCTATATCTCACTGTGCGATATCTTATTTGCGTACTCTGTTGCAAGTGTTCTAATGTATATCATTATGCCTAGGCCTTGTGCACGTGCCTCTTACGCGTGCACGACATCACGTCCGGGGGACGATTATCGATTTAGCAAAAATTGGGGCGTGACAAACTAGACTGTTATAGTATAATTGATTATGTGGCAAAGACCCTGGACTAGGCGGTAAGTATGGTGGGCTGTGGCTAAGACAATCAATAAGACCCTGGACTGGGCGGTAAGTATGATGGGCTGTGGCTAAGACAATCAATATGACTCTGGGATACTATATCAAGTTTTATATTTGCATGTTTTCTTCTACTAGCTAGTTGCATTCATGCATGGTCATAGACAAACTTGTGCACAAGGGGTAGGTTCCTCGAAGTGGCGCACCGAGGCCATGGGTGCTAAAGTAATTGCATCAAAAGTCCAAGACCTTCAGTGAGGCTAGCTCCCTGCACTGAACAGGGCGCTGAAATTCCAAGAATGTCGTGATGGCTTGGCCAGTGACTTTCATATAGACTTGGTGCGTGCTAATAATGTCTTATACAGGCAGAGTAAGTTATTATTCATAAACGGGGATGGTTGAACGACCATGGGTAAGAATCACTAAATATGGTGATAAATCTATGTGTTCCTTATGTTCTTGAGATATAATTTATTAATTGAACTTAAGGCAACATAGCAAGATCACAATAATAACTGCTGCTTTCATATATCTACTTAGTGTTGGCTTTTTAGGTGAGATTGGTTGCAGCCGCTCATCATTACATGTTGCGTACTGACCCACGTTTGTGGGCATCCTCAGTTGCTGGGGATTTGGCCGCTGTAAGAGAACATTGAAGGTTTTGGTCCGACTCTTTAGAAGCCTTGCACTTGAAGCTTCCAAGTGGAGAAAAAGACTCTAACTGAAGGTGGTCCATGAGTTTTAATATTTCAATAAAGGGATATGATGTATGGAGCAACGTTGTATCTTATTTTAATATTTCTGAAGTTGTAAGCCAAGTCTGGCATTTTCATCTCGGTCGTTCGAGGGCCTTATGTTTTTATTTTAGAGAATTATCAATAAAGAGTTATTTCCATTTCAAATGTGTGTTCAATTTTTCTATGAATGATGTATGCTCTATCTTTAAATATCTATATTACAAAATAAGCACGAGCACTCCTTGTACAAGCACAACCACAGACTTGTACAATATTACGCTAAGCGAGGACGACGGTTCTGTAGGACCGGGATATGGGAAGCCCAAGCGACGACGTTCAGTTCTGCGGAACCGGGGTATGGCAGATTGGTATCAGATCGATTTTACTTCCTTGGGAACTTCTTGGTTTTGAGTTTTCGAAAATGACACAAGTGATTAATTTTGATGCCTTAAATTTTTGGTGCCTCGAAATAAGATGCTCCATACAATAAGTCTATAATACTTTATGAGACTAGTATTTTTCTTCTGTGTGGTGCAGAAATGACAAAGTCTGGATAAGGGAACCCAAGTAGTTCGAGAGTACCGACATCATCGGCTCCTTCGATAGATCAGATGGATCGGATGTTGCGCATGCTGGAAGCACAACAAAAGTTGGGAGAGGCCCAACAGAGACAAATCAATAATCTGCAACAGATTCTGCAGACGGTTGTAGCTAATAATTCTAATACTACGCCTGCAGCTGCCCCAATTGGCCCTACTCCAAGGACAGTAGACATCGTTGGTCACGAATATTGCAAAATTCAAGAAGATTTACAATATTTCGTTCAAGGGGACAGAAGAAGCCATCGTCGCGGTAGATTGGGTAGCTGAAGTAGAGGAGCATCTTGAACTCCTCAACATAACTGGGCTTAAGATGGTGTCGTACGCGCAATTGTTGTTGGTGTCCAATACGCACTACTGGTAGCAAAGTCGGAAACACATGCTTGCTGGAGCGAATGGGTCTATGAAGATTACTTGGCCGATGTTCAAGGAAGCCTTTTTGGAATAGTACTTTTCCTCAACGGAACAACGCCAGAAAGAGCAAGAATTCAGCAAGCTGGAGCAGGGTGATATGTCCATGAAGAAGTACGAGGCATAATTTTTTCGACTGTCTCAGTATTCCAGAACCAGATTTGTCGATGAAGCGGCCAAGGCTCATCGCTTCGAACAAGGACTCAGGCCTACTCTACAGTTGCAAGTGGTAATCCACAAGTATAAGACCTTCAAAGAATCTTTTGACTGTGCGAAGGAGCTGGATATACATTATCCTAAGCCAGCTCCGGTCGCCCCAATAGTACATAATTACAACAATAAGAGATCAAACTCAGGGGGAAGGTATGAGGCTCCAAAGTGCCAGAACAACGGCGGCATCCAGGGGTACAACCAAGGTGGGACGTACTGCTATAGGTGTCGCGGCAAGGGGCACATCGCTAGAGATTGCCAAGTCGCGGAGGGCCTGGGCCACAAGGCTTGGGAGTGCAAAGGAATAATCGCAAATCAAGGCCCTCAGTGTTAGCAGCTTCCACAACCAAATTAACAAAATCGTGGGCAAGCCTCACTGGCACCTCAAGCCGGGCAAAATCAGAATCAGAGAAACGGTGCACAAGGCCGAGTCTATGATTTGACTCAAGAGGAGGCCTTCGCTTCTGATATGGTCGTGACAGGTATACTGTTATTTAATAACATTCCTGCACGTGTACTATTTGACTCTGATGCTACTCATAGTTTCATATCTACTAATTATGTAATGGAACATGAACTAAAAACATTTATGTTAAATGTAAGACTTAGTGTTAGCACTCCATCGGGGGTAGAGATGCCTGCTAACTTGATATGTAGGGATGACTACATATGCATTGGATGTCTTTGTTCTCGACATCAAGGATTATGATATTATTCTGGGAATGGATTGGCTTAGTGCTTGTGGTACAACGATCGATTGCGCGGGAAAGAGAGTTATGTTTCGTCTACCAGGAGAGACATAATTCTCGTACTCATGCGGTACGGCGTCGACCAAGCCATCCATGGTAATTTCCGCAGCCACGGCCCGATGGATGTTATATTCTGGTTACGTAGGGTATTTGGCTTCTATTCGAGACACACGCAAGGAAGGTGCCGACCCAGCTCACACTGAAGTCATGGCCAAATTTCTGGATGTGTTTTCGAACGAAATACCTGGAATGCCACCAGACCACGAGATTGAGTTTTGCATCGATGCATTTCCGAATACAAGACCGATCTCTAGAGCCCCGTACAGGATGGCGTCCGCAGAATTAAAGGAACTGAAGGTCCAACTTCAGGAATTGTTCGATCGCGGATACATTCGTCCCAGTGTCTCTCCATGGGAGCCCCGATATTATCTGTTAAAAAGAAAGATGGTATGATGCGGCTGTGAATCGACTACCGAGAACTCAATGAAGCCACAGTTCGGAACAAGTATCCTCTACCTAGAATCGACGACCTGTTCGATCGGCTCCAAGGTGAGATAGTATTTTCGAAGATTGATCTCCGCTCGAGCTACCATCAGTTGAAGATTAAGCCAGATGATGTTCCTAAGTCTGCATTTCGTACGAGATATGGACACTACGAGTTTTTGATTATGTCGTTTGGTTTAACCAATTCCCCTACTGCCTTCATGGATATGATGAATCGAGTCTTCTGCCCCTACTTAGATAAATTTATGATCGTGTTCATCGATGATATCCTAATATATTCAAAGAGCAAGGAAGATCATACCATCCATTTGAGAACAGTATTGCAGACCCTACGAGAACACCAACTTTATGCCAAGCTCAGTAAATGTGAATTTTGGATGAGTAGCGTGTCATTCCTTGGGCACGTTATCTCGTCGGAGGGTGTTTCAGTTGATCTAAAGAAAGTTGAGGCAATGGTGGACTGGAAACAGCCCACGTCAGCTAGCGAAGTCCGAAGTTCCCTTGGTTTGGTGGGATATTACAGAAAATTTGAGAAAGATTTTGCTAGAGTGACGTCGCCTCTGACTCGCCTCACCCATAAGGGAGTGACATTCAAGTGGACCGATGACTGTGAATCAAGAATTGAAATGACGCCTGGTGTCAGCTCTAATCCTTGTACTTCCGGAAGGCGATGAGGGATTTCAGATTTTCAGTGATGCATCGGGCCAAGGCTTGGGGTGTGTACTCATGCAAGGAGATAAAGTGATATCCTTTGCTTCGAGACAACTTAAGCCACACGAAAAGAATTATCCTACTCATGATCTAGAATTGGCAACAATTGTATTCGCGTTGAAATTATGGCAGCACCACCTTTATGGTACGGCTTGCAAGATCTACACGGATCATCAGAGTCTCAAGTACCTTTTCACCCAAAAGGAATTAAATTTACGGCAGAGGCGTTGGTTGGAACTCATTAAAGATTATGATTTATCAATAGATTATACTTCGGGCAAAGGCAATATTGTGGTAAATGCATTGAGCCGAAAGTATATGGTGTCTCTATCAGTTGATAAATGGTTACTACGGGATTTGGAGGATATGGGTATCGAACTCCGAGTTTGATACCGTGGGGTACAACTATCTCAAATGAACCTTGAGCCGAGCTTGCTGGAACGAATCAAGTCCGCACAGAAGATGATCCGTACCTGGAGAAAATGCGCGAGCTGACTTCAACAGGGAAGGCAATCGACTTTGCGGAAGACAAAAATAGAATATTGTAAGTAAAGGGAAGATTGTGTATTCTAATGATACAGAGCTTTGAAAGGAGATATTGACGGAAGCGCACTATCCAAGTTATACACTACATCCGGGGAGTATCAAGATGTATAGGGACTTACGCGCAAACTTCTGGTGGCACAGTATGAAGAAAGATGTGGCGCTCTTTGTGTCACAATGTATGGCATATCAGCAAATAAAAGCAGAACACCAAAGACCAGGCGAGGAGCTGCAGAACCTCCCTATTCCAGAGTGGAAATGGGATCACATTTACATGGATTTTATAGTTGTCTTGCCGATGACACAACGAGGGAATGATGCGATTTGGGTAATCGTGGATAGATTGACCAAGTCGGCATATTTTATCATGATCAAGATCTCTTGGGGCGTTGATCGGTTGGCTCAGCTATATTTGGATGAAGTAGTACGACTACACGGCGTGCCAGCTTAATCATGTCAGATCGGGATGGAAGATTTGTATCACGATTCTGGCGCAGTCTGCAGGCAGCACTGGGCACACGGTTGTATTTTAGCTCTGCGTATCATCCTCAGACTGACGGCCAAACCGAACGGATTAACCAAATCTTAGAGTACATGCTACGCCTATGCGCCGAAGATCTAAAAATAAGTTTAGATAGTCACTTGCCGCTAGCAGAATTTGCCTACAATAACAGTTACCAATCAGGCATTGAGATGGCACCATATGAAGCATTGTACGAGCGAAAGTATCGATTACCAATATGCTGGGATGAAGTCGCGGTGCGGCAAGCACTTGGGCCGGAATTGATAGAACAGGCAGTCGAGAAAATTCGCATAATTTGAGAGAAGTTAAAAGTGGCACAAAGTTGGCAAAAGAGTTACGTGGATATTCATAGATGACCGGTAGAGTTCACGGTCGGGGACCATGTGTTCTTGAAGTTATCTCCGATGCGTAAAATTATGTGGTTCGGCGCGAAAGGGAAGCTGAGCCCTTGGTTCATCTGTCTGTTTGAGATTCTTAAGAGAGTGGGTCTAGTCGCCTAACAGATCACGCTACCACTATCGTTGACTGAAGTGCACGATACATTTCATGCTTCTCAACTACGGAAGTACGTGCATGATCTAAGTTACGTGGTAGACTTTGGTTAGTTGGGACTGCAGGCCGACTTGACTTACGTAGAGGAACCTATCCAAATCTTGGATAGAAAAGAGGAGGTGTTAAGGAATCGAGCTGTTACTTTGGTTCGCATACTTTGGCGCAACCACTCCGTCGATGAGTCAACATGGGAACTCAAAAAGGATATGAGGAAAAGGTTTCCTTCATTATTCGATTTTGGAGGTGGGTTTTATTTTAAGTTTTGGGAACAAAATATTTTGTTAGTGTATTAATATGTAGTGCCCTATTCCTGTTGTGGAGCACGGACTGGGATAGCGGCTGAATGGCCAAGTCAGAATCAGAGAATGGAAAAAGTTTGCCATTATCGATTGGTCGGGACAAACAAATGGTGATCCGTTCCTCGTTATGGGATAGAATCCTTAGAAGTTTCTCCCAAGATGCAGTGCATGGTGTCTTGGGGAATGAACTCTATATAAGGGTCTATAACTCAAGACTCGTGCGATGTTGGTTTCGATGTTGGTTTTCACTGTTGGTTTTGTGATTTGCATTTTCATGATTATTTTTGATGAACGGCTTTCATTGCATGCATTCATTGTCTCGCATTTACATATCAAATTACTGAGACAAAGAGAAGAAGGATCCCGAACCATTGTTCGTGCCAATGCAGGTGAACCTGTGAACCAAGCTTGAAGTCGCAAAGAAGATCTCTATTTCTCAGCAATTCACCAACTAGTGAGTGACTTCAATCCTTCGATGAATCCTTTAGTCATCATGCTTAACAAAACGATCAATAATACCTAGCAAAGAATCCAGACAGATAAGCAAGATAATAATCACATTACTATGAACTGGACTTTGTAGTATAATTGATTATGTGGCAAAGACCCAGGACTGGGCGGTAAGTATGGTGGACTGTAGCTAAGAAAATCAATATGACTCTGGGATACTATATCAAGTTTCTATATTTGCATGTTTTCTTCTACTAGCTAGTTGCATTCATGCATGGTCATAGGCAAACTTGTGCACAAGGGGTAGGTTCCTCGAAGTGGTGCACCAAGGCCACGGGACCGCTTCGTCCTAGGGGAACATCGATGCTAAAGTAATTGTATCGAAAGTTCAGGACCTTCAGTGAGGATAGATCCTTGTACTGAACGGGATACTAAAATTCTAAGAATATCATGATGGCTTGGCCAGTGACCTTCATATAGACATGGTGCATGCTAATAATGTCTTGTCCAGGCAGAGTAAGTTATTATTCATAAACATGGATGGCTGAACTACCGTGGATAAGAATCACCAAATATGGTGATAAATATATGTGTTTCTTATGTTCTTGAGATATGAATTATTAATTGAACTTAAGGCAAGATAGCAAGATCACAATAATAACTGCTGCTTTCACATATCTACTTATTGTTGGCTTTTTAGGTGAGATTGGTTGCGGCCGCTCATCAGTACATATTGCGTACTGACCCACGTTTGTGGGCATCCTCAGGTACTAAGGATTTGGTTGTTGCGAGGGAACATTGAAGGTTTTTGTCCGACTCTTTAGAAGCCTTGCACTTGAAGCTTCCAAGTAGAGAAAAAGACTCTAACTGAAGGTGGTCCATAAGTTTTAATATTTCAATAAAGGGATATGATGTATGGAGCAACGTTGTATCTTATTTTAATATTTCTGCAAGTTGTAAGCCAAGTCTGGTATTTTCATATCGGCCGTTCGAGGGCCTTATGTTTTTTTTTCCAGAGAATTATCAATAAAGAGCTATTTCTATTTCAAATATGTATTCAATTTCTCTATGAATGATGTATACTCTATCTTCAAATATCTGTATTATAAAATAAGCTCGATCACGTCTTGTACAAGCGCAACCCCAGGCTAGTACGATATCACACAAAGCGAGGACGACGGCTCTACAGGACCGGGGTGTGGGAAGCCCAAGTGAGGATGTTCGGTTCTGCGAAACCGGGGCGTGACAAGCACTACCCCCAGAATAGAGCATTTTTTTCGTATGCTCGTCGGTCGAACTTCACGACCAAAGTCTTCTGCATCGATCCGACCGACGCGGCGTCGAGTTGAGCTATCAACTTCTCATCAGAGGAGAAAGTAGTCCCCAACAGAGTTGTCATCTTGTTTGCGAAGAAAAGTTTTGTAAAACCCCCTTCCTAGAAAATCGTATATACCTTTTTTTTAATTATTAATTATTAATTAAATTATAGTAATTAGGTCTAAATAGGAGAAATAGATTTTTAATAATTTTTATATTAGGTGTTCGGACATTTAGATGACTTATGGGACCATCAGGAATTTTTCGGAATTTATTCCATGTAGGAGACCCCTTGAGCAGTTGCTAGCCTAATGGTGTGTATTATTCTAATCCATAAATTTTCTTATGAGAATATATATAATATATATGTATACACAAATGTATATATATATGTATATATATATTAAGAAAAGAAAGGATTAAGAAAAGAAATTATTTAATAATAATAATAATAATAATAATAACTTTAGTAATTACTACAACCATTCCAATTTGCTACGATTCCATCCCTTAGCACTTGCTGCAAACCCACAGCCAACTCCACTAGACCCGCCCCTTTGTAATTTAAGCAAAACCGAGCAAGCACAGCGCCCCCTATCCCGATTCCCTTTTCACACGCGGATCCGAACCCGCTCCATCCCTCTCTCTTCCTATATTATATATATATATATATATATATATATATATATATATATATTTCTCTCTAAAACCCTAACCTAAACCTCCAGACCTCCTCTTCCCATCTAGAGCCGTCACCGCAGCCAGAGAAGCCCCGCCAAGCCATCCAACCATTCCGTCGACTCCGACCTCGCGTCTGCAGATTCCCACTCGAGGCACCTTCGCTCCGGCATGATTTTCCGTCGACTCGCTCAACCAAACGCTATTCTGTCTTCATAGATATGATCATCCCTTAATCCTCTTCCATACTTGTTTTATAGCCAACCTCGAAAAACGTGTGCCCCTAGGTGAAAAACAGCGCCCAAGTCGGCGCGAGCAGACAGAATTCTGGAATCGCAGAATTCCAGAATGACCACCCATATTGTCGAGTTCGTATCTCCCACCACAGAGAACCGAATTCGGTGATTCTTTTTGATACCTGTAGAATACTTGACCTAGTTTATTTTTTGTTAAATAACCCTATGCTATTAGTTGCTGTGGACATAATTATATTCGTCACAAAACTGCACGCACCCACTTTTTCCAAATTTCCAAAAGTTGAAAAACGGAGCGCGTCCCGCCAAACGGGACCGCCCCGCCGTGTGCCAAGTATACCGAATGGTGCACGCAGTATAACCGAACACGTGAAAATTCGTGGAGACTGATTCGGACGCGTGTGCGCGCCGGAATCAGGCCGTATCCGCGAACACATTTCGTATCGCAACTTTTGTGGAACTCGTGCGTATTTTGTGCACGCTTGTCAGATTTCGACGAAACTTGTGCCACTAGACTCGTGGTAACACGCTGGTCCTGTGACCCAATTTTCACGCAATTCTGAGACGGTTGACCAAATCGCCAATTGGCGGGCCCCACAGTTGACTTTTTGGACAAAATTGTGTTCGGCTCATCGAAATTCACATTTGGACATACCGTTGGGTTCGTACTGACATTTAGAGTTGTTTGAACTATAGTTTATCCTATTTAGAGACCGTTATCCTTGGCACGCTTTTCGGTGCAAAGTGGGCCACAGGTGGACCCTACTTTTATCCGAAATTACCATTTTGCCCCTGTGTCCAAATTGGACGAAAGGGAAGTGCTTTTTAGCTATTTTGCTCATTCTAGAAACGTTGGTGATATTTATTTCAGCATCCGGGGATATTTGTTCTGTGGCCATAGCTTTTGATCTTGTGCGTTGACTTCTGGACAATACACCTTGCAGCTTTCTTACCAGGCAAGATACCTTGCCAAATTGTTGACAGTACTTTGCATGCTATTTATATTTCTGTTCATTTATTTCATTTTTGTATAGTTCTTGCATGTGTAGTTTTTCTCCAGTCATTACTATGTATTAGATATGTTGACACACACATGGCACCTAGTATCATAGAGGACAATCATTAGGCGTATGGGCTTTTAACCACTCTGGTAAATCGTAGTATATAGCTCGCACTACGGGCGTGTGTCGCGCTGGTCGCTACCCCCACGGTATATCAATTTTTGGAGTCTCGCTGGTCGCTACCCCCGCGGTATATCGATTTCTGATGTCCATTGACGTGTGTGTGAGTTGTGAGGTAGATCGAGTAGCCTACCCTTGCCCATACGTCGAAAATTTGTCCTCATTTGCATTCATATAGATTGTCTTGTACAGCGTACTTATTTATTTTCAAATTATATGCATGTTTATTGTATTCAATTTGGCTCGTATTTTCTGTATCTTGTTACGTCCCTCTGAGGACCTAGTCCTCTGCCAGGTGTATCTATTCTTGAGTAATTGCAGGAGCACAGATCGGATGGCTACATATATTTCGTGGATGTCCTCTCTTCGAGCCCGTGATTGCTAGATGGTGTTCTTATATGGTGTTGTTGTGTTGTACTTAATATTTGCTCTTATATTCGAGTTGGTAGTGGATTTGTTTCCATCCAACTATCATCCTTAGATACTTATGTTGAGATCTAGTTATATAGATGCTGGTTAGTCATTTCTATTAATTTTTTGTGGATGAGATTTAGATTGTACCCATGCGACTTGTGATACATTTTATACCACTTGTGGATTGATATTCATATTACAGCGTACGTGTGGATTTTGGTTTTCATATATTGGAATTGCCATATCCATGCGGCTGGCATGCTTACGTGTTCCTAGTCCTACGTATTTTAGGACTGGGGCATGACATATTTTTGTGGTGGCCCATACAGGTCAAGAGCATATTGTCTCGGTTACGTTACTGTGCCGAGCAAGCCTGCACCTAGGAATAGAGTATAGGATCTCATCCACAATTGACTATGATTCGTTTTTCTTCCAATCCATTCTATCTGAATAATTGCATCATGCTTGATTCTTGTACTTCCCTAATAGTTCTTGAGGATAGCCTTCTGCTAGAATATAAGAACCCCTGTTATTAGGATGATGATTATGGTAGCACACCTATTAAGAATACAACGAGAATATAGACACCCCACTAAGTTTAGAATAATTAAGTGAACGTAGAATTCCTTATCTATAGATTGGTTTATCATTACCCCTTTATGTATTATGTAGACTTGAGAGTAGTATAGATGCTACTAGAGTTAGTTAGAAGTTTTACCATAATGTTTGACCCTAGCATAGAGGATACCCTAATAAGTACCCAGACCCTTCTCGTAAACCTTAACAAGATTTACGGTATCCTTAAGACAATTACATTACTAGTTTATTGTTATAAGTTGGGTAGTATACCTCACAACATAGTATCACATAGTCTTTTGCCTTATTATTACTGAAGTGTGAATGAATGACATTTAACTGTATGCTAGCTTAGGACGACATTGTTTTTTTCTCAGACTGTAGAGCTTAGAAGCCATACCCCTGCTTTGTCAAATATCGACCTAGACAAGGAATTAGTATGATAACTGTAGAGATTGTAGAGTCTTTTATTATTATTGCTTATGTTGTTTTTGCTTCTGCGAACTTGAATTAATTTGTACCTTCTTTCATCATAATCCAGCGTATTTATGTTTGTTGTACTACCTTGATTTATGCTGCTATTATAGCCTAGTTTTTGCAAGCTTATTCTTTCATCGACCTTGCTCATGGCATATGTATTATTGGGTGCACACAATGATACAATTGCCTAATCAGAATCGGTGTATTAAGGTCTAGCTAACCTTGGTGCGCTTGGTTCGCTCTTCGCATTACTACTTTACGTGGATTGAGATATATGGTAGTAGACAGATATACTTGCCCCTAGATATGTCTGACACATCGTATCGGTTACATAACTGTACTGATACGAGCATGTAAATAGAAAATTACCAAAAATAGGATTTCAATCCACAACTGTCCTGACAACTCTCTTTTCGATTCTTTAATCTCTTTGAACCTCGTACTTGTATTCTGTCACTTTCACCCTGAGTTCTTTATTATTTCTCTCCGTCTTTCCCTATTTCGGAAAGACGAAACCTCGTGCTGGTATAAGTTGACACTGATAGTACTAGCTATACCCCATAAGGCTAAACACATGACTTAGTGACCCTCTTTTATAAATGGGTTAAGGGCATATCATAGGTGATATGTTTGGTGTTAAACCTTTGAGGATAAAAAAATCATGATTAGATAAATTTGAGCAATAGTTTTCTAGATGTATGGCCTTAGGTGGTAGATGAAAAATTTTAAGTTCGGCAGATTGTGAATCCCTCACCCAAAAATTTGACCTACTTGGCTGAGTTAGTGAGACTAAGGTTAGTTTGAATCCAGTTAGAAGTAGAACACAGTATTTTTATTTAATTTTGCAATATTGTATCACTTAGTGCCCCTTATCGTGCTCCGATAATTGGAGCACTACACTAGCCACTGCCTTCCTACAAATTCTATACCCTTATCCTAGACATGCCCATCATCCAATTCTCATCTTTGTGCAATTTTCCAATTGTTGGACGCTTTTATGCAAAAGAGCATTTATGTGTCCACACCATTGGACATGACACAAGAAGAAACCTATTTTTCGCTCATATGGATTTTTCCATAATTTTTTTTCGGGATGTGCAACGTGCAATATCGCCCACCCCTTTAAACCTAGCCTTGCATTTTAAACAATGCAAATCTTATACCATCATTGCATTCTATCGTGGCTTAATTTTAATTTCGAGGACAAAATTTTTATAAGTTGGGTAGAATGTAAAACCCCCTTCCTAGAAAATCGTATATACCTTTTTTTTTTTATTAATTATTAATTAAATTATAGTAATTAGGTCTAAATAGGAGAAATAGATTTTTAATAATTTTTATGTTAGGTGTTCGGACACTTAGATGACTTATGGGACCATCAGAAATTTTTTGGAATTTATTCCATGTAGGAGATCCCTTGAGCAGTTGCTAGCCTAATGGTGTGTATTATTCTAATCCATAAATTTTCTTATGAGAATATATATAATATATATGTATACACAAATGTATATATATATGTATATATATATTAAGAAAAGAAAGGATTAAGAAAAGAAATTATTTAATAATAATAATAATAATAACTTTAGTAATTACTACAACCATTCCAATTTGCTACGATTCCATCCCTTAGCACTTGCTGCAAACCCACAGCCAACTCCACTAGACCCGCCCCTTTGTAATTTAAGCAAAACCGAGCAAGCACAGTGCCCCCTATCCCGATTCCCTTTTCACACGCGGATCCGAACCCGCTCCATCCCTCTCTCTTCCTATATATATATATATATATATATATATATATATATATTTCTCTCTAAAACCCTAACCTAAACCTCCAGACCTCCTCTTCCCATCTAGAGCCGTCACCGCAGCCAGAGAAGCCCCGCCAAGCCATCCAACCATTCCGTCGACTCCGACCTCGCGTCTGCAGATTCTCACTCGAGGCACCTTCGCTCCGGCGTGATTTTCCGTCGACTCGATCAACCAAACGCTGTTCCGTCTTCATAGGTATGATCATCCCTTAACCCTCTTCCATACTTGTTTTATAGCCAACCTCGGAAAACGTGTGCCCCTAGGTAAAAAATAGCGCCCAAGTCGGCGCGAGCAGACAGAATTCTGGAATCGCAGAATTCCAGAATGACCACCCATATTGCCGAGTTCGTATCTTCCACCACAGAGATCCGAATTCGGTGATTCTTTTTGATACCTGTAGAATACTTGACCTAGTTTATTTTTTGTTAAATAACCCTATGCTATTAGTTGCTGTGGACATAATTATATTCGTCACAAAACTGCGCGCACCCACTTTTTCCAGATTTCCAAAAGTTGGAAAACGGAGCGCGCCCCGCCAAACGAGACCGCCCCGCCATGTGCCAAGTGTACCGAATGGTGTACGCAGCATAACCGGACACGTGAAAATTCGTAGGGACTGATTCGGACGCGTGTGCGCACCGAAATCAGGTCGTATCCGTGAACACATTTCGTGTCGCAACTTTTGTAGAACTCGTGCGTATTTTGTGCACGCTTGTCCGATTTTGACGAAACTTGTGCCACTGGACTGGTGGTAACGCGCTGGTCATGTGACCCAATTTTTACGCAATTCTGAGACGGTTGACCAAATCGCCAATTGGCGGACCCCACAGTTGACTTTTTGGACAAAATTATGTTCGGCTCATCGGAATCCACATTTGGACATACCATTGGGTTCATACTGACATTTAGAGTTGTTTGACCTATAGTTTGTCCCATTTAGAGACCGTTACCCTTGGCACGCTTTTCGGTGCAAAGTGGGCCACAGGTGGACCCCACTTTTATCCGAAATTACCATTTTGTCCCTGTGTCCAAATTGGACGAAAGGGAAGTGCTTTTTAGCTATTTTGCTCATTCTAGAAATGTTGGTGATATTTATTTCAGCATCCGGGGACATTTGTTCTGTGGCCATAGCTTTTGATCCTGTGCGTTGACTTCTGGACAGTACACCTTGCAGCTTTCTTACCAGGCAAGATACCTTGCCAAATTGTTGACAGTACTTTGCATGCTATTTATATTTCTGTTCATTTATTTTATTTTCGTATAGTTCTTGCATGTGTAGTTTTTCTCCAGTCATTACTATGTATTAGATATGTTGACACACACATGGCACCTAGTATCATAGAGGACAATCATTAGGCGTATGGGCTTTTAACCACTCTGGTAAACCGTAGTATATAGCTCGCACTACGGGCGTATGTCGCGCTGGTCGCTACCCCCGCGGTATGTCAATTTCTGGAGTCTCGCTGGTCGCTACCCCCGCGGTATGTCGATTTCTGATGTCCATTGACGTGTGTGTGAGTTATGAGGTAGATCGAGTAGCCTACCCTTGCCCATACGTCAAAAAGTTGTCCTCATTTGCATTCATATAGATTGTCTTGTACAGCGTACTTATTTATTTTCAAATTATATGCATGTTTACTGTATTCAATTTGGCTCGTATTTTCTGTATCTTGTTACGTCCCTCTGAGGACCTAGTCCTCTGCCAGGTGTATCTATTCTTGAGTAATTGCAGGAGCACAGATCGGATGGCTACATATGTTTCGTGGATGTCCTCTCTTCGAGCCCGTGATTGCTAGATGGTGTTCTTATATGGTGTTGTTGTGTTGTACTTACTTTAATATTTGCTCTTATATTCGAGTTGGTAGTGGATTTGTTTTCATCCAACTATCATCCTTAGATACTTATGTTGAGATCTAGTTATATAGATGCTGGTTAGTCATTTCTATTGATTTTCTGTTGATGAGATTTAGATTGTACCCATGCGACTTGTGATACATTTTATACCACTTGTGGATTGATATTCATATTACAGCGTACGTGTGGATTTTGGTTTCCATATATTGGAATTGCCATATCCATGCGGCTGGCATGCTTACGTGTTCCTAGTCCTACGTATTTTGGGACTGGGGCGTGACAAGTTTATACGAAAATTTTGTGTTACAAACTATTGAAAAGAAAAAAGTACAAAAAGATTCTAAATATGAATCTAAGTACAATTAATTCTGGAAAAGTATAGCTATGGAGATCTGATCTCCGGACGATCACTTTACTCCTTGGACCACTCGACGACGAAGAAATACTGCGACTGTTGTGAATAACTTGGAGAGTTAAACAATAAGAAAGCTTTGGCAACAACGGCACGAGAAGCTTCTATCTCTCTCCTTCTGTTCTTTAATTTTAAAAAATTAAAAATCTCCCCTAATGGATGTACTGATTGTGATGACCCGTTCCGTTCAAGCGGACAGCCGATTCAAACGGCCCAAGTGCAACGACCCGACCCGCTTTGCTTAGCGAGAAGACTCATTTGAGGCAAAAGAATTTTCAGACTTGGCCCTTCAGGAGTTCAGACTTAGACTTTCAGAGGCTCGCTCGGAGTATCGCTCGACCGAGGCGAATTATCACTAAGGTGGGTGGCTATGATAAACTTGTCTTTGCTTAGCCAGCACACTTAAAATATGGACGATACATGCTAGTCGTTAGGTGAATCACCCCCTGCATGATAGTAAAGAATACTACGCACCTAGCTGGACAACTTTGAACCAAGGGGGATGTCACGGGTGAATATAGAATAACCCAAGACTTGCATGTCGCGGACAACTTTAAACCAAGGGGGATCTTCGGATCTCGTTCCACGGACGGTCTCCGGGGCACTGGGGCCGATCCAATCCGGATGGAACTCACTTTTAGTCTCACGTGCTGGACGGGATGGCTTGCAGCACCTCACATGCTTTCGTTGCATACCATCCTTGTTAAAGAATATAACTCGTCCTTTATGGCTATGCCAGCGACCACAGTTCATATAGATAAGTCATCATCGCTTAGCGGCAATCCGCGTGCGAGTCATTGTATCGCATCCAGAAATCTAGAAATACCTGAACGATTATGAGTATAAATTATATATACAAATTGAGCAACCTGAGCAATCTATTGAATACTTCAATATCTTCTGCAACACACCTGAGTAATTCGTATAACTCGGGAACCCAAAACATAACCTCGTTCATGACACTTGTATATGCTTATGCAATTGCTCATGGATTTCATTATATATGCTCGTGCTGATTTAACTTGGTTTGCCTTAGAAAGGGAAGGACGAATGGTAAGTTGGTAAGTCTCGCCGTGTTCTTTTATATCGCACGGCGCACTGCCACAAGAGTTAGGCTTCACATCATTGCCATGAAACTGATCCTAAGGCAAGACTAGAAAGATAACTTAATATATGGTACGCGAAATTTATATAACGTGTTTGGATTTGTCGAGCAGAGGAGAAGCCTCCCCACCAGTGCATTCATGTACTGATAACCCACCAAATTGCTTGCAGGGTACGGAAGAACCTCGTTCGGTGCGGATGCCCCCTTCGTGCATGCTAAGGCATAGAGTTCACTCTGGAGCCTTGGAGCATTGCGTCAAGAACTGAAGCACATATACAAGACATAATGTTGGAATATCGCCTATGTATCATTCTACAAATGTAGCCACTTTGCACGCTTTTACTGTTTCAGAGAGAGAGAGGCTTGAGCGACTTATAATCTCGGCCTAGCGCTGCTTGTAGCACTTATTCAATATCAATAAAGAGTTTGTTTTATTTCTATACTTGTGTTATTCAATGCTTTCGCTATTGACGACTCTGTGACTTGTTACCAATCGCCTATGCGTTTCTTATTTCGCTGCACTCGGACAATATGTGCGACTCTGTGGCTTAGACCTCTTACCGCCTATTTATATCATGGCCTTGTACGGGCGCGGTTTACGGTCGTACGGCATCACGCCTAGATGGGTCAAGTGATCGTCCCGCGGGAGCTCTGACATGGTGATTCGAAGCCTAGCGGGGATGGCCGATTATCCTGTAGGAGATCGGGAGTGACACTGATCATGTACTTATAGAGTTTAGGAGCGGTTATAAGTGTGCGCACACTTTGGACAGTCTGTACTGCTTTACCATTGTGCGCGCACTTTACCCCACATTTTTGTGTGGGCGCATAACTTACTGCCTGCTTGACATGTAGCTTC
The DNA here is from genome assembly GCA_036927795.1 of Iris macrosiphon. Lineage (NCBI taxonomy): Eukaryota > Viridiplantae > Streptophyta > Magnoliopsida > Asparagales > Iridaceae > Iris > Iris macrosiphon. The sequence goes on from JAYESA010000009.1 coordinate 1,162,911, forward strand.
TTATACGAGGAAAGCATATGTCATGGGAACAATTATTTGTACACTTTTTATGAGAAGCATGGCATATAAGACACGTACTCATAACTGCTCACTGTCAGTTAGAATAGTATGCGCACTTTAGAAGTGGTCTGGAGACTGTCGCACTTATGAAGAAATTGGCACAACGGCGCACTTCTAAATAAATTTGGTGCAGCAGCACACATTTGATAAAATTAGCACAACAACGCAATTTTGATAAAATTTAGCACATTAACGCACTTTTGATGAATTTGGAACAGCGACGCACTTATGATAAAATTGGCACAACGGAGCATTTTTAAAAAAATTGGCACAGCGGCGCACTTTTGGTGAAAGTTGGTACAACAACGCATTTTTTATGCTTCTACAACAACATCAAAAGTCTGAAATTCGTGTTGTTCCACTGTCAATATGATCTCCAGGTGAAGTCCTTACTGGAATCTCCCTGCTCGGTCTAATTCGGTCGCCACCAAGGTGGGAGCAAACCGACTAAGTTTGCATAATTTTGTCGCATAGCCGTCGACAGTCCTGCCCATCTGCTTCAAGTTATTAAAATCTATGTTGCAGATCATAACGCGACATCGCATCAAAGTATCTGACCTGAAATCTTTCACTAAATACGGCCCATAGGACAGGTCATGTTAGTGAAACTGCGAGCACCCTAAATTTTATATAGGGTTATTTTAGTAATTAGCAATTATAATTTTTTATTCATTTAATTTAAATATTTATTTGGCAATTTATTGAACTATAGAAACTCTTTGTCATAGTTGAGATTTTTAGTACAACACTAGCTCTTACCTTCCAACCAACATTGCATACTAGACTTAGACGAGCCCAATTAGGCCAATGCATTGATTGTAATTCCTAAAATTATATTTTTATGCTTCGTTTTGGTTACACAACTTTTGTGACAAAAATATAGAAATTGGCAATTTAGCACATTACCGTTGCGTACGATTTTAATGCGCAACATCAACCCTTTTCGTCCAACCAACTTCATATCCATGGGTCTAACTGGACCTAGTATGACCATGTTAAGGTGTCCCATTCATTTAAATCTTTACATGTTTTATAAATATCACATGATTTGAATCCTAGTTTTAAATACCCAATTTTTATTTTTGGAAATCGAATCCTTGCATATCTTTTGTGCACCTTAATTAAGTTAAAATAATTAATTAAATAATGAGCCCAAGGATCATTATAGGTCTAAAAAACCTTAATGGATCCTCAAATATATTTTTCTTTTGGTCCCAAATCAACCCCAAACAACCAACACCCATAGGCCCAACAAACTAGTATATATATGTATGCTTCTCTCCTTTTCCAAAGCCCTAGCCACCCCCTCCTCCTTTATGAATGACCACAGAAGCTCCCCCTACATTTTTTACATCTTCTCTTCCTCCTCTCCCTTTTCCACACCTTCACGCACCCCCATGCACCTCTAGGACACCCATTAGCCGACCCCTTTGCACCCGAAGACCCTTTTTTTTGCCGCCAGGGTGCTGCTGTTGTTCGTAGCAGTAAAAATGCCTCAAAGCACCCCAAAAATGATATATTATTCATCTATTTTTTGAAGTCCCCTAGTTCCCCCATTGAGTTTCGCTAAGTTTGGAGTTCGTTTGGTACTCCGCTTGGCCGTAGTCACGAAAAAGGTCTCCGACATAATCGCGTACGTGTAAGTTTTTCAACTCCGATCATTTTCATATTTTTCCATGAAATAAGAACTTTTGTAGAGCCATGTTAGTTTTAGATGGTGATTAGAAATATTTTCATGTATGTGAAACCATAATTTTGTGTACGAAACTACCCCTAATTGTTGAACAACCTAGACACGACACGGTGCATCAATACTAGTTGTAGTTCTTCGAAGGTTGCCATATTTTAATTATGTAAATAAATTCTAGAATTTAATATATTAAAATTACAGAATATTTAATATATTATTTTATTATTAATAATATTTTGATGCTAATAGGGTTGTTGCATGCATAAACTACGTTGTGTAGTTGCCTATAATAACTAGTTGTCGTCCGTAGAGACTTTTTGGCATGCAATAATGTTGGGTTGGTTATTTTTATATATTTATAAATATTTTTAGAATATTAAAAATATTAAATTTAGTATAATATAATGGTAGGATGCTATTTAGAGATGTTTCATGCATAGATAAGTAGAAATAGAAGGAGTTGTATACTAGTAAGAATAGTTCAGATAATGCACTTATAACACTTTGGAACCAAATAATAGGGTAATCCATATATGGTTAATTATTAAAAAAAAAATTGTATATGTGTTCTTGATTAGGCCTTGGATTAAGACTTGAGAGCAACATCGAGACTGTCAGGCAAGTATACATTACCATTACTACTGTTTATCTATATTCACATATGCATGTTTTATTTATGTCATTTATTTTCTTATTTATGTATATTATTAAACTGTGCGTCTAAGAAAACTTGGGTGCAACGACGGATGACGTCGTCTCTGTTTCTTATTTTAATTGTTATGCATATTGACCTAGATTTAAGAGACCACCCCACGATTGTTGTAACGACCCGTTCCGTTCAAGCGGATAGTCGATTCAAATGGCGCAAGTGCAATGATCCGACCCATTTTGCTCAGCGAGAAGACTCGTTTGAGGCAAAGGATTCCAGACTTGGCTCTTCAGGAGTTCGGACTTAGACTTTCAAAGGCTCGCTTGGAGTATCGCTCGACCGAGGTGAATTATCGCTAAGGTGAGTGGCTACGATGAACCTGTCTTTGCTTAGCATGCACACTTAAAAATATGGACGATACATGCTAGTCGTTAGGTGAATCACCCCTTGCATGCTAATAAAGAATTCAACGCACCTAGCTAAGGGAATAATCCCATCTTGTATTGCTTATGTTAGAACATAAAAATAAAACTTGGCTTATAGTTGGACCCTCGCATGCTACCTTAGCTTCGTAAAGTAGACCCCGCTATGCCTCGATTCGATCACTGCATACTCTTCGTAGTGCACTTCTTCACTTGTTTACACTGCTCGTCTTACAAATTATGTCGCTCGATATGTCCCTGTACGGTTTCACTTCTCGCACTACCCTTAGACCCGTGCTAACGTAAAGGCTTATGTTCTAAGATAGACTATACAGTACGCTTCCTTGTGCTTAAATTTCCAATAAATGCATACTTGCCTTCTTACATTATAACTCGTACTCGTTTGCCTCATTTCAATTATTGTCACATAAATTTATGCCATGACCCCGGTAACACTATCTTATTTTGCATTCATCTAAGTTTCCCGAAAGATTATCGATTAGTCGTTCCATGCAAGTATGAACCTGAAAGTATTCGGGATCGTTAGGTCGCCAAGGCAATTCCTAAACCAGGGGATTGCATCATGTCAAGTAAAGCAAGAATCACAGCTCATAGAGCAAGACTCGTTCAGGTATTCGGATCCTTGGTAGTCTCTCCCGAGCGGGCGAGACGGTGTATGCACCTCGAGTACTTATTGCTACACCCATATTCGCCTAAGAGACTATGCATCATCCAATGGCTAAGTGAATCAAGATTAAATCATGTCATGTCGTGAATCTGGAAAATCCAAGACATGCATGGTCGCGGACAACTCATGCACGAGGTATCGTGGATTCCTCGGACGATCATCGGGGCAACGGGATCATGCCGGCCTGGAAAAAATTATATGGGGACTCCTCGAGCTTTGGCAGGATGGTATTCGTGCCTCAAGTTTTTAGGGCAAAATTATCACCGTCAAAAGAGTCTGAGTCTCTCATGTTCCGGCGGGATGGTGTGCGCCTCGAGTTTTTAGCGCTATACTCATCTCAGTCAAGAGACTCGTCTAAATGGCCTTAGGGCCAGCGACCCTCATGTCCATATAGATAAGTCATCCTCGCTTAGCGGCAATCCGCGTGCGAGATATTGCATCACATCCTGAACACCTAAACGGATTTGAGTATAAGATATCTATGCATAATTTGAACACCTGAGCAATCTATTACAACCCACATGAGTATAACACACATGAGTATCCGTGTAACTCGTGCAACCGAATCAGAAAATTTGCTCGTGACACACGTGTTTGCTTATACAATATTCCCTGTATTTTATTATATATACTCGTGCTTGGTTTAACTTGGTTTACCTTGGACAGGGAATGATGGATGGTAAGTTGGTAAGTATCTTCGTATTCCTCTTATATCGCATGACGCACCGCCACACGAGTTAGGCTTTTTATTATGCCATAAAACTGATCCTAAGGCAAGACTAGAAAGGTAACTTAATAAATGGTGCACATAACCTATATAACGTGTTTGGATTTATCGAGCGGGCGAGAAGCCTCTCCACTAATGCATTCATGTACCGATAACCTACCAGATTGCTTGCAGGGTGCGGAAGAAACTCGTTCGGTACAAAAATCCCTTCGTGCGAGCTAAGGCATGGAGTTCGCTCTGGAGCCTTGGAACGTTGCATCCGGAACTGAAGCACATATACAAAACATAATATTGAAACATCACCTATATATCATTTCATACTTGTAGCCACTTGGCACGCTTTTATTGTTTCAAGATAGAGAGGACTTGAGCGACTTATAATCTCGGCCTAGCGCCGCTTGTAATTCTTGTGCAATATCAATAAAGTGCTTGTTTTACTTCCATATTTGTGTTATTCAATGCTTCCGCTATTGATGACTCTGTGAACTTCTTACCAATCGCCTTTTCGTTTCTTATTTCATTGTATTCGGACTATATGTGCGACTCTGTGGCTTAGATATTCCTTCGCCTATTCGGTTCATGGCCTTGCACGGGTGCAGCTTGTGCTCGTGCAACATCACGTCCAGATGGGAAAGATCATCATGCAGGAGCGTGGCGCGGTGATTCGCGCATAGCTGGGACAGCCGATTACCTGTGGGAGATCGGGACATGACAATTATGAGGTATTTTTATATCTCCTTCGGCTATGACACTTTTGTTACACGAGTTGTGAGTCCCATATAGATCACGGACTTGCGTATTGTTCGTCCGACAATGCATAGGAGATGTGTGATAGGAGATAACTGCTAATAGATTTTCATGATAGAAGACTTGGCAGTTATTTGGAGGTATCATCGTATTATGGAGATGACACAAATATGAGCATGGGGTGGGGAGGACAGCTATTAGCGTAGGGGCTCTCATTGTTTATTTATATTTTCTCAAGTTGGCCATGGGTGACTCGATAGAACACTACATGTGTTGAACATTTATTTACTTTCCTATAGATTGGCCACTAGTGACTCGGTTGAACACTATGTGTGTCGAGCACCTGTATGTGTCGAGAGCTTCTCATTAGGATATTGTCCTCAAAAGTCCATTTCACATAGAATGGTTATAAGATCTTTTTGGATGTTTATTTTCAGTATATTGTGGCAAGCTTTTATGTATCTTGTTACGTCCCTCCGAGGACCTGGTCCCTTTCCAGGTATAGACGATCAGGATTATCCGTAGGAGTAGGGACTGAGACCTAACGCATCATTTTCTGTCGAGAAAGTCTTACCCTCTGAGTACCCATGACTACTTCATAGTTGATGGATCTTTTTGCTGTTATTTCTTTATTTGACATTTTATCTTATATTGAAGTTTCGTTCTCCTCTATTATTTTAGCTGATATTGTCATTTGGTAGTGGATTTGTCTCCACCCGACTATTATTTCTTTTATTGCTTCATACTTGAGAATTTTAGTATTTATTTTGGTACTTCTCTACTTGTGTCCATGGATGAGATATAGTTGCCTGTGACTTGTGTTGACAATATATATGTACCACTTGTGAATTGTTATTCATAATACAACGCACGTATGTGTTATAATTTTCATATATTGTAGTTGCCATATACATACGGATGACATGCTTACGTATTCCTAATCCTACGTATTTTGGGACTGGGGCATGGCAGTAATCATCTGTGCTGTCCACCAGTCTTGGGCCAAATCTAACAACTATAATCGAACTATAGTGCCCCGTTCCCCCTATTCGGGGAGCGCGGCTAAGAAATACTTGGTATCGTTCGATCGGGACAGATTGAATCAAGATTCTTTCTTCGTTATGGATTATTTTCTTCGGAATCAGGTCCTATATTCAATGGATCATGCCTCAAGGAAGGACTCGACGGCAGAGTCGAAAGGGGCCTTTCCGTTGCGCTGGTTTCTTTGTCCGTTTTTTATGCCGCTTAGTTACTTTCTTGTTGGTTTTGTGACTTGCGTTATCTTGAACGATTTTGGTGGATTTTATTGCCTTTATTCTTTGGATTTCGTATTTCGTATCGAACCCTTGGAGACCGAAGCAGGAGATATTAATCATCTGTTGGTGCATGCAGGTGATCGTGTAGGCGACGCGCAAGCGGAGTCTTGAAGATCTTTCCTTTCTCTCTCCCGATTCACCTACTTGTGAGTGGCTTTACTTCCGATTAGCGCCCTTCTTCCAAGTCTTTATCCTTCGTAACCTGACTAGTTTATGCGTTCCGATTGACGATACTATAAAAATAAAATTAAGTCTAGATAAAAGAAGAAGTAGACTTAAGACAATTAATGTTGGTCACCTAAATTCACTATACGATCACTTTGTTGCGAGCTTGTCTATTATGCATATGCTTAATTATGTTTCAGTTGTAGCTAGAACTTATTGATCTATAACTGTTCAATGTGTAGTGCAAAGTGTAATATGATCATTGAGTAAGGTAGCCTATACTATGGAATATGCATGAAGTTCATTTACTTATATTGCTTGAAGTACTTCATTTGATAACTTAGTTTGTAGATGATGCATAGTCAAGGACAACTTGTGCACAAGAGATGTTATTCTACGAACGGTCGCCGGGGCACTGGGACCGCTTCGACCGGGGTAGAACATTTGCTAGTATAGTCCTAGAATTGGATAGGTCCGTGCGTCCGCCAAGCGCTAGCTACCCGAAGCGGAATGACAGCCGACCCATCTCTCGTCCGACCAAGTGATACGCTATGTATATTTAAACTGTGCAACTAACTATATCTTCATGGCAGGGAAGGCTATGGTAAGTTGTGTACAGGTGGTTCAGACGGTGCATGTAAAAGTCACCGAACGGTAGCACATTTTGTTATGTCCTTTCATTCTATCACATATATATATATATATATATATATATATATATATATATATATATATATATATATATATATATATGTATGTATGTATGTATGTATGTATATGTATATAAAAGATTGAACTAAGGCAAGATAGAAAGATCGCAAAATAATAATGTTGCATGTTCATATGAATACAATGTCAATTTGGTATGTTGGGTTAGCTCGCCCTCACCGGTACTTTTCGAAGTACTGACCCTCGTTGCAGCAGGTTCCCGAGCCACGATGATGCGGCGAGGAGCTAAAGCTGTCTCCAATCTTCTACTGATCTGGCGTGTTCGTGTTGTTGTCACGCCCCGGTCCCGAAGGCCTCCCGACCACCGTTCCCCCGCCGGACCGGACGCGAATCACCGCACCTCGGCGCTCCTGCGGGGTGCGTATGGTCGTTTGATACCGGGACGTGATATCGTGCGAGCCTGGGGTTGCGCCCGCACAAGGCAACATCGTTTAAGTTTTGTCTATCATCGCATCTATCGAGTAAGCAGCGGAGGGACATTATTGTAAGCATTTATCCATCTGAGTATTCGGGGGAAATCGAGGCACAGGGTTCTATCATTCTCTTATAAAACTATCTTTAAGCAAACAAGCATTCAAAAACTCAGATTTATTATTAAGGCGTGCAAGAATCAGAAAACGAAATTCTGTCCACTCACCTTGATACGTGTCGATGCGGAGCGGGATACTACATACTTACCCACCAACAAAAAGTTTTGTCCTCGAAACTTCAAGTATAAACTTCTCGATATTCTGAGCAGCGATAGTCCTCATCCCTAGCCGTCCTCAATCGACAACTAGCAAATCACAAGCATGAAAGCACAACTCTCAAGCAACAAATCGAATCCAGAAAATATTTGCACAACTTTGAGAATATTAATGGACTTATTGTATGGAATGCTCTATTGCAATACAATATCAAGCACTTCTCAGAGTCATAGCAATGGAATGGGCAAAGAATCGAATCGTTCTGATACCATTATGTCATGCCCCGATCCCGAAGGTCTCCCGACTACCGTTTTCCCGTCGGACCGGACGCGAATCATCGCGCCTCGGCGCTCCAGCGGGGCGCGTATGATAATTTAATACCGGGACGTGATATCGTGCGAGCCTGGGGTTGCGTCCGCACAAGGTAACATCATTTAAGTTTTGTCTATCATCGCATCTATCGAGTAAGCAGCGGAGGGACATTGTTGCAACCATTTATCCATCTGAGTATTCGGGACAAATTGAGGCACAGGGTTCTCTTTAATATAATGGCATCATTCCATACATTATGCCTCTTTATAATAAAGTAGCTCAAGGCAATCGAAACCAAATTTTTGGGTCTTGGGGATGAGGCACGCCTATCGCTTCCTTGGACGATCCAGTACCTGCAACCAAGTAATTGTTGGTGGGTCAGCACTTTTATAAGTACTGGTGAGTATAAACAACTGAACAGAAGCAACATTCACTAAAACCAACACTAAATAATCATGTTATAAAGTATTACATTACTAGTAATCTTTTTAGTTTTACCTATGTTCGTTACATGCAACATAAGAACATAGTCATATTACTTTCTTTTGAAAACATCTTTGAAAACAGAATTCATATTCGATATAAGCAAGCAGACAAGACAAGTCGATTGTTCTATTATCAGGGTATGCACAGCGTGTCTCGTGAGCTATACTCAAAGACTCTAGGGACAAATGCACATCTAGGAACTCTCCTCTATCAAGCCAACACAATGAACTAGCTATATGCAGTTCGGTTCCCGAGAAACTCAGTATAGGTAGCGGTAATCCAGCTAACCAATGACTCCTTTATCTGATGTTATTAGCAGCTGTGACTTATGGTTGCTTTCCACTATCTCTGTAGCAGTCGTGACTAAGGTTCAGCTCTGCACCAATAGCCATTGTTCGACCGATGCGAATGCATGAAACACTATCAAATAAACTCTAGAATGCAGACGAGACGGACCATCAGACCATCTATCTCTGTTGTGGACTAGCCGCCCTCTCTGAATAAGTTCAAGCACACGATATGGTTCTCTCAAAGCACAAGCGATAGTGGAACATGTTCATGCAAACTCTTACTCTTAGACAAGCATTTTTGAATTCTCTAGTTAAGCAGACAAGTTCGTTTCAATGACAAGCTATGTAAGTTATCTTAGTAAGCATGCAAGGCAGGTTCTATCATTCTTATATACGTAGTGCCCCGATCCGCATCGGTACTATGTATCAAGGTGAGTGGGCAGAACTTTGTTCTCTGATTCTTGCACGCCTTAATAATGAATCTGAGTTTTGAATGCTTGTTTGCTTAAAAGATAGTTTCATAAGAGAATGATAGAACCATGTGCCTCGATTTGCCCCGAATACTCAGATGGATAAATGCTTGCAACAATGTCCCTCCGCTGCTTACTCGGTAGATGCGATGATAGCCAAAACTTAAATGATGTTGCCTTGTGCGAGCGTAACCCCAGGCTCGTACGACATCATATCCCAGTATCAAACGACCTTACACGCCCGCGGGAGCGCCGAAGCATGGTGATTTGCGTCCGGTCCGGTGGGGGAACGGTGGTCGGAAGGCCTTCGGGACCGGGGCATGACATAATGGTATCAAAGCGATTCTATTCTTTGCCCATTCTATTGCTATGACTCTGATAAGTGCTCGATATTGTATTACAATAGAGCATTCTATACAATAAGTCCATAGATATTCTCAAAGTTGTGCAAATATTTTTTGGATTCGATTTGTTGCTTGAAAGTTGTGCCTTCGTGCTTGTGATTTGCTAGTTTTTGATTGAGGACGGCGAAGGATGAGGACTATCGCTGCTCGGAATATCGAGAAGTTTATCCTTGAAGTTTCGAGGACGAAACTTTTTATTGGTGGGTAAGTATGTAGTGTCCCGCTCCGCGTCGGTACTATGTATCAAGGTGAGTGGGCAGAACTTCGTTCTCTGATTCTTGCACGCCTTAATAATGAATCTGAGTTTTTAAACGCTTGTTTGCTTAAGGATAGTTTCATAAGAGAATGATAGAACCCTGTGCCTTGATTTGCCCCGAATACTCAGATGGATAAATGCTTGCAACAATGTCCCTCCGTTGCTTACTTGATAGATACGATGATAGCCAAAACTTAAACGATGTTGCCTTGTACGGGCGCAACCCCAGTCTCGCACGGTATCACGTCCCGGTATCAAACGACCATACGTGTCCCGCGGGAGCGCCGAGGTGCGGTGATTCGCGTCCGGTCCGGCGGGGGAACGGTGGTCGGGAGGCCTTCGGGACCGGGGCGTGACAGTTGTGACTTTTGGATCTCAAGTACATAATCAAGAAAGGAGCTCGCACTTACCTTTTTGAAGCTCCTAGGCGATGGTGCTAACATGCATCCAAGGTGGTTTTTGATCTTTTGAAATATTAGTAAGGGATGTAATGTATGGATCGGCTATCTCATTTTGAGTCCAAGTTGTAAGCTCATATGGTATCCTTATTACTTTTGGGTCAAGAGTTTGTAACCAGATGTTCATTATCAATAAAGAGAACTTTTATATATTCAATGTGTGATATCTCATTTGCGTACTATGTTGCATATATTTCTAAAGTATATCATTATGCCTAGGCCTTGTGCGGGTGCGCCTTACGCTCGTACGACATCACGCTGGGGGAACGATTATCGATTTAGCAAAAATTGGGGCCTGACACAGACCACCGAGACTTGCTCTCTAACCGAAACTCCGGTTGCCTCTAGAATAGCCTCAGTGTCTTGAAGCCAAGCGTCTTATGCAATCACATCCTCGTGCCATAGAAATACGAGGGTTATAGGCACTTGAAGTTGCTTGCCGAGTTGTTGGCACGAGGTCCACCTCTTTCCAAAGCCCCTTATATTGACTGAATGAGTACGTCCTTGAGATGCCAATAATTCCTGAAGGATACCAATAAGAACACTATTGTCCCCTCCTACATCAGGTACTGGTTGCACATGAGGTACTGGCTGGATCTGAGGTTCCTTATTTTGAGTTGTTCTGGACCCGGCTCCAGAATGCTGAGACTGAACCTCAAAGGTTTGCTGGACATCAGAATGTTGTCCTGCTACTGGAGGAACTCTAGTTGGATGATCATAAGGACCAGGAATAATGTCCCTGAAAGATAAATAACACAAGGATCATCAAAGGGACGAACATGATTGATCGAGGATTAACTCAAATGTTGAATCAAGATTTCAGGGATATAAATTCGACACTGGAGGAGATCAAGGAGTAGCATGATTGGGACATCTAAAACACATTGGTAAACCCCCCACACCTCTGAATTTTTAGACCTGCATAAGCCACAACTTAAACCGTGTCACGCCCCAGAACCAGAATACTGGAGAGCGGGAGGCAGACAAAGCCAGCTACGTATACCAGAGTACTCTATACCTCGAGATACGGTTATGACTATCTAGACATGTGGGGGTTTATTATACAATCCATCAGAAAAATCCTGGGCCAAGAATCCTAGGTGTCTCAATCTCAAGCAAGCAACAAGTTTACAAAATATATGATCACCAACATATAATAGTAAGGCGTCCCAAACTATACACACCCAGATGATCATGAAGCTAGTACCAAAATAAAGAACTAGCTAGAGTACAATATTACATGATCATCTCTAGCTATAGTCTAGAATATGCTTTACATGTAGGCCCGCAGGCTAGAATGTCAAGTCCCAAAATATGAGCTAAATACGTGCTCGGTGGTCGAGACGATCCTGTAGTCGAGAACACAATTCTCGAGAATGGTCAGAAGTCTTTGTTGTGCCAGGTCTTGGAACTTGTGTTTTATCTTTTAGTAAACCTTCATATGCTTGTTTGTGCACCAAACCTTACTACTGCATACTTGATGAAAGTGCACCAAATCCGTAGCTTGGGTACTTTTATTTGTGCACCAATGCTAGATTTATGTGCCAAGCTCCTGACTTGCGCACTTCTATCATTGTGCGCCAAGATACTACAACTGCGCTTTAGTATAATTGTGCGCCATCTTTGCTTGGAGCACTTTTGTATCAAAGTGCGACAGAACTGCCTGAATTAGTAATTTGTGTGCCAATGCTTATTTTTGGCCATTTTGTCATGCCCTAGTCCCAAAATATACGGGACTAGGCTACGTGGCAATGGCCAGCCAATACGTAATCAAGGACTTGCCCAATTTAATAAAATCCTCAACTACGTATTTTGTTGTACCTAAAGAATAATATAGTCACATGCATACTAAATATCATCCACATAATATAATGAACTAGTCTGAATACGAAATAGTCATGTAATCAGAATATGTCAATACAGAACCAAATAAGTCTAGAGTTGGTGGAGACAAATTCACTACATAAATATGCTGAAATAAAGTGTTGAAAGTAAGATAGATAGCGATAGACTTAAGTATAAGTCCGCAACCAGGATGATATCATATAGATTAAATGTACTCGCCGGGGTACACCTCCTCTTCCTCGTAGATAACGTCAGGACCCGACCCGTAAACCTGCTCGTACTCCGGCTCAACTAAATCTGAAAAGGAACCAGGTCCTCGGAGGGACATAACAAGATACATGGAAATATGCCACTATTGATAAGTACTGTAACAAAATAAGGGGTACCAATCTAAGTGTAAATACAATGAGAACCACGTTCGACATATGAGCTGTAGGCTAAATGGGATCGACATAATTTCCCGGAGGAAACAGAGGCCTAAATATAGCGTAGTGTCGTGGACACCAGAGGCCTACTCTCTATCTCTTTCTATCTCTCATAATAATAATTAGTTCATGGTTGTCATACCCGGTACTACAACGAAGATGGCAGATTATAAAAAGAAGTATAAATATAGCCCATACGTCTAGTGAGTGTTCTTCTTACCCAATATTGTTGTATCAGTCGTGCACCACGACATGTCCAGCTCCAATTCCTGAGTCAATATCAAAGTATCCAAATGATGTCGTCACGCATCTTGATTGTACCAGTGTACGAGTAGTACAAGAGTCTGCGTCCACACTTGAACCACTCTGTGTCATAAATGTACCAAGGTCATAGAGAGATTGGGGCACCTCTCAAATAAGGGGTTTATCTTCTAAGTACTAAGTCGTGCGTAATCGGTCCAACATCGACCTGCACCCAAGTTATTCTTGGACGCACAATATCGGCAATCAGAATAATAAAATAAAGATAAAATACAGTTATAGTATTTAAAATTTATAAACACGAGTGATAATGTATACTTGCCTGGGTCCAAAAGCTGCAAAGAGGGAGCTGCAATAGCGCCCGAGTCGAGAAAATCCAAGATACCTAGAGAATAAATTTAGAATTAATTAATTATTAGATTAATAATCTACCTTATAGAAAACTTAGTTAACACACACACACACACACACACACACACACACACACACACACACACACACACACACACACATATATATATATATATATATATATATATATATATATATATATATATATATATATATATATATATATATATATATATATATAAGTTGGGTCTAAAATAAAGGTCCTAGTTTAATTATACACATACTTTTGGTTTTAAAGTCCATTGCCACAGCTAACTAATTTGATATCCATATCACCATCACCCACACTACTCTGCCCAGGAGCTAACCAAGCTCTCCATCCACACACTAAAACATTCGGTAGTGGTACTCTGGTGTGTACTAAAGGTTATATCCATACACACACTACAAAATAATGTAAGTTCATCTTCTTCATACCTATATATTATAAGTTCACTTCTCTGCTATCATGATTTCTATCCTCAAAGAAATCTATCTACATCATCCTTTGCAGTCTCCTCATCATCCACGTAACCATATATAACCTACCATAGTGACCTCTACACACGGAGTATATTTCCTATTGTCTTCATCATACACAAATATGTAAATATATATATTATGGTATTCTTACATCACCTGAACAAACAAAAAAAGAAAGCATATACATATCCAAATGTTTATAATGCTTCCTTCTCCTACGGACAGTTAACACCTCATCATAATCATATATATACTAGAACCTTATATTCCATCTATTCCTTTTAATAACTATTGCTTTCAAAGTTAGTCTGTTAGAGAATCCACCAATGGTTGCTAATACTTGTTGTTGGCCATGAAGAAGTAAAACCACAGAGGGGAAATCAATGTTTATACCAAACATGTCCAATATTAAGCCAATGTAACACATCAAACAAATAAGGAGGGTGGTATAAAGGAACAGAGAGAATGGGTTCAAACCAGGGAGAAGAAGGCTTCAACGTTCACGAAGGAAGCTTCTGCTCAACGAGCTATCAGAAGGGGAAAGGAATCGCTTCCTTGAGTCGCCACTGGCGGAGCTCGACACCTAAGGCTGAAACCGGCAGGGTTTCTTTGATGAGGGAGAATCAGGCTTAATGGGGGAGGCGGCTAGGTTAAACTCTAGGGTTTATGAGTGAACTAGTTGTATATAAGGAAAGAAATAGATGGGGGTGACCTGGAAGGAAAAGTGTTGTCGACTAGGGATTGGTCGAACCTCTGTTCCTATGTACAAGTAGTGGCATGTACATTTCCGTGGGCTGTTGCTCTCCCTCAAATAATTTGGAATGGATGTCACGCCTCGGTCCCGTAAGTGCCGATCGTCCTCGCTTGGTCCCTACGGAATCGATCATCCTCGCTTGGACGTGATGCTGTATGTAATGCCCCGCTCCTAACTGATACTTATGGAACACTTGTTACTTTGACTCGGTTGAGAATCGAGTCTCGGGGAAACCTTACCGCCAAATCAACATGGACGAAATGCAATGAACCATTCAAATTGATGGAACGACTTCTATTGAAATAAGTTCAAGAGTTTACGTTGGTTGTTTTGCTACTTGGTTTTGTGTTGCTTTATGTTTTGTCTTGCTTTCGATGACTTGGTTTTCATGATTCACTTTTCTCACTTGCACATTCTTTTCGAATCGTAAGAAAAAAAGATCGAAAGATGCTAACCAAGTATTGTTGCAATTTCAGGACGCATAACCAAGGAGTGGTCGTTGCATAAGGCTTTCCCATCCTCTCGTTCGATTCAATCGGTGAGTTGCTTAGGCCCTTCGATGAATCCTTCAGTCCATACGCTTTAATAAAATGATCTCTAGTCTGCACAAGTTACTTGTTCCTATAAAAATAATGTCTCACTAAACGAGATAAGCTAAAAGAGATGAACTACATGCTTAATTTTTTATATATATAACTGTTTTAAATGCTTGTTCAAATAGACGTGTATATGTTCCTTACTCATATGCTGCATAAGAGATGTTTAGAGAAATCTCGCATAGGTTACCAAAGAATAGAGTAAAAATAGATAGAGATGTTCTTTTATAGTCTAACCTGCTGCATAGTAAGAGTTTATATGATAGAGCTGCATTCCATGCATCGGTCTTTAGACAACTTATGCACAAGGGTAATCCCACAAACGGTTTCCGGGGCACTGGGGTTCATTCGTGTCACCACCCCATTTCCAGAGCCTGATATTTTTTATTTTTATTTTAATTTAGTTAATTGTGTATTATTTATAATTAATTATATTTATATTTAATTAATGATTGTATTATTTTTATATTGATTATTTTAGGGTTTTGGTTAGCCTGGACCCATGTCAGACCCTAGTGGACCCATGTCCGACCCATCCCACACCCCTGTGAGACCTATTTTTGGGTTTTAGAATATTTATTATATTTTTAGTGGGTTAGTTGGAGAGATTTGGAGTTAGTTTGAGTGCTTTTGGAACCCGAAACCCAAAACCGAGTTAGGATAGGACATTTTGGGTATTTTGGAATTAGTGTAACCCTTTAATTAGGTGTGGCCGGCCTATTCCCAGATTTGGAACCCGACCACAGTAGCCACTCTCCCCCTATTTTCATTTCCTTCTTCTTCTCCACTTCTTCTTTCTTCTTCCTTCCTTCTTCCAAGTAAGTTTTTCCTATTTTCTCTCCTTCCTCCTTCCATTTCTTCTACTTATGTGAACCCTAACCCTACATTCTTCCCCAACCTAGGTGGGTAGAGCTTAGATTTAGTGTTGGAGCTAGATTTGGGAGCTTGGAAGCTTGGTTTGGTGGATTTGGAGTTTTTTGAAGATTTTGGCTTGGAATTCCAACTTCCAAGAGGTAAACCCTAATTTCTCCCTTGTAATTACTCTTATATAGTGTAATTAATAGTTTAGAACCTTCCTAGGCCCTTAGGCTACCCGTGGGAGAAAGTTGGAACTAGTTTGGTTGTGTTTGGAGACTTTAACATTAGATTTTGTGTCGATTTCGGATGGAATCCGAATTTGGCCCAATTTTGAGTGATACCCTAGGTTAGACGGACCTAGGGGTGTCTTGAGGGTGAGTGTGTGTCTCTGTTCGGATACGAAAAGCAGTGTCACGGAGAAACGGGCGTTTCGAGCTTTTTCGGGGTTTTCATCGTTGCCGATTCTAAGTACGTGCGTATTTTTACCACGGACCTAGAATCGATGAGTTAGCATTTTTTCTAGGATCTAGACATCGTTTAGGACCCGTGGGTAAATTTTGGGCCGATTCTGAGTTGGTTTGGTGTACGTTTCAGGAGGTTTTCCGAACCGCACACCGCGTGTTCATCGAAATGACCGAACGACCATTTCGACTTGGTTTCCTAGTTTCGGGCTTGTACGCGCGTTGGGTTAGCATCGGAGAGTGTGTGCTAGAATTCTCGGACTATATTTTATATATTTATAGGTGTGTGCGTGTCGGGGTCGTTGGGCGCGCGTTGGTGGGCGTTGTGTGCATTGTTGTGTGTAGAGTTGTGTTTGTGTATATATGTCTCTCTCTATATATATTTATATGTATGTGTGTCCCTATATATATATATATATATATATTTATAGATATGTGTTAGTGAGTGCTTGTGTGAGTGTGTGTTGGTGTTAGTGTGTGTGTAGGTGAGTGTGCGTGTGAGTGCGTGTGAGTGTTTATATATGTATATGAATTTGTGTATGTGTATATATGTATATATATATATGTATGTGTGTATGTGTATATATGTATGAGTATTTGTGTGTGTAGTTGTGTGTTTATGAGAGTGTGTGCTAGTGTGTGTGAGAGTGAGTTTGTGAGGGTGTGTGAGAGTGAGTGTGTGTGAGTGAGAGTATATATATATATATATATATATATATATATATATATATATATATATATATATATGTGTGTGTGTGTGTGTGTGTGTGTGTGTGTGTGTGTGTGCTTGTATGTGTGTGTGTGTATTTATATGTTAGTGTTTGTGTGTGTATAAATATATATGTTAGTGTGTGTGTGTGTGTAGATATATATAAATATATAGAGTGTGTGTGTATATATATATATGGTTGTATGTATATATATAGATATATGTATATATATGTGTGTATGTATGTGTATGTGTGTGTATGTGAGATATATATATAGATACCTAGGTATATGCATATATATATTAGATATCTATATTTTAGCCTAGATTATAGCTAGATATATATGTTTATGTATAGTTAGTTAGCTAGAGGGGTAGTAGGGTTGAGTTTAGAGCGGTATCTCAATACCTTGAGATATCCAAGATATTGAGTTTCGAGCGGGGTATTTGAACAATAGCCTAGGAATAGTATTGGAGTAATTTTTATATGTTTATGTGTATATATTTACGCGTGCTAGCATAGGTTTTAGCGGGTATAGGCGGGGCGTATAGCCTAGGTTGAGGTATCGGATACCAAGGGTATCCCGGTATCTCAAGGAGGCGAGTTTGAGAGTTTTCTAGCTTAATGAGCTCGGTTTGGCCTAAAATTTCAGGAGCACCCTAGTTTGACCTAGACTTGACCGTAGTTGACTCGGTTGACCGCCAAAGTCAACTTTTGACCTAGTTTTGACCCAAAGTTGACTTTTTATACCTAGAGTTGACTTTTTGACCCAGATTTTACCGGTTTGATCCGTTTGACCTAGAACGACCCTAGAAGCCTATTTTTAGTTATTTTATATTTGTTTAACTCATTAGAACCCTGTTTAACCTTGCTTTTCGCAATAAGTACTTCCGACACCAGTTCGGATCGCCAGTTGCTCAGGACGTCAGGCGAGTACATTCTCTGATAGTTTTCATTATCTGATGATTATTATGATTCAGCTTATAGTATAGTATCATCTGATTATTCTGGCACAACACGGGACACTGACTGGTATTTCTGGATTCATTTACTTGCGATATGTACATTTTATGTTTTTGGCCTCTATTCTGGAATCACTACTGGCATCACCTACAGGCATCACTACAGGCATCACTAATATTTCAGGCTGGACTCATCTTGATTTACGTGTCAGGTCTTGGATTCACTTGTATTAGTCGGGGCGGGGAAATACTCGAGTAGACATGTAAACATTCCCATCTGGAATCATCAGGAATCACTCCCTCTGGTCTAATCTGGAATGATAGCAGCCACGCACCCAGTGCGCGGTGAGCCGTACTTACCCCTAGCCGTTTACATGTCGAAACAAGTATTTCAAAGACACCGAGTTCATTCTTTATAGTCTGGACTCACTTGCATTCTTGTTGGTCTCACTTACATATTTCTGGACTTGACTCACTACATGTATTTCATGCTGGACTCACTACACGTTCTTGTGCACGGACTTGATCTTAGTTTAGATTTCTTGTATCTTACAGTTATTACTATCTTGCTTCTGATATCCATGCATCCTTATCTTTATGCACCAGTGATTTATATATTTCTTGTTTCATACTTGCTTTATTCTTCTTGCTACTTGCTATAACTGTTTTATAATTTTTATCATTTAAATGGAACTGCTGTTAGAGATGTACTTGCTCCAGTCCTGACTGGGCATATTTTTCAGAGTATCCGAAGGATTGGTGTCCGACGTTTTATGGACTTGAGCTTGTCGATGGTGCAGACAGGGACCCTCTAGTTTAGGAGTAATTTCCGGGTCGGTAGCCGGGATCACTAGGACCTTGTTATTGTTTTTATTGGCTTTTAGCACCAGATTTGTCTCCGATTTTGGTTTGAGACCTTGTTTGTATATTATTTTGGATGATGTATTATTATTATTGATGTTGTGGTTGTTGTAGTAGTTGTTGTTGGTTAGACTTTGGAGTTGTTAGTCTTCTTTGTTATCTTATCGTGCTTAGATTCATGATTGAGTACTTGATTATCATTATGATATTGCTCCTGCGTTTGGAGTTGAGATCTTGACAAGTTTATATATTGATTGCGTGAGATTGTTATCTAGATAGTTGACATAGACATCGTTCTACCGCCGATGCTGCGACGTAGGCTGGGCGTACCCACGACTCATGCCCGATTTTTCGGGTGCGGGTCGTGACAGTTCGTCCTGGGGA
This sequence comes from Iris macrosiphon, assembly GCA_036927795.1. NCBI lineage: Eukaryota > Viridiplantae > Streptophyta > Magnoliopsida > Asparagales > Iridaceae > Iris > Iris macrosiphon. The sequence goes on from JAYESA010000009.1 coordinate 1,182,456, forward strand.
GGGATCAGAGGAACACCCTGAGGCAATGAAGTCATCGCGATCAGGGGGGTGTTCATGTCTATAGAGAATGGGTTTCCCATGGACCATCATGTAGTTAGGTCGCATGATAAGTTATCTTATATGCACACTTGACACTTGATGCCAACATAGATGCATGAGTTATATACAAATATGCATATTGTTGCTAACTTGTGTGTCTGCTGCAGGGATAACCGCTCGACTGTGAGTAAGAATTATCATATGCATAGTCTATCTATTATTTATGTTTTCTTGCATGAATTGTTAAAGAAACTAGACAACTAGAAAGATCACATAATAATGCTAGTTTGACATGCTTACTTAGTGTAGATTTCTAGGTAAGTTTGGCCGCAGTCGCTCACCAGTACATATTTTGGTACTGACCCACATTTGTGGACAAATCTCCAAGTTCTGGTAGCGAGAGCTTGATGAGCATTTTGAACCAGTGCTAGCACATCCTTCCAGTGGGACCGTGCTCGTGCTTCTCCCTTAGCTTTCCTCTCCTGTGTGCAAACTCCTCTTCTGCTAAATATTTTAATTTTGGTCCTACTAAAAGGATATAATGTATGGGCGTTATGGCTAGTTTTGGGTTTGTAAAAAGAGTTGTAAGCCATCTATGGCATTTTTTATAACTCAGCCAAGCAAGTACTTTGTAATCCAATCTTCAAGTATTCAATAAAGAAAGTATTTTGTATTCCTATCAAATGTGTTTCAACTTTGGTTATTTGTATTTATATTCCGTGCTTATATATATATATTTTTGTCTGACTTGTGTCTTGTGCAGGTACCATGCCTGGTGCAACCACAACTTAGGCTTGCACGGCATCACGTCCAAGCAAGGACGATCGGTTCCGTAGGGACCAAGCGAGGACGACCGGCACTTACGGGACCGAGGCATGACAATGGAGGGAATAGTTATGGGTTAATGGGTTATGGGGTCGGGTAGTTAAAGTTGAGTCCAACTCATTTGGGGGGTACAAGGAACATGGGAAGGGTTGTTGCTCTCCATTAATTTGTTTGAATTTGATGGGTACGGGTCTAAGGGGTTAGTGGGTTGGGTTCAAATGGAAGTTTGCTTCTAATCACAACATCCCACCCACACACATGGATCGGTTGTGTGGGTCATTAGGGCTATTCAAGTTACATGCCCACATAATCAAGGAAACTTTTAGGTAATGACTTCAAGGTCTAGGTTTAAGGTTAATATGTGGATATTTAAATAATAATAATAATAATAATAGGGGGTTTACACATTCGTGTGCCAATAGTGGTTTTTGACCCATTGTGTGCGAATGTTATTTTCTTGCCTGATTTTATGCGCCAAATCTTGAATTGTTAGTTTATGCACTTGTATGCCAGTATTCTCTTTAACATGCTTAACTCTTGATGATTCTTTGGTTCTCTTTTATCCCGTTATTTTAGTTAAATCATGGATATTTTCTGAGCATGACATTCTTGATATTGATCTTGATTTCTTGACATGATCTAGTGATTGTACATTATAAATAAACTCCTGAATCATGACACTGTACTGATAATCCTAATCATGTATTAATAATCCTGACACTGTATTGGTAACCCTGATACTCCTGATCCTGATAATCCTAATAGTGGCTCGACGTAGCGCACGATCCTGATACTCATGATCATGATAATCCTAATAGTAGCTCGATGTAGCGCACTCTTGACTTGAGAATTCATGTAATTGTCCTGATTAAGGCTATTTGTAGCACCTGTATTGCATGACATGTATCCCCGTGGTTGATTTTAATTGTACTCGTCAAGTTACTGTCATGTATTACATCATATCTAAGGTAGATTCCTGAGCACCACGATCGTGGATTCTTGATAATTGTCCATGCTAATAACTAGAATAATAATCTAGAAAGCATCTAGAGAAATTTTCTGCCTACATGCAATCCTTGTATCCCAGCGACACCTGATGAATTTGGAGCTCTCCGTCGTGAGAGACACACTTCCAGCACACCGACGTGTGTTGCACTACCATAAAAGATAAGAAATGATTATACCTGATAAATCTATACTATGTACCTATTCGTCTGGATAACCCGAATAGTAGTTGTCGTGCATATGGCTGTAAGAAATCTCAAACTGCATGTGTTAGTAACTATGACTGTGATAACCCTAGTGGCTAAATGCCTCAAAAGAAAAGTGTACAAGATCAAGTGGGTGAGGAAGAAGAAACTCACTCATGTCCTCGGGTGCTCCTCGTGTTTACCATCTTGAGTCGGAAAGTACGGGAGATCCTGCAGTCCTGCTTCAAAATTTGGTCATACAAAACCAGTGGGGTCAGACCCCAAAACAGCAAGTACCACAAGGGAGCCAAACTTATGAACTAAAACTAGGATGCAGACAAATCAGTAAGAAATAGCATAAAGAACAGTTAAATAAGTACAACAGGTAAGATAACAGTTAAGCAGTTCATGAGTTATTAAACAAGGACATCTGGAATCAGTACTCCGGTTACCATTTTTGGATCATTGTTAAAAAAATTAGGTCATTAGGTAATTATGAAGGGCTACAAAATACGCCTTCCCTAAAGAATGCCACATAGTACACCACACAACAAAGTGCACCATTGTCCAGAAGCGACAAAGTGCGCCAGTATGGAAAGTTTACCAAATGTGCCAACTCTGCAATATCTGCAAAGTGTGTCAACTTGGCTATTCAAGCAGTAGCGTACATTCTTGATGACTTGCAGACCCATTCCAAAGTGCGCCAAGTGGGATTTGCATGCTTTTGAAGTAATTGCCTGAGTACAAAACGTACGTAGGAGTAGAGAAGTGCGCCCCGAATACTTAACATATCTTGGTACAATTTTTAAGAAATTTGTGAAACACACACAAGTGCGCTCACTGAAACTTCGCTTATGCGATAAGGGTTCATTGCGTACTTTTTTTATGCATTCTCGGGCCAACTTTGCATTCTCCGACTTGCTGTTCTCGGGCTCCAAGAGCAGTCCAATCCAAGAAAAAATAAAATCATCAATGAGACAAGTTATAAGTGTTACCCAAAAATAAAACTGAATCAAATAATAAAACAAGCTATACTAAGAACCAAAGCAAGATCTAAGGTTGTTCCTTCGGTTGGCAAAATATACTTGCCTACGATCAAGTTCTAGCCTAATACCAACACTACCAAGGTCACCCATGGCCAAGGCCAAGCTCGGCTGTTACTCTTTGTTGGGAAAGAAATGAAGAAGGAAAGAGAAATAAAAGAAAATAAAAGTGAAGGAAAGAGAATAAGATTGCTTATATAGCCAAAGTGATTGATTGTAGGCCATTGGATCATAATCCATGCCTCTCACCTGAGTTTATCACAGCCACCCACCAAAAAAAGCAAGGGACCAACGGTCCAAAGTATTCAACTAAGAAAAACTTACAAAAACAACATAAATGATGCATGAATGACATAAAGCAAGATGTAAGCCATTAAACAATAAGTAAGCTATACATGCATAATACGCGTATATCAGGTACGTATACTAGAACAGTGAGACGAGTCTCACACTACTATACCTCCTCCCAGCTCCGTTGACCCACTAATGATCTTGTCGACCTCCGGCGAACATTCCATTATGTCGCCTCCTCCTTCGGTAGTCCCAAGCAACCCATGTCCGACTGAGCCATTCGACTCAAGGCCGACTATGAGCAACCGCTGCTCGAGAGGAGCTCAACCAACTCCGCTAGTGTGGTCCCCATGCTCATTGGACCTCCCCGGCGTGCCCTCGATCTTCTCCGAACACCACGAGACTCCAGTGTCACCGTACTTACCAATTCCATTTGAATCTCATCGAAGTTGTGATTTCTTCTCAGTTTCAAAATTGCACAAACTACTAACTTTGGAATTAGACATCTCCCTCCTTGCTTGTCCGATTGTTGACACGATTCTTCAAATGGAAACTTGGTATGTTTCTTTATCTCTGTGTCAAATTTTATTTCATTTGGATACCATTTGACTAATGGAATTGATGCTCAAAGTAGCTTAATCAACAATGAATTTTAAATGTCACAAAAAGTTGATCGAGAGTCCAACTTTGAACGACGATTTCTCCCTCATTGTGACTTCGAATCCATATCTACTTGTTTCTTTGAAAATATCATAAAATCCTCTATTGGCATGTCAATTTTTTTAACTTATTTCATTATTATCTGATAGATAAGTATTTTCGTGCTCAAAGTAGTTTGTTGAAACCGATATTTATGTTACAAAGTTGATCGAGAGGCACTTTGATGATAAAAAACTTTTTCGACCATCTCCGATCTAACTTCACCAGTGAAAAGCTATAGTTTTTTTTTCAAGTTTATGAAATTTTACTTTTTTTGACATCGTTTGACCAGTATTTTAGTTGTTCATAGTAGGCTAATTTGGTTAGTAATTCTGAATTAGTTTCAAATTTAATCAAGGAGCCAACTTTGACATCGATTCCTTCACCGTTACTCATACAAATCCAAAACAATTATTTCTTCAATTAGTCGATATATTTCATTTAATTTCATGATCGTTTGATAGATGGTTTATACTCTCAAAGTTGGCTAGCTAGATTGAATTCAGTGTTGACAATTTTGATGGGCGAACTTTTTCGAGTCCAATCTCCTCCGTCTCAACTTCGATCGTCGATCCATCTTCACTTACTTGTTGTTGGTATATCCCTCTAACTCTAATCAAATTTGCTTCAATTCTATGATCATTTACTAGATCGTTTTCGATCCCAAAGTTGAATACTCGGAACTTTTTAAAGTGCAGGAACTCTCGAATCGACTAGCGATTTTGTAATTCAGACATCAGATTCCAAATCCTAGAGAACCAACAAGTTTGTATCATTCTTTTTATCCCTGTTTGATATATATTTGCCTCGTTTGAAGTCATTTCTAACTTGTTAACTTTTTGGATCTTTTGTTGGCCTATGTGCTGACCCAATTTTTCCTATAGTCATATTTAACGAATGTCATGTTATGGATTATTAGATGGGACAATCTCATTTATCTTATCATTTAGGACTCATGGATATTTTGGTTCATGGACTTTGAGGATATATATTGAGTTGGATATTTTTTTCTTCTTCCATGTTCGACACATTCACGCTTCGCCAAACTTGTAATAGACAAGTACATTTATATTTATTGTTTACCGTTACACTATAAATATTACCATAAATGTTCTCTTACAGAGTTTATACTACATGATTGTCACACTATTATTTATACGAGAGTGAGCAAGATACTTGAATTAGATTCATATGTTTATCGTGATTCATCGTGATATATATATATATATATATATATATATATATATATATATATATATATATATATATTCATTACTTATAAATAAGATACTTGGGAGGGGGAATACTTTAAGTAGACATGAAGTCAACCCAAATTATCCCCTTCTTATCCACTATTGAAAAATGACCATCATGCAAGACACATATCGACACGTTGGACTTTATCCCATCCGACTACATGCTGAAAGTAGTATTCTAATAATATGCAGGTCTTGTGTACATTGTTCCAGTTGCGGGAGAAAGAGTTGTGAGAGTTTTAGATTAGTATGAAAGTTTGAATTAGTAGATGATTAAATAAGTTTTTTTAATCCATAAATAATAATATTTTCAGTTGGAAAGTATTATATTTTTTAAAGTCATATTCATAATATTTGAATTATATATTAGTATAGATTAGTATAGATATAAATGCTATTTTAAAATTAAAATTACATATAAATGTTCAGATGGATAAAGTGAAAAAAATATTTGCAAGATTTACACTTTTAGCAAAAAAATGACTTAATAGATTTTTTATCAATTAAACTCTCGCATTTTTTGCACTTTTATCAAATCATCCCTTCGTCCACTAGTCGTTACAATTTGAATATTATAGTCAAATTTTGACTAAAAATTACTTGAAATATAAAAAATACTCATGTACAGGACCATTAAAGATTGCAACGGTCATACCATAATTCTGTATATATATGCTTAAATTTTTTATATTTTACCATTTTTTATATTTTCTCTCCCATGTTTTGCTTTGTTCCTATTTTGTCTTACATTTATATATTACTAGTTTCTTTTATTTCATGCATAAATAATTCAAATAAGTATTATTGACGATAAATTGCCTGTCCATTAATGAACGCGTTCAATTTTGATATAAATTGCACAAAATTTAAAATTAGAGAATTCTTTAAACTACAAGTAAATGCACGTGCGTTGCACGTAAAATAAATTCGAATATAGAAATTTACGATATTATTGAATTATTAAAAAATAGGAATATATAAATTTAAATTATGTTAGAATATTTTAAATGTTATTGAAATATAGAAAAAGAAAAAATGTACGATATTATTGAAATATTGAACTTTAATTATGTTATAATATTTTTAATATAATTTGAATTAATTTTAGTTATAATTTGTTATAAATATGTTTCTAAAATTTTGGATATGTATTTAGTTAGATAATATCATTAAATAGTTTAAATATAATTTAAATATTAAAATATTTTAGAATTTACATATGTCAAGTAGTTCGTAGAATTTTAGGTTTTAAAATTTTTATTCAACTATGTGAAAAAATAACTACGATTACTATATTTAATTTTTTAAATTAATTAGTTGATAATATATATACAGTTAAATATCTATTCTACTATATAATGCCAAAACTAGGCTTCACCGTGAAAATTTTCGTTCCAAAAATACCCTTCAACATATTTAGTAATTAAAAAGATTAATTAAAATTAATAGGAGATATCTAGGTAAATACAAGAGTTGTCCTTCGGTATTCCTAATTACAACAACTCGTAAATGCATTATCTAAAAATGAGGCATTGAAAAATGGACTTTGTTGTATCATTCATTCATTGAAAAATGAACAAATTTTGAATATAAATGTCTTTTAATCTTTCTAACAATAAATACGTGCAACGCACGTGCATATATGCTAGTTTAATTTAAAGCTGATTTTAAGTTGCATTACAATAGTTAGAAATATGTCAGGGCTGCCCATAAAACATCAAAACAAGATGGTATCACCGTAAATAATGGTCTCTAGAAGATCCATTTACGTCACTTCCGGAAAAACTAACAGCCCTATTTCTAAGGAAGGTGTGGCTAGGGTTTCTCATTCATCCTTTTCCTCTTCGCCGCCCTCTCATAAAACCCTAGCTCTCTCTCTTCTCGACAAACACTAGATGTAATTTCTTACATGGCGATTGCATCCACTACGAACCTCTGCTAGTCTTAGGGTTTCATTTCCCACCCCCATTCGAGAGCTCAGAGTTTAGGGCTTCATCATCCATGGCGACAGTGAACCCCTTCGATCTCCTCGGCGACGACGACAACGACGATCCGACGCATCTCATCGCCGCTCAGCAGCAGAAGATCGCCACCGCCACCGCCACCAAGAAGGCGGCTCCCGCCTTCGCCGGATCTGCTCCGGCCGCCGGGAAGCTCCCTTTAAAGCCTCTCCCACCGTCTCAAGCTGGTGAGATTGATTTCATTTTGTGTTCAAATCGGTTCTTGGTTCGTGATATAATTAATAAATTGGTACTGATTTGTATTGATAATGACCGACAGTGAGGGAAGCCAGGAGCAATGCTGGGCCGCCACGTGGTGGCGGTGCCGGCCGAGGCGGGCCCGGTCGTGGGAGGGGCGGTCGTGGAGGTGGATCATTCCAAGATCGGGATTCGGTTAACGAGAATGCCAATGGCTTCGGTGGGAACTACGGAAGTGGAGGTGGCTTTGGAGGTGGTGGCAGCGTAGGAGGAGGTGAGGAGAGGCCTTCGGACAGGGAGCGCGGTCCTTATAGTGGGCCTCGTCAGCCCTTCCGCAGCGGGCCACGCCGTGGAGGCTATGGGAGTGCTAATAGTGAGGCCGGAGGGGACACTGAGCGCCCCAGGAGGACCTATGAGCGGAGGAGCGGGACAGGGCGTGGATACGAGGTCAAGCGGGACGGTGCTGGGCGTGGGAACTGGGGAAGCGCTACCGATGATGCTTTTCAACAGTTAATATTGGTCTCACTATTTTTTTGTTTTGGAATCGTCTTGATCTTTGATGGGTTTGTGTTGCGTACTTGATTGGTGTAATGTTTTATTGAGCAGGGAAACTGAGGAGAATGTGAATGCAGATGAGAAGGTTGCCAGTCCTGAGAAGGACGCTCCTTTGATGGAGGTGGGGAAGGAAAACAAGGAGGGGCAGGATAATGATTCAGAGGAGAAAGAAGAAGATAAGGTGATTCACTCTTTAATTGGTTATATGATTTTTAAATTCATACCTTCAACTACTCGATTGCATTTTATAGTTGAAGTGTAATCATGAATTCAATTTTTTTGTTATCTGTTTCCTTTAGTATTAATTACAGACAAATTATCAGTTTCTAATTTTCTGTCAGTTCATAATTGGTGTCCCACAATGATTTCTTCATATGAATGTTATTAGTATTTACATACTACCTGCCACCAATGAACTTCTCCAGTTCATACTTGGATGAATAATGCATCTTTCAATCTGTCTGTGCTACAAAACTTTATCCAATACCACATTGAAATCTATTTATGGTGTTACAAACCTATCAACCAATGTTCTAAAAAACGTTGCTGGACGAGTTTTGGGGCGAAAAGTCTCTGCACTTAAACCTTTGTACTCAATTCCTGTGAGGCGTAGTTTCTTTAGTTGGGTTGTAGGTTTTTTGCGCCCTGCTGTATGGGACTTGTGCCCAACAGGTATGTTGTAATATATGTTTTTTTGTTTTTTATCTGGTTAATAAGTGAGGCCCTCAACCCACTCCTCACACAAGTCTAACTAGGGTCTTCGGAGTGTCTCTGAGGCCCCTCTCAACAACCCTATGTCGCACCTGTACGGACATCTGCACCTTATGTCGCACCTGTACGGACATGTACAGGTAATGACACAATGCGGCTATGAGATACAAATAAGGCCACGGATACGGGTACAAACACGATACGGATACTGGCACCATTTCCCGTGTTCATGTAACATAGTCTGCACCCTTTTGATGTTGTTGCCTTCGAGGTCGACCACCTTTTCCTTCTGATTGTTCCAGACCTCGAGCCCTCTCCCATCCACAAGAACAAGGTACTCGTTCTAATCTTTCTTTTGTTTTTCTTGCTGTGTTTCTGTATTTCTTCCTATGCTTTTTTACCTCTATTTTTGCTGTTTTATCATATACTTCTTGGTCGAGTTCCATTAATTTTTTACTTGGCTTTTCATCTTCTTTTTCTTTGGCCCCTTAACAGAGATGAGTCATGTTGTGTTAAGTATTAGAACCTTACGACTCTTTAACAATGGTTTGTAATATGTTTGACGATTGGTCTTATGGATTTGGATCATTCACTTTGTTTATGTTTGACTACTTATGCTTTTTGTTCTTTTTCTTTACATTTTTAAATATATTATATTTTTAGATATAAAATTAATACCCAAAAAACTTACTCCCCTCGTCTCAGAATTTTGATCGTAAAAACGATCTCAGTTGCTTAAAAATCGACCAAGGACCTATGGAAGTCGGGGCTCGTCCCCGGTCAATATTGGATCATACGACTCGCCATGAGGGGGCCTAAACGGCTCACGTCCGTCTTTTAAAACGCCTTTTAATTTTAAAACACAACTCTCAACTTATTTAATCGTTTATCTTTTTTGTTTTCAAGGATCTTTTACCATATTTCACATTTGCTTACTCTTATTACTTGTGTACCATAACATTGAGGTTATTATTTTCATGCCTAGTTGCAAAAAAGTCATTTACATGCTTCTTTAAATGATTGACATCTTGCAACAGGTTTGATTGAAATGCTTTTTATACGCTGGAGCAATGATCTACTCCCTTTGGAGTCTTAATATTGATTGAGCACACATTTGAAGTTAATAGCCCTTTAATATCATTTGTTGGAGGATATTTCAAGTTTGTTTGTGTTATTGTGCTAGATCTGATGATATTGTACTAGTTAATGAAGCTAGAGAAGGTTTACACTACGTGTAGACTCATGGGAAAAATGCTTGGGAATCAAAGGGATATAAAAGTAGGACGAAAACAAACTATATAATATATAACTTCACCCAAAGTTCAAAATGAAATGAGGGATGAATAGATGTTGATGGATAATTGATACTGATAATTTGGTATTTAGGGTCATTCATCATGATGGGTCGACGAGAGATCTAGAAGGATGTTCACATTATTAAAACATGATGATTGAAATGAAAGTCTTTGTGATCGCAAGGCAGCATCGAAGTTGAAGGAAAAAATGATAAGCATTGCTATAAGACTAGCCTTTTTTTCCCCAGAGTTCTGCACTTTTAAAAAATGTCCAGAAAGTGCGCTTAGCTAAAACAAGAATGACAAGATGGGTTAGTGACTCTTCGAAAAATCGGATAATTAATGCGTGTATTTGTTGGAAGTAGGAGGTGACTACAATTGTGGATAAGATGAGCGAATTGTCTTTGGTGATTTGAATATGTCCAACGGAACTAATAGATGCACCTGTTACATGACATGAGTTATAGGAGTCCAAGAAGCTTCTAGAACTAGGGGTCGCCCTAAATGGACTTGAGCTTAAGTAGCAGAGGACATGGTTTTGTTGATGTTACAGTGCACATGGCCTTTAAAAGAACTAAACTCAAGACACATGGCCAAGTGGCCAACCTTGACAATTTGGATAATGGCTGTGTTGGTGTAAGATATTTTGTAGCTTTGTAATTGTAATTTGTTCTTATTCGTTCCTTGATGTTCATGGTTTGTACTGATCTTGTGCGGAATGGAAGCTGTATTGTGTTCTTCTTATAGAAGCTGATCAAGATATTTTATAAGTTTGGTAACTTAATGTGTTCTTGGTTGATGTTTGTGGTCACTATCAAATATCAGTCACAGACCCTTCTCACGAGCAACACTATCGTTTGCTACGGATGGGAGTTCCGGAATTATGGGTTCTGGAGAACCAAAAAATAATAGAAACTTAGTTAAAAATGTTAGAAAATATTTGATACCTCAGTCATATTCTTTTGTTTTACTTGTTTCTGATATTATTGTTCATTTTACTTTTTTTAGACAACACCCCATAATATCCAGTTTTGAATGGAATAATATTACAATGTATAACGTTGTGAATATGTCATATACAACTTCGACAAATGGTATTGGTTTATGTCGATTAATTTGGATTCCTTGTAGCATGTTGATCTTCGGAATGATCGAAACATTGTCTACATTGTTTTTTTCCCATACTTCTCTTTTTTTTTCTTGCTAAAATGATTAGAAAAGAGAGCTACAATAGGTATTGAATAAGACATGGCAAAAATGATACGACCGATACATATTGGTATCGGTCGATACTGCGAACCTAGCTATCAAGTTGGTGGAGAAGGTAAAAGGTGTATTTAAATAATGGTAATTTAGATATAGTTGAGAATGCAACAACTTTTGATGTTGCAAGGATTTGTTGTTTCTTGTGGTGCAAATGGAAATACATTTGTCGATAAGTCCAAGTATAATTCTCTTCATAACCTCTTAAATAAATTTTAGTTAAAGGCTGGCTATATAAATGGGAATTATCTGCATAAATTAAATCAATTCATCACGATCAAGATGTAAATTGCAACTCTTTTTTATCTTTCCTGGTGTAGGTTTTCACAAAGGGTAAACTACTATTTTGGAGTATGAACGTATTTTCTCGTCAATCCACTATAATTTTTATTAGATGACTCAAGAAAAATCTTAATTTACAATGATGTAAATCACTGACCAAGGCTAGATTCTTCGGCCCCTCTGTTTCGTGAATACATTTGCACATCCCATATTCCCATATGAGGGGTGCACAATGCATACCTTTTCCTGGATTATTTACCAAAAAAAATCCACAAATATTAATTGGCATAAAAATGAGTAAGTTATTTTGAATGGGTAGTTATGGTGCATTTGTAGGTGGTTTATCTGGTTTGGATTCGAATTTGAATCACATTCGGATATGATATGTTCATTTTTTAACGCATCTGGATCCGGTTTCATTTCAATTTTATGAATATGAACATCACGACCTAATGACTGTTACCACACTCGGAGAGTTTAGACACGAAAACCAGACGTGATTACAAATCTAGTCTTTCCCGGTTCAAGATTGGAAATATATACAAGGTGACAACCTCTTTGTTGTCCAACGTGACATCGTCAAGGTGGTCTACCGAGAACATAGTGTTACCACACTCGGGAGAGTTTAGACACGAAAAGCAGACATGAGATAACAAATCAAGTCGTTCCCAGTTCAAGTTTGGAACTATATATAAGGCGACAACCTCTTGGTTGTCCAGCGTGACAGGAACCATGTTGCGAAGGAAAATAATCCAACATCTGATTATTGTACAAGTATATAAATTGTATTAATATTAATGTCAGTACTCAGTGTGTACTATTATATAGTTTTACCTGTTCACGATTGAAATTATATATAAGGCGACAACCTCTTTCTTGTCCAGCGTGACAAGTATATAAATTGTATTAACATTAGTCAGTACTCAAGTGTACTATTATATAGTTCTGTCACTATGCATTGCTCTATTCGTGACCAACCCCATTAAATTCAAAGTTACTTTGTGATCACTGGTTAAACATATATGAATTCATCTCTCTTTTTGTCTATTATATCCTATTTGTATTAATATTTGTTTTATCTGTATATGTTTCTTCTCATATTTGATTTACATCCGAATCAGCTTTTATGAAAATGGTTATTGGCTTTTATTTCCGAACAGTATCCGTATTCATTATTGAAAACAAATAGGTACATGATAATACCTATATCCAAACCATATTTGTTGTATGCCAGAGTGATGGGAATGGTTTCTATCTTCTTATGTAAATGTAATTGGTTCCATTATCAAGAGCCATATAGTATTTCACTTACCAAAAGTTAAGTGAAATATTATTACCAACTACCCCCCCTCCCCCCCCCCCCCCCCAACAAAAAAAAGGCTCTTGATCATGGAACCAATTACATTTACATAAGAAGATAGAAACCATTGGGTGGGGGGTAGTTGTTAATAATATTTTCAGTGGAGTCGAAGAGCCATATAGTATTTCACTTACCAAAAGTTAAGTGAAATATTATTACCAACTACCCCCCCTCCCCCCCAACAAAAATAAGGCTCTTGATCATGGAACCAATTACATTTACATAAGAAGATAGAAACCATTGGTGTGGGGGGGGGGGTAGTTGTTAATAATATTTTCAGTGGAGCCGAAGGCGCACCTTGCTCCTAGGCGCAGGGGCAGCGCCTCAGGGCACTCTAGGTGGGGCGCAATTCTTGAGGCTCACCTAAGGTGCGCCTTGGAATAGCTAAGACGCGCCTTGAAAATCTTGTGAAAAAAATAACATGTTCAGCTGTTGTACTGTTTTTTGAACTGATGTACTTTTTTTTTTTACTGTTTTCTCTCTCACTCAATTCAAAGTGATTGCAACCTAGACATGGGAGAATTTGAAAGCACACATGTTTATCAATGTAGAAATCCGATATGAATATATATATATATATATATATATATATATATATATAATTTTTGCGCCTCGCGTCACTCGGACGTGCGCCTTAAGTGCGCCTTGCGCCTCGTACGATTTGGACCCTTTGCTCCTCGAGTGCGCCTTGTGCCTTTGACTACCTTGAATATTTCACTTTAACTTTTGTTAATGGAACATGCACACCTACTAAGATTATCCCTTTTATACTGAGTACCCTTTAACTAACTTATTCCAATACCCTTATCCATATTGTGTAGTGAAATGCATGTATCACAAATAGGTTAATCTTGGTTCTGACTATAATCAATAGCTGTTTATTCATATAACATCCCACTGTAGTGTGAAGATAAAGGAGGGAGCAAAGTGAGGTCTTGCCTTATGTGTGCCTGTTTTCAACCACTCCTCTTCCTTCCTAGATTTTTGAGGAAACATTTTAGAAGTGAAAAATGATGAGTGAGAAAAAAAAGCAAAAAATTACTTTTGCCATTGATTTAACAAACATCCACTTTTTTAATCATTATGTGAAGTTCTTCTTCCTTGACTGATCTTAGCATACCGTGGTCCATTAGTTCCAACACACAGGCATATCCTTTTTTTACTTGAGATATCAGTTATGGTTTACTAGTTTGCTGTCCCGATGGCACAACTTTTGGTCCGAGGGCTCTTCAGACTTGGCTAAATCAAGATTTAGTTGTAGTGGTGAGTTGTGGGAGTTAGTTTGAGTTTGTTTTAGAGTAAGATGTGCTACGGAAGATTACGTAAAATGTTATTAGTTGCAACAGTAATGGTATCGAGCCTAATGACTACTCAACTGCAGATAATTGTAATATAGCAATTAACGAGAGAACAAGATAGTCTGATCATTTGGCTTGGATGAAATGGATTCAAATCGAATAACATGTCCACAACGAGAAGAACAAAGAAGAAAAACATGTTTATTCTTTTTAGTGATTTGAATACTAATTATGGATGCTAGCTTGAGTAATCAGTTGGTGAGCCAGGCCTTATTTTTGTAGTTATGGATAGATTTCAATTTAGAATTTGTTTTATGAAACACTTCACTGAAAGTTTAAGGTTGAAAATTTAAGTTCTTAATCCTATTTGGTTGTCAATAGGACTGCAAAATTGAGAAGCACCCGTCTTCTTATCTTCTTGTCTGGATGAGATTATTAAGCATATGCCCATAATTATTAGGATCTTCCTACCCCCCTAGGAACCATGTTTTGGTTCCATCGACCCTGATTTTGGCATGTTCCTGATTGAAATAGCTAAAAGTGGCAATCTGAATCGTACTAGATGAACTTCAACAAAGTTTTATCAATTAATTGGTAATAAAAACAAAATAATATTTAATTATCAAAATAAAGCATACATAGTAGGTTGATGTAGGATTCACTGCGAATTATTCTAGTAAACACAATAATATATACACATGCTAACAAATCACTCTTACTGGTTGACCCTACCCTTGTTAGATTACGTATCATGAAAAGAAGTGTACCCATAACCGTACCAATATTACCAGGATCGTGGGTCGCTTTGGTACGTGGTACGCGGTACGGTAACTCAGCCGGTACGCGGTGCGGTGTGGGTATGCTTATCCGATACGCTATTTAGGTTGTTCGTTTTTATCTGGGTCGTATTTTATACCATATACAATTATATAGAAGTATACACTATATAAAAATAAAAAACATTATATAAAAACATATTAAAAATTCTGGTGCACTGGTTACTAACAAAAAAATGAAAGAAATTGGAAAAAAACAAAAGAAGACTCCCAGTTTGAGGTGCACATTGTTTTATATATACTCACTGCACTGTTTTATAATTCAGGTGCACTGTTTTATGTATACTTATTTTGAGCTTTGAGGTTACTGTTTTATAATTGTGGTGCACAATCTTCCAACAAAAAAGTGTGTATAAATCATGTGAGTGCACTGTTTTTATATTTTTATGTACTTAGTATTACTTAATACTTACAAACAAATTATTTTGGTGCACATGATTCCATGTGTCAAGTGTCTCCAAGTAAATATTTACTCACTAACAAACAAAAAATGTTGCTGTGCGGATTCCAAGTGTCACATAACCAAAAAAAAGAATCGAAGAAACTATTTGTGGATTCCAAGTGTCCAAGTAAGCATTACTTAATTAAAAAAAAGTTATGCACGGATTCCCAAGTCTCCAAGTAAGACTCTCCTAATAATTCATCTCAAAAGAAGAAGAAGACTCTAGTTATCTCAGTCTTTCCCCAAAAAAATGAGAAGACTCGAAGAAGGAGGAGGAAAAGACTCACATAGTCACCACCTGCGGGTCCCTTCTTCAGGTACGTTAAATTTGGCGACCATATTCGGTACGCTAAATTTGACGACCTGGGTCGCGAACGCACCACCCCATTCGGGGTCATTCGTCCCAATTCGTGGGGCGTAGGGTGGGTTGGTGAATTAGGCAATACTGAAACGTACTGCCTATCAAAACCCCATGTAACTATGCATATGCCCCTTGTGGCAGAAATTTCTAAAGATAAGTTGTCTTCAAAGAGAACATTGGCTCTGAACTTGAGGCATAAATTCATCAGCATGCTAAACCAGTGTGTTTTTGCATTCATGGTTATTGTTGTCCTTTTATATAAAAACAGTGGCTAGTTGCGGCAATATATTTGAGTGACTAGTGATTTTTTATCATAGTTTGCAGTATTGGCCGATACCGATCCGTTATAGCCGATACTGATACAATTTGGTATGTCCCGATCCAATCGACCGATACGATATCGATACTGGCCGATACCGATATTTGAGATATCTTTTCTAGTCAATTCGGCAAAGAAAATTGAACAAAAAAGACTAATGCATGCCTTAAACAACTAGTGACCCCACTTAAGGCTAGATCGCATATGCCCAAACACAATACCTCAAGATTGAATCAGAACATGGTGACCAAGATAACTTGCCACATCACCAAGTGAATTTTATGAAGTTCTCCGCCGAGTGAAACTTATCCTAGTTGCTCTATTTTTATTGGAGGCCTCAGAGTATGTGTGCGAGTTACATATGACTCTATCCCCTTCCGAGTGCTATAACTTACTACATTGTTAGTTTCTCTTCTTTTTCTTATATTTATTATACTTTTCTGAATTTGAGAATTTTTTTTGAAGGCTTATGTCTTATTAGAAAAATCTGTGCGATAACTACTGATCTTGTATTCTCTCATCTTTTGTTCAATTGCAAATGTAGTGTTCTAAATTGCGGGCGCTAGACGGTCTCCGACCGCATCGGAAATCTCCTAGGCGGCGGGTCTAGGCGGGCCTATTTGGCCTGTTCGGTTGTTCAAAAATTCAAAAAAAAAAAAATCAAAAAATTCAGATTTAAAATTTCAAAAATTTCAAAATTGAAATTTCAAAAAAAAAATACAAATTTATCTTACCTGGATCGGCGGCTGCGGCGGCGGCGGCGGCTGCTGCTGCTAGATTCGTTGTTGCTGCTGGTGGAGATGGGGAGGAGAGGAGAGGAGGCAGAGGCTGGGTTGTTCCATCGGGACTCTCTTTCTCTCCTCTCATCCCTTTTTATGTTTAGGGTTAAGTGGGTGGGACCCGCCCCAAATGTCTCAAATAAAAAAAATTGAATCAACCTGTCCACATGTAGCACACAACAGCAGCACTTAAGCACATCCAGCTAGCCATATGAACACATGCTTTTGTGTCATAAAATTACATACAAACTATTTATCTCCCATACATGTAAAAAAAAAAAATCAGTTCGGCGCCTTGGTGCTAGGCGGTCCTCCGGCGCACCGATTCCGTCTAGCGAAATTTAGAACTTTGTGCAAATGTCCTTTCACACACCCTCCTGGGTTCTCACAGGTCTACATCTAGTTCTATTTGCTCCTTTTAATTATTAATCTTCCGTTCCAGTGCATCTATTGGTGTCTGCTTGGCATCTTCAAAGCGTCTAAAACTGTCTTTACCTTTCTCCCAGTATCACGTAGTATAAGGTAAGGTATAGAGAAGCACTTCAACAATGATAGTGTCTCTCTTCATCATAATGGAAAAAATGTTTGGTAAAGCAAGCATGTGCAAGAACTAAAATAAATCAAGTACTAAGGCTTACAACAGATGCAAATTTTATGATAAAATTCAACATAATGATTTTTTCTAATATGAAAATTGAATTTTGTTTGTTTTATTCAGAGAAAGAATAACATAAATATCTTTGTAGTATATGTTGCATGGAGGAATGGAGAAACTTAGATTGTAATGACAGTTATATTTTCCCTTCCATTTTCTTGGAGTTAACTACTTTAGTGGGGGCATAATTTGCTAATTCTATTCGAAGCACATAACAGTCATAAATGCTTTGTTCAAACTACCGAAATATCTGTTTTCTGGCCACGTCCGGAGAAAAATACTCTTTTATGAAGTATGTGCCCTGATACTCTTCTGTTTAAACTTTGTGAAGAGATTAAATTTGCGGATCCTGACAATCATGAAAGCAGAAAAATGCTTTCGTTTATATTAGGAGAGTGCTTGCATACGTATTCAAACGAACCTGAGCAATACCTTTCCATCTTGTCTCTTTTCTTTGATTGTGTAAACCCTTGACTTTGATGTCCTGCCCCCTTCTTTTTTATATTTTTAATTTTGTTGGCATTATTCAGTTATTTGGAGCATATTGTATGACCTCTATTTACAAATTGAAACTTCGATCTTTCTACTTTTGCTAAAATCATCTTTAGTTTTTGGACTTTCAGTAAACTTCTATATATAATTTGGAACCAAGTCTTTCTTCACATTGTCCCACCATCCTAATTTGGTATCTTTCATCGACACAGCTTACTTCCAAAAACTGTGTGAGCTAAGGATTCTGTGCCATCCTCACTTGGGAATTGGGTGGTGTTTCATCTTCATCTGCCACGACAATTATATTTTTCTAATGGTTCCTGTTTGGTTCCATCTTGCTTTTCAAGAAAACTAGTGCTATGGTCCTATTGGGTTCAATCTTGCTTTTTGAGAGAACCTGCTGGCTATTGCTGTGGTCCTATTTGGTTCCATCTTGCTTTTGAGAGAACTTACTGGCTATTGCTGTGGTCCTATTCTGTTCCATCTTGCTTCTTGTGAGAATCTGGTTAAGCACACTAAACATCAGTCCACGAGATTTTTTTTTTTGAAAAACTTCCATTTTTTCTTGCATTAAGGGACATCCAATATTTATTTGCTTTTGCCAAGATATCAAATTCAATGTTGTCAAAATTGTGATCTGGATTGCATGATCCAGATCTGATTGGATCCCAAATCGTGATCCGGATCCCATGATCAGTGTTGGACCTGATCTAATTTGCAGTAAGAATGATCACACTGGTAAAGATTGGTTGGGTCAGATATTGATTGCAGATGGCATGATTCGGGTCATGCAATCCAGATCACAAGATCTAGACTGAACCATGGGGTATTTTTTTTGTTTCAAAAACTCTTGTATAATGTTAGAGAGGGCCTTGCTATCATACCAAACCTATTTATGATGTTTACTCTGTTCTTGTGGCTATTTCGAGAATGGCATTACTCAATGGTTGGTTAACATTTGGAGGTTTTCTATCTTTTTGAATTGTTTAAGGTTTTAATCATGGATCCTATGATCTAGATCTTGATCCAATCGATCCGAACCCCTTTACGATTCTACAATACGATCTGATGTTCACAAGATAGTTTTGATTTGTTCATAGAGGCATATTGTTCAACTCTCTGTCATTTATGGTCGATCCAATGGGTCTTGCATGGTGTAAAACCACAAAGCAACATGTATGCTTGCACTCCATTTCACCCGACCAACAGGAAAATATCTTGGCAACATCAAGATTTTGGGCCTTTCACATGCTCTTTCATGTGCACAGATTCAGGAAAAGCTGCCATAAATATAATGCACTAGCATTATATATATATATGTGTGTGTGTGTGTGTCCAGTTTTGCCTTTGGAGAGAAACGGGTGGGCTTCTTTGGTGCTGCTCAGTTCCTTTGCAGGAATATAAAGAATCCTTCCAAGGAATCTTTTATTTTTTTTGTTTAGACAACTTATATTGTTGCTTGCAAGGAGGGCCTTGGACAGTTTCTAGATATATTTTTTCTCAAGTCCTTATCTATCCTATGTTTCTCTTTTGCTATCTCAGGGTCTGTTCGGTCCTATGGAAAAAAATCTTTTACAATTGTAATTTATATAATTGAGTATTGGAATTGCAAGTTCAGTTCTTGTTTGGTTGCATGAAGTGGTTCTTCCATTTTTAGATGATTACCTGATATACATACCGGACCCTCAAAATTAACATCATATCTATTGGATTATACGGACTTGGTTTCACCTGATGTCTTAGAGAATTCCAGTTGTCTTTTTTCTTCTGTAGAAGTAGGGTATTGTAACATTTATTGGACTACAATAACAAAGCCTTTATCCCAAAATTGTGTTCAGCTGCCTGAATCCTTTTCGTTTAGGCTATGTCCTTTGTAACACTAGCAAAAAACAAATCCTTCTTTAGAACTCCAATCAAGTTTTGTTTAGGCCTACCTATACTCCTAGTGACTTCTAAAACTACTATCATATTGCTTCTTACCTGGGCATATGTTGGTGTGCTTTGCACATGTCCAAACCATCTAAAGATGATCGTCTCTTTTCTTCTTGGAATTGTCATTCTCAAGTCCTTCAAATTTCTAATGTTTCCCTAATTCTTCATGTTCCATCTTCCAATTTTTAGAAAATTAATATAATATAATTGGTTTGGATGATCTATATAATAAACTTTTTTGACATTATTTACCTTACCTCCTTTAGACAAATAGTAATGTGTAGGTGTCAATTGCCAAGCTAATGAGCTCTAGAAAATATTTGGATGCAGGCTTGTGAGACTCGTCTCACTATTCTATTATACATATCCGAGATACGCGTATTATATGTGTATAAATTGCTTATTGTTTAATTGTTTACCTTAAACTTTATGTCATTCATGCATTGTTTTGGTTGTTTTTGCAAACTTTTTCTTAGTTGCATGCTTTGGACCGTTGGTCCCTTGGTTTTCTTGTGTGTGGCTGTGATGAACTCGGATGAGGGACATGGATTATGATCCCCAATGGCCTACAATCCTAGCTTTTCCTATATAAGCAATTCCACTCTCTTTTTTTTACTTTTCTTTTCCTTTCATTTCTTTCCTTTTTTTCCAGCCGAAGCAGCAACCGAGCTTGGCCTTGGCCGTGGGTGACTTTGGTAGTGTTGGTATTAGGCTATAACTTGACCGTAGGCAAGTACATCTTGCCAATCGAGTGAACCCGTGATTTGGAGCTTCTTGATAACCTAAGTTTACATTTATTTGCTAGCTTAGTTGTCTGCATATCTTTGGTAGCTTAGAATTATGTTGTCGACTCTTTTGTAACATTGATATTATGTTGCTCTTGTATTTGATCTTGAACGAGAAAGTTGAGAACAACAAAGTCGGAGCACAAAGGGTGCTGGCCGGAGAAGAATGAGCAATTCTACGAAAAGTGTGCATGAGACCCCTGAAAACTTGAGCGCATTGTGTGCTAACTCATAAAAATGCTTGCGTTCAGCAAAGCATTCAATCCTTGAAATATGCTTGCGTTCAGCACATCATTCAAATCCTTGCAAAAGTGCGCCAAGATATGTTGAGTACTCTGGACGCACTTTACTAATGCGTACGTTTTGTACGAATGTCACCTATCAAACCCCTGCAAAAGTGCGCCAAGGCTATCAGAAACTTGGGCGCACTTTTGAGGGATATCCTCAGCGGCACACATTTGAGCGTTCAACCTCGTCAATCAAGAGAAAGTGCGCCAAGCCTCTGTTGGCGCACTAATTTCTTTCTCCGAGTTTGCTTGATGGGTGAGCCTCGACTTTGGTATCACCTCGACTGTCGTGTTCTCGAATGTCGTATATCGACCGTTGTGCCATGTTTTGAGACTTATGTTGTCTTTTAGTAGACCTCCCTACGCTTGTTTGTGTGCCAAACCTCCCTTTTGGCATACTTGATGAAAGTGCGCCAAATTCATAGCTTGGGTACTTTCATTTGTGCGCAAATGATAGATTTGTGCGTCAAGCTCTTGGCTTGCGCACTTCTATCATTGTGCGCCAAGGTTCTAGATGTGCGCTTAGTATAATTTGTGCGCCAACTTTTGCTCGGAGCATTTTTTGTATTAAAGTGTGCCAGAACTCTCTGGACTAGTGATTTGTGTGGCAATGCTGTTTTTGGCCATTTGTGCGTCAAAATTGTTTTTGGCCATTTGTTGTACGCCAATGCTGTTTTTGGCCATTTGTGCACCAATAGTAATTTTGGACCATTATGCGCGGATGATTTATTTTCTTGCATGATTATGTGCCAATCCTGAATTGTTGATTTATGCGCCTGTATGTCATTATTCTTTTGTTAGTAATGCTTAGCACTTGATGTCTCTGGTTCTTTATCCAGTTATTTTAGTTAATCTTGGTTATTTTCTGAACGTGACATGATATGGATCTTGATTTCCTGACATGAGCTAAGTGATTGTACACTATGATTAAACTCCTGAATCTTGACATGAAACTGATAACTCTAATACTCCTGATACTGATACCCTTGGTAGTGACTCGACGTAGCGCACTCATGACTCGAAAATTTTTGTAACTGTCATGATCAAGGCTATTAGTAGCACATGTATTGCATGCCATGTATCTCCGTGGTTTTTTTTGATTGTGCTCGTCAAGCTCTACTGTCCTGTCTTGCATCATGTGTAAGGCAGATTCCTGAGTACCACGGTCGAAAATCCTTAATAATTGTTCAGGCTAATAACTAGAATAATAATCTAGAAATCATCTAGAGAGATTTTTTGGCTACATGCAATCTCGGTATCCCAGTGACACCTGATGAATTTGGACCTCTCCGTCGCGAGGGGCACACTTCCAGCACACCGACGAGTGTTGCACTACCAGAAAAGACAATAAAATGATTATACATGATAAACTTATATTATGTGCCCATTCGTCTGGATAACCAGGATAGTTTGCAGGGCATGTGCCTGTAAGGAATCTCAAACTGCATGTGTTAGTAACTAGGATTGTGATAACCCTAGTTAGCTAATAATAGCAAGTCGTAGGGCATGGTTGGTCGTGATTGCTTGATTTTTAGTCTAGTCCTGTTCTGATTTAATTAACAGTCGATCCGAAAATAGTAACCGGTGTAGTTGTGTACTGATTCCAGATGTCCTTATTTAATTACTCCAAAACTGTTTAGCTGTTATTTTATCTGCTATTCTTACTGAATTGTCTGTATGCTGGTTTTAGTTCATAAGTTCGGCTCCCTTGTATTACTTGCAGTTTGGGATCTGATCCCAATGGTTTAGTATGGCCAGATTTCGGAGTAGGACCGCAGGATCTCCCATACAATGTTACCAGGATCGAGGGTCGCTTTGGTACGGGTACGCGGTACGGTACCTCAGTCGGTACGCTATACGGTGTGGGTAGGCTTATTCGGTACGCTATTTGGGTCGATGTTCGTTTTTATCTGGGTCATATTTTGTACCATATACAATTATATAGAAGTATACAATATATAAGAATAAAAAACATATTATATAAAAACATATTAAAAATTCTGGTGCACTGGTTACTAACAAAAAAATTAAAGAAATTTGAAAAAAAAACAAAAGAAGACTACCGGTTTGAGATGCACAGTGTTTTATATGTACTCAGTGCACTGTTTTATAATTCAGGTTGAGGTGCACTGTTTTATGTATACTCAGTTTGAGCTTTGAGGTTACTGTTTTATAATTGTGGTGCAGTCTTCCAACAAAAAAATTCTATAAATCATGTGTGCACCATTTTTATATTTTTATATACTTAGTATCACTTAATACTTACTAACAAATTATTTTGGTGCACACGATTCCATGTGTCAAGTGTCTCCAAGTAAATATTTACTCACTAGCAAACAAAAAATGCTGCTGTGCGGATTCCAAGTGTCACATAACGAAAAAAAAGAATAGAAGAAACTATGCGTGGATTCCAAGTGTCCAAGTGAGCATTACTTAATTAATTCTTACTAACAAAAAGTTATACACGGATTCCCAAGTCTCCAAGTAAGACTCTCCTAATAATTCACCTTAGAAGAAGAGACTCTAGTTACCTCCGTCTTTCCCCAAAAAAAATGTGAAGACTCGAAGGAGGAGGAGGAAAAGACTCACCTAGTCACCACCTGCGGGTTCTCTTCTTCAGGTACGCTAAATTTGACTACCATATTCGGTACGCTAAATTTGACGACCTGGGTCGCGAACGCACCCCGTTCGGGGTCGTTCGTCCTAATTCACGGGACGTAGGGGGTGTTGGCAAATTAGGCAACACTTCTCCCATACTTCTCTCCTCAGGATGGTGAACACGAGGAGCACCCGAGGATATGGGTGGGTTTCTTCTTCCTCATCCACTCGATCTTGTACATGTTTTGAGACGTTTAGCCACCGAGCACGTGTTTAGTTCTTGTTTTGGGTTTCTTGATACTACAGCCTGCAGGTCTACATGTAAAGTATATTCTAGACTATTGCTAGAGCTGATCATGTAATATGGTACTATGCTAGTTCTTCATTTTTGTAACTAGCTTCATGATCATCTGTGTATGTATAGTTTGAGACGTCTAACTATTATATGTTTGGTGATCATATATCTTGTAACTTGTTGCTTGCTTGAGATTGAGACACCTAGAATTCTTGACCCATGATTGACTGATGGATTGTAAACCCTCACATATCTAGACAGCTGTGACCGTATCTCGGGGTATAGAGTACTATGATATACGTAGCTGGCTTTGTCTGCCTCTGCTCTCCAGTATTATGGTTCTGGGGCGTCACAAGATTGGAATAACATCTTGACAAGATATTTTTGTATTTTTAACTAGCTTGAAGAGTTTGTATTTTTCATATTTACACTTCTGTTGGCAAGTCTTGTATATGGATCTTCTAGCGTTTTTATTTCAGTGAATTAGTATTTTTAGAGTATAGATAAAAGGTAAGTACACAATCTATAGAGTACAGATAAAAGGTAAGTACACAATCTATGTAAAGTGCTGCAAAAGACTGACATTCGTACAATAAAACGGAAACACTTTTTGAGTGCTTGAATGTTCTGTGAGTAGGAAACATCACAAGTTCGGTGTCCTCCACTTAGAACTGCTTTTATTTACAGATGCTTTTAAGGTGTTGGCTAGAGAGTATTGCAAATACGTACCTTCGGGCTTTGAGAACCTATAGTAGGGTTTATGTTATATAGTTACTCTTTGGGACTTCTTACTCTCAAAGTATATTTTAATAGTAGTGATTCTACACTACATGATGAAATAGCAACTTTGGAATATATGATGCTCTCATCACGGTCATGAGTAATATGTTTTAAAACTAATTATTTCCTACTTTTGGAAATTTAAAATGTTACGGAAACTTGCATCAGATACATAATAAAAAAAATTGGCCCTTTCACTTGCATGACTCCAAATCATTAGGGTTATGCTTTCTGTTTGGTATCTTGGTTATTTAGGAATAACATCATAAATTGTTGATAATATGCCTTGCAAGTTGCAATATTATTGATTTTATCAATTGAATTTTTTGACTGGGTGGGCTTTCTTTCCACATTATAAATATTATTCACAAGAAAATAAGCAAAATAGAGGTGCTAAAACTATCAATATATTTTCGAAACATTTCTTTGGCTTTGTATTTTGATTGTGTATACATAGGCTTGATAATGAACACGTATACCATTGTTGTGATTTATATCCTGTGGATGCACTAAACTAAGTTTTTGCTATAATGCAATATGCGTGTTATGTGGAAACCTACTGTAAGCAATATAGTAATGGGGTTTAGCATACTCGATATTAGTTATTATTCTGGTCATAACCACCCAAAACCTACCTCATATTGGGTTCTCATCAACCCCTTGTCTGAATTTGTCATACAAAAGAGCTTAAACTATTTGATGTCACCTTTTCTGCCAGGAAATGACTTTGGAGGAATATGAGAAGATAAGGGAAGAGAAACGGAAGGCGTTGCTTGCTCTGAAAAGTGAGGAAAGAAAAGTTGAAATTGACAAGGAATTGAAATCTATGCAGCAGCTCTCCTTGAAGAAAGGAAATGATGAAATCTTTATTAAGCTGGTATGGTTGACATTGCTTATTGTTATTCTATATTTTCTAATACAACCTATCTAAAGCAAACAAGTTGTTGGTAGAAGTTGTCTTTTGTCTTTTGATGCTAAAATTGTTTTCCTAGGGTTCTGACAAGGAGAAGAAGAAAGAAAATGCTGATCGCGATGAACGGACCAAAAAGGTTGGTTAGGATTGAACTATTTGTTTATAAGCACGAGTAACATGTCACTTCTGTTTTTGTTAACTTGGTTTCTTTTATTGTCGGTATCTTCCAGTCTTTGAGCATCAACGAGTTCTTAAAGCCAGCTGAAGGTGAAAGGTACTACAATCCAGGAGGCCGTGGCCGTGGCAGGGGAAGAGGTGACCGTGGGCCGTTCAGAGGTGGTTTTGGTGCTGTGGCTTCCGCCGCTCCACCTATTGAAGATCCTGGACACTTTCCCACCCTCGGTGGGAAGTAGAGACATTATGTGCTGAATTCCAATCAAAAACTGTCTGCCAGTTTTATTTTACAAGTTGATTTAGTGTAGAGTTGTTGGAATTCAGTTGAATAATTACATTGCCGGTTCTTCATTTTTATTTTTTGTTTATGTTTAACTTTGTATATTTGAGTGATTCTGGACAAGTCACATTAGCCTATTTTGTTTTGTAGTACTTGTTTGAGACATGCTTTATCACCTACTTATGTTAGTCTGCATTTTTGTTCAATATTTCCTGATCTTGCCAGCAGTTTTGTGTTAGGAGGTTTACATTTATTATTCAACAGGGTGACGTGATCTTGCAAACGAGATATTTGAAGGGCTAAACTCACCAGCTAGAAATTTCCAAAGAAGTCTTATTCTTGATATTATCTTTCAAATGCAAATTGACAGTATTGTTAACTTAATCTGCTGGTAAAATATTGTGACATCTGCTTCTAAAATTCGAAAAGAGGATGTGACTATTTTGCTTGAAGGGCTCTGGTTCGTGGAAAGAAAAGGAAATGAAATGAAATCAATTCCTTCCTCTCTTCTTTTCTTTGGTGAAATTGGGAGGAAAAGTGAATAGGTGGGAAAGCAAATCCTTAGGTGGGTGGAACCATGGAGGGAATTATTTTTCTTCCTATTTTTATTTTCATTGTAAATTACTTTCTTTTCCTTTGTCATCCAAACATAAGAAAATTCAAAAATAAATGAATGATTTGTTTTTCCAACATCATAAACATCATATTTTTGTGAACCAAACGAGGCCGAAATTCTTTTCGTAGTATTTGTGATGTTTGGAATGATGTTCAGGCGATTTTCAGAATTTCTTTTCTTCAATTATGTCTAGATGTCGCTTGAAGACTGATATACTAGATCTTGTGTATAATATTCTTGTTACATTATTCGTTAGTCTGTGTGCTCGTTTTATGGTTTTGGTCCTTTCCTAGAGGCTTTACACTTGAGCTTCACCAGCATTGGGTGATGGTATTCGTTATCTATCACCTCCATAGGGGTTGAAAAACTCTTCTGCTCCCCTATATGGCTTATCAATACCATGAATTGCTTAGTATTTATTATGCGAGTATCTCATTAAGATGATCGTTCTCAGTAAGTCTGGTATAATCCGAAATCTCATCCCTTCTATTGGATCGTTACCATGAATGAATGAAAATGTTTGGGGAAACAGAGAGAAAAAAGAAGATGTTAGCAGAACCTCCCTGGCAAATCCAAAATTAAAGGTATCTTTTACCGCTAATCTGAAATATTGGAGGTATTACAAAACTAGTAATGCCTCCTTGCATGTGTGTAAAAAAATGTTGAAAAAAAATTAATATAAATTTATTATAAAATTATTGTCTCTAAGAATTGAACTCAGAAAAAATGTCTCGCATCCCGACAGCTTAAGTTAGATAATTAAATAATTAGTTATTTTCTAAAATAATAATTAATGGAGTATTATAAACGATTTAGACGACTCAATTTGAACCGTTTCGAAGTCACTTTATATATATTAAGTAGAGATGAACTGAAATAGACGTCACTTTATATATATTAAGTAGAGATGAACTGAAATGGACGAAAATGGTATCAGATGCTCTGCTGCTGTAGGATTGGCAATCATAGAGTACACAGTTCCCTTCCCTCGTCATGGTTTGATTGCAATAGGGACAATTCATTCTGCTAAGTCATTCGAAAGCTTAAATCATTTAGGTACTGACTGGATCTTTCTTCAATCCCTAGTCCAATCGGCTCCAGCATTGAGACCCAGGCATCATCATCACAATCAGTAGTCAGTCAACTGTGGAAAGAGTGTTCCAGTAGCATCTTTCTTCTTTGCACTAGAATCCATTGAAGCCAATGCAAGCCTGACCAATGCTGTTGCCTGCAGCATAAAATAGGTTACTACTAATTATGTCCCATATTATGTCCCACCCTATTACACGTGGGCCCTCTTTTATTTTATACCGGCTGTGACTCACATGTAATAGGGTGGGAATAGCATTAGTGGGACATCAAATTTGGTCTGAAAATAGGTCTGTTACAACATTTTGTTCTTTTCTCTAGAGTAGGCCATCCCATCAATTCATCTAGTAGTCTACGAGTCATTTCATATATAGAAACCTTGGGTCCTATGATTGTAGAAACATCCATATTGCTGATGATTTGATCTTTTGTCAAGTTTGTTGGGGGGGAAAAGGGCTGAAAAGATGCAACAATTGTCCCCAGTCAATTAGCAAGATGAATGATTCTGAACTTACTATATTCCATCAATCTGTCACTGTATCAAACATGGCAGCATATGATAAGATGAACACTATTTATGCAACTTGTTTGACTAGAGTTTATCCGGTACATTTTAGTTCTACTACATATATGTTCATTGGTGTTCATTCAATAAGAAACAGGTTAGCCCTTCAATTGTTTTACATGGCAGACTCCTTTGATACAAAAACTTGATAAAATACCCCCCACTATACAATGTAATGTTTCACAAAATTAAGCCGAAGCAAGATAAGACCATCCCCTTTCCCTTTCCCTTTCCCTTTCCCTTTCCCATGCTGCTGCTCTCATAGTCATAGCCCCGTACGAACCTTCTGAATCTTCATGCAGGATAGGAGCAGTGTGGTGTCCACTCCTGTTCCCAGGTTCATATCCAGGAGTTGATATGTAGTAGTTTGATTCCATCACTACGTCACCCTCCAATATGCGAAGAACCTATTATGTTTGGCCAAAAAGTGATCAACAACCAATTGGCATGCATGCATACATATACTACGCTACGAGTTAATTGGCTAACATTTAAATCAAACTTACCTGCGACATTCTAGGCCTGGTATGGGGATCACGCCGAATGCACAAAGAAGAGGCATGCAACATGCAATGAACCTCCTGTTCTGTGTAGTAGTCCCCTAGTCTAGGGTCTATAAGTTCATCAATTGCATATTCCTCCAGTAGAGGCCGAGCCTGTTCAACATGGTTGGGGAAACAAAACAAACAAACAAACAAACTATGAAA
This sequence comes from Iris macrosiphon, assembly GCA_036927795.1. Taxonomy (NCBI): domain Eukaryota; kingdom Viridiplantae; phylum Streptophyta; class Magnoliopsida; order Asparagales; family Iridaceae; genus Iris; species Iris macrosiphon. The sequence continues at coordinate 1,211,666 of JAYESA010000009.1, forward strand.
GATCAGGAATAAACATTCAGCATGAGTCACTGTTGACAAACAAGCTGTACGTAGTTATAATATTGGAATTTATTTTTTAAGTCTCGTGTAATAAATTATTTTTAAGCTCATTGGTGTACGACTGAATTACCCATTCTGTGAGGCACTGTTGACCCTTTGGACGGTTAATATCTACAGCTTTTCGTCCAGTGACCAGCTCCACTAGCACAACCCCAAAGGAATAAACATCTGCTTTTTCTGTGATTTGGCCACTCTGAGCATATTCTGGAGCTAGATACCTACAAAGTCAATCAAGGTGATTTAGTTACATATATATATATAATTAGGAAGCGAGCATGGAGCATTTAAACTTTGAATATGTACCCAAAGGTGCCTATAACTCTTGTTTCCACACCGAGGTCTCCATCTGGCTGCCATCTTGCCAGTCCAAAATCTCCTACCTATCAAACATCATAGTTAGCATCATGTCCAGAATATCTTAAACCTAATTCTGTACATGAATTCTTCTATTAGTAGCACTAGTATCCTACTTCCAATTCAAGGATCATATATTGTTAGGCTACTGCAGACTGGTCATGCAGTGGGAAGAAAAACCTATATAACTATAGCTTCATCATCTGAAATGGTTCCTCCTTTGACATAAAAAAATTATAAATAAAAAGAATCAAGAGGTCATGCACTAATTAATCACCAAGTTAGTGAGAAATTAATTAATGCCCTGATCTGAAAGTCTAAAAAAGATTGTACAAGTTACCAATGGTTCGAAATCATGGGTTATGAGAATATTGTTTGGCCTCATGTCACGATGAACTATGCAACCCACTCTGCACTCTTCGTGAAGGTATCTCAATCCTCGAGCAGCTCCAACTGCAATCTTTTGCCTGGCAGACCATTCCAGTGGTTCTCTATTACGACCTACACACACTCAAAATCTTCATTAACAGAATCACGGGAAATGAGATCCATCGATCGACAAGGAAATTAAGAATCCATCATAGATATATACAAGAGAGACCTCTCGAATTCTAATTCTGTTGCATGCTACAATTGAGTGTATATATATAGTAGAGGAATTACCATAAAGATGTAAATCCAATGACCCATTGCAGATGTATTCATAAACCAGCAACCTTCTCCGATCCTCAACACAGAATCCAATCAACATGACAACGTTACGATGCTGTGCGCAGCTCAGAACTTGTACTTCCGAGCAGAACTCGAGATCCCCCTGAGTACTAGCCAGTTTGTGTTGTTTGACAGCAACTGCTTGGCCATCAGGCAGAACTCCTCTGTGTACTGAACCAAAACCACCTTCTGCCAAGAAGTTTGCTTGAGAAAACCTACCTGTAGCAAGATCTAGTTCCGAAAAACTGAATCTTCTAGGAGGTTTTCCAAACACTGGTGCCTTGTGCTGACATATCGAACATAAAGGAGGTGGTCCTGGAGGTGCATTTCGATGTAACAAAACCGTGTCTCTGACATTTCCACTGAAGTCATGATCTGATCTATAGCTCAGATTTCTCAGATCAGCTTCCATATCAAGTTTGGCGAGCTTCTCCTTCAAGGCTTTGGCTGATGAGGACGTTCTCACATTATCATTATGCCTCTGTGCCGCTTCTTCAACTTGTTTCAAAGATCCAGCGGAGAGAATCTCTGCTACCCATGGCTGGAACTCCAAGGATGTTGAAGGACTCGGACTCGGACTTCCACTTTCAGAATCAGATGTAGCTACATCTTCTTTCTTAATTACCTCATCTTCTTTCTTCATGCCCAAATTTGTTTCGGGAACAAAAAATGGTGAAGTTCCAGGATCTGAACTTGACACTGAGGACGTTCCAGCTTCGGTGGTTGTAAACGGTGTCGCTGCTGCTTCAGGACTGCTATTAGGTGTAACAGCAGCAGCTGGACCTCGAATTGAATTCCGTGGAGGATCCATGACATCTCTACAAGATGATGTTTTCTCCATCTCAGGGGCCAACGAACAATGTAACTGGGCCTCTGTCTCAGGCGATCCTACTAAATTCAATCGCACTACTTTGGGTTGTGAGCGCTTCATAACAACAATATTACATTGTAGCTCTTCCATGCAGCGCTTCTCCTCATTTTTCAGTTGCCTGTACATATATACAAGTCGTTTTTACTCGGGACATAGTCAAAATGCTGAGCATATACACTACAACATATAAATAATATGGAAATTTCAGAATCAACGGGGTATCAAAGCTACTGAAAACATACTTGTCCAATACAACCCAGCTAGCTTGAGCTCTCTTGGACTCGGCAGCGACAGCACCACTGGGGGAACCACTGACAACCTTAACCTTAACGTTTACCTGCAATTAAACAGAACCGGGTAATAGTTAGAAGAGGAATTTTGGAGAGGGAGAGAGTACTGACAACCACAGATTGGAATTAAACCTTATTTGGATCATACACATTGTGGAGTTGGAGCATCATTTGTGAACACAAATCAGTGATATCAGATTTCTGCTCCAAAATGGTTCCCGGATGTGATCTCCTGTGACCACTGGCACAGTCCCCTGCAAATCTTGGAAACCCCCATTTTCTACCTGAAAACAAATGTTTAGCCTACAATTACCGGTCGATATAATCAAATCTTTATCCAAGAAAAATAAGCACCTTCCTACAACATCACTGAACCTAGAATCAAATCAGAATCAAAGTGGCACAAACTCTACTTTTTTACACATAACCCCCCTGTTCTTATACTCCCATACTAATCATTCATCAAATTTCAAGACAAGAAAAGAAAAGAAAATAATACCCATAAGTTGAAAGAGATAAAATGTTTAGGTAATCAAAAAATTCGAAGAAAAAAGTGGGGGGGAATATGCTTTAGAAAAAGCTTCTTCCACACAACACCATGCCTCTCCAAAATGAGTGAAATACCAATCATCACTACATTCTCAACTCAGAACCAAAATCAAAGTGGCGCAAAAGAAAAGGCGTACTCATTATTATTTATTTATTTTTTGCACAAAATTCCTTGATTCTAAAAGATACCCACAACAAATTGAATCCATGCACAAATTCTAACAAGTGGAAGAAGAGCATTATTATACCAGAGGTGCTTGATGAGAGCACAACCAACAGCGTGATGCAATCGCCAGGCTGGACCACATGGGTCAGAGCCCAGACTATCGCCGTCTTCGGAATCTCCTTGGCCGCCTTCATGGCCACCACCACCTTCTCTGCCGAAGTCGCGGCCGCCGCAGCCGAGCCCTTATCGCTCTTCCCCTTCCTTAAACTCATCGTGTTCCCAAAAACCCACCACTGCAGAACCACTCAAGACTCTACCTTTCCTTCCATTTCGAGCAAATTTCCCAATTTCCAGTCCGAAAGCTCAAAAAAACCAAACCCTAATGAGAAGAAAGAGAGAGTTTGGGGAGCTTGTCTCTCTGTCTTTCTCCGCAGGAAATACTGCGATCGATCGGATGAGACAACAGCAAACAAGCGCTCTTCTCGTGATTGTACTCTTCTTCTTTTCCAGAAAACGACAGGAACAGTAACAAACTAACCCCACAGAACCCTAAAAAATAGAATGCACTGCAGAAAATCGGGGTTTTCAAATCTATGCCCCCCCCCCCCCTCTCTCTCTTCCAATCACCAGAAATCATCTCGAAATCCTCAAAAGCTGCCAACTTTAATAGCAGCAGGGACCGAAACCCTAACTCTGAACGTAGAAAATTGGGAGATTGATAGGAGGAGAAGAACTGTCTCTAAATCTGAATTTGCAGTATATACTAATATCTTCTCTTCTTTACTACTACTGCGGAATCGCGCTCGAGTTACGAGAGGTGGTGATGGAGGGGGGGTGTTACGGAAATGCCCTCTAATGTTGTGTTTATTTACGGACCCCCCCCCCCCCCCCCCCCCCGATAGGGAGACGTTTGCCATGCAATTCTTTAGTTTTAATTGTCAGATGGGCAGTCCGTTAACAAATGATGCGTCTTTCTTTCTTACATAGTGACTGATTTTGATGTACGAATCATATGGATATGTATTATTAATTAGTTGTAATTAATTGATGCTTGATTACTGTGTTGGCTTTGATTTCTAAGCTACAATTGCCGACAAATAAGTTTTGATACTGTTTAGTTCGACACACACATGAGTAAAACTTTGATACATATGGTTGTATTAAAGTTTTGATACAACCACTGTATGACAAGTGAGTCCTCAATCCATTTGTCATACAATGACTGTATCAAAGTTTTACTCCACACACACACACGTATGTCCGGTTGGTTCTTCCTAGACGGAGGTCCGAATTTGGATCTCTATATGATCTACAAATTTGGTTTCTCTCGAACACAAGCAAAATTCGACCGGAACATCGGACAACCCAATTTATGTTCATTCATGTACGGACTGTATATAAATAAATGTTTAATTTCGATCGAGATTGCTTCTTTGGGTTTCTTAATCTAAATTGAAGGCTACTAAATGCAAAAAAGTATATACGTACGATTGAGAAAAAAAATTCAAAAAATTTATGCAACTTTCAAGAAAAGAGATAATGAGATACAAGAGAGTTCACAATGATTCGAGTTCACAAGTACTTTAAGTCAGGAATATTATATTCCATTGCTTTCCGTCCCCTGTTTCCAAGACTTTCTAGTTGCGTTTGTACTTTATTGAGAAAATTAAAGTTATAACTCTCAACTTTCTGACTTTTTGCCTAATAATCAACTGTAAAAAAAATAAAAAATAAAAAATACTTGTTCCATGACTATAATACAATTAACTATGAATCGTATTCGAGTTCTCATTCTTTGGTAACCTTATTTTCTCCACTTGTTAAATATTTCCATCATTGAGTAGCTTTGGTTGATTCATTATCGAATCCGTGGAAGAAGTTGCAGAAGGGTCGGTCTATTCTTCTATTCTATTAGTAGAGTTTTTTCGTATTTGACTCCGATGATCCCATAATTTTCTCAGGCTTTGAGTTTTCATGTAATTTTTTTGTCCTTGTGAATGTATGGATTGTATATATAATCGTGCGTTTTTAGGATATAAATTTTGATTTAGTTCAAAATATTATATTCTGCTGTGTTCGGTCCTCCATATATTTTCAACACTTATAGTTGCCTTTATAATTTATTTAGAAAATAAAAAGGTAGAACTCTTTAACTTTATGACTTTGATGCCTAAGAAAATTGACAAAAAAGACTTGTTTAGTGACGACAATATAATCAACTAGAAGTACAGGTCAGGTCATCGTGCGTTAATTGAACCGCCAATCGACGTCGAAATAGGAGGGGATCCATGTTGGCAAGGCCAACAAGGAGGCAGGTCGGGTCAGGGCAAATACTTATCCGGATCGGTCAGAATTCGACACGTGTGAAAATATGCGTTTTTCGTGAATATCCCTACTACGATCCAACATGGCCTGAATGCCAACCGGCATGACATGTCGTAGATTTGCATGCATATGGGAGAAGAGTTGACATAAATGTCTCTAAATGAGTCGTATTAAAATATTGTCAGGAGCATTTCCCCTTTTTCAAATTTGACAACGGTAGTATTACCATTTGAGGTTTTCATTTTTTTCCCCCCAAATTGCCCCCCATTAGTCATTTTATTGATGTGAGAGTTGTTTTCCTCATGACCTCCGAACAACCTCTAAATGACCAAAATAGCCCCCGAATAACCGTAAATGATCAAAATAATCCCCCTCCAACAACCGTATAACATATATTTTGTGTGGTATTTTCCCCCCAAAAAATGTTACAAAATTAAGGTAAATCCCTAATTTTCACCACAACAATTCACTGCTCTCGCACATCTTCTTAGTAAGGTGCAATTTGAGGTTATTTATTTAATATTATTTGAGATTAATTATTATTTTAATTATAGTAAATTCTTATCTTGCTGTTGGCTTTGTAGATCCGAATAATGAAATATTAAATGAATTTAATGCTAGATATCATGAATATACAGGTTTGTATGCTGCTAGTCACAACCACATATACAAGGGCCTTTATCTCAACCTATAGAGTACAAATTAATGAATCTCAACATGGCTCAGCTTATGTTAGTGTTAGCACACAATATTTAAATTATTATAAAGGTTAAAAAATTTAGGATGTTTATGGTCAAGGTAATTTGATGCCTAAGAAATTTAGATTCGTTTTTTTTATTTTGGAACATTTCAAATTAGTTTTCATATTAGACCCAAATAATGAAAAAAAAAAAAAAAATTAGTTAACCCAACAAACAAACAATATATGAAAGCAAAATATAAAGTTGTTGCATTTCTTATTACTTTCCTGCTATACTGAAGGAACATATCATCTTACTAGGAAAAGGTGCTATCAAACTTACAAGAGTAGTGGGCCTAAATGATACTAGGCATGACCTTTTGTGGAACTGGTTCTAGCTAGTGTTTGTATCCTCATTTGGGATAGGACTATTTGATATTACCCTTCTCTTAGATTAGGTATATTGATATTACTCTCATGTTAGATTAAAAGTTGAGAATACCTTCCTAAAAGTGTCGTTAAAATCTCTTTAACGACACTTTCAGATTTTTAACGACACTTTCAGGATGGTATTCTCAACTTTTAATCTAACAGGGGTAATATCAATATACCTAATCTAAGAGACGGATAATATCAAATAGTCCTTTGGGATATTTAGATATTCACATGATGTTAACAAAACTGAATTGGCAAAACTTATTATTGCTTATGAATCTTCATATTTGAGTCGAAATTCGGTAACGGTAGATTAACGTACATGCATTCAATAAATTTAAATTATTTTGAACAACAAAATTTTAAGTTTCTTCGCTATTGAACAAATTAGAGGGAAAAATGCACCTTATCAATTCAAACCAAATAGAAAATTAGTTGATAATAAGATTGCGTAAATCATCAAACGTAATGTTCCGATACACTAAAAAAAAGTTGGATTAAACCTCGTTCGTAAGATAACTCATTTATTGTGTCTCTAAGAAAGCATCATATTAATCTTAGGATTTGATATATGAATTGAAGAATGATAAAATCGAAAAAACAAAACTTGTGGGATATGAAAATAAAAATAAGGTGTGTTTGTACAGACAAGAAGTAGATGTTCTAAAAAATAATAATAATAATTAAACACGTACCCCACTCAATTTATAGCTCAGAAGTTGGTCTTTCTAATGTAAACATTGTGATTTTATCCATTATAAAATTGGATCATTGGTAAAATAAAATTAGAATAAAAAGTCATTATGTTTTGCGTTTTTGTCGGTTAAAAAATATCAAACTGATAAGTTGGAACTTTTCTAGCTACTCCAGAAAACTTTAGAAAAATATTTTCTCTGTACGAAAAAAATGTGATAGTAATATATCCCAAGTGGTGGCGTTTGTCTTTGATCGAGTGAACAATTTGGTGGTCCCTCATTTGCATGTTAAGCCATGCAAAGTCTTCCCAGATACCAAAAAATTACAATGATTGGAATCTAAAGGTCCACGTGTCTGGGAATCTGGAAAAGACCCCAACGGTCACTCACAATCTCAGCCTTCACCACAGGTGGGCCCCGCACCCTCCCTGCCGGCCCTAAGTTTAATTTTTTTTCCCGCGCGTCAAAGCTGCGGGTTCACATGGGGGCACTCCCGTAATAAGTCGATGCCGGGGCTTTTAAGTCCGAGAGAAAGACTCTGTTTTGAACACGTCGAGAGCAGAGCAGAGCAGAGCAGAAGTAGAACCACGTGGTGGGCCCCGATGACGGCGCCCTACGTGGGCCCCATGCTACCTTCTACTGGGGCGGTAGGGGAAACTTTACTAGGTTTAGGTTTGGGTTAAATTAAGAGACGAATAATCCATTCCAAGTCTTTGCTCTCAGGAATGTGTCCATGGGGGCACAATATACAGTGGTAAGGTTAGGTTGGGAGTTACTCCGAGTGTTTAGTCGACCTGGCCGGATCAGTCATTGTTAGATTTTTATCGAGTTTCATCGGACTTATAGTCCGATCGGATTAAAAAGATTGAACCTGTTTCAGACCAAAATCAAGCACGGTCCACTAGACGAAAAGGTTGGCTATATTTTTTTTAAACTCACACACACACACACACACACACACACACAAAAAGGTTGGGCGTTATTGTCACGCCCCAGTCCCAAAATGTATAGAACTAGACCACGTGGCATCGGCCAGCTGGCACGTCACTAAGGGCTTAATCCATTTAGATGGACCCCAAGGAACGTGTTACGCTGTCCTAAAATACTACAAGTCTGATACATGTAATTCTATCTCATCCACAGAAATATCAGAAAATAGTGCTGAATATATATAATGCTGAGTCTGATAATGTCATAGTACACAACTTGTGGGAACAAACCTACTACAAAATATAATAATAGAACAAAAAACAAGATAGACTGAGTATCGTCTATCTAGCAAAACATCTCCATCTCCAAGAGAGCAACTTCTAGAGTCAGGTAGATTCTGATTGTGTCTCTTCTAACTCTTCCTCGGTAGCACACCTGGTCTCCTGTCCTGGGCCATACACCGTGGGATAGAAGGCCTCGTCTAAATCTGGAAGGGAACCAGGTCCTCAGTGGGACATAACAAGATACAGGAAACAACATGCCAGGTATGTAAATACTGAATAAATAAATAAATACTGGGTGCTAACCATCTAAGTGAAATGCAAATAAGACCTTGTAGTACGCATGGAAATGTGTAGGTTAGACATATGCTGACTTAATTCACCAATCGTGGTGACTGGCTAGTATATGTGTCATATGCCCCCAGACTCATGGGCACTCTGCAATCGACCATCTCCGAGGAGCATGGTACGAAGGATAAAAACATCAAGGAGGGGGTGTCCCATACGTCTACTAGTTATCTTTCCCGCCCAATGTAAATAAATGCCAAGTCGTACTGTTCTGAGTTTTTCTGATTTTATGCTAAGCCGTGATGCGTGTCACACGTACTGGTAGCTAATCAAATATGCAGCTCGCATCCCAATATGTATTGCAACCATGTTGCGTGTTCCCGTGATAGGGTCTAGGAGGATATTAGGATACCTTCACAAATGTTGGTAGATCTGAAAAGACTAAGTTAATTATGCTACAAGTCAACATATCTGTTGACTGTACCTGAGGCAATCTCAGGTACTCACAGTTATATGGAATTCAGGAAAATATAGCATATAACAACATTTGAATTTAAACAGTAACTTGGCAAGGTATATTTGCCTACTTTCTGATTGTGTTGGACACATGATCCCACTGTCAAGACTGAGGGTCCTTGTGACAGGGGGTCACTGACTGTGCTGGAGATATTTTCTGTTTAAGACGTACAAGTCTCGTAAATATAATTTAAATAAAGGCACAATAATATAGTATATATATATATATACTTATGTAAATATATACACATAAGCCAATTATATATATATATATAGGGTTCATATATATATATATAGTATATATATATACATATATATAGTATATATAGTAGTAGGTATATATAGTATATATATAATAGATATATTTTATATAAATACATATAGATATATAAAAAGAAAATAAAGCTGGAATTGAAATATATATATATATATATATATATATATATATATATATATATATATATATATATATATATATATATATATATATATATATAATAGATAGGTATATATATATATGTATATATTTACATATATACATATATATATAAGAAAAGAATAAAAATGCAGAATTTGCAATATATATATATATATATATATATATATATATATATATATATATATATATATATATACATATTTATGTACTAATTTATATATATGTAGTAATATATAGATAAATATATATATATAGATATATATACATACATATATACATATATATATATATATGAAAGAAAAGAAAAATATAGAAATTAAAATATATACATACATATATTAGCATATATATATATATATATATATATATATATATATATATATATATATATATATATATATATAATACAAATGAAAAGCATATATAAATATATATATACATATATAATATATATAAATATATATATACATATATATATATATATATATATATATATATATATATATATATATATATATATATATATATATATATATATATATATATATATATATATATATATATATATATATATATATACATATATTTACTTATATACATATATATAAAAGAAAAAGAAAAATGCAGGAATTGAAATATATATATATATATATATACATATATATTAGTATATAGTATATATATACATATAATTATATATAATAAATAAAATAAAAAGAATATATATATATATATATATATATATATATATATATATATATATATATATATATATATATATATATATATATATATATATATATATATAATATATGTATATATATAATAGATACTATATATATATATATATATATATATATATATATATATATATATATATATATATATATATATATATATATATATATATAAGAAAGAAAAAGGAAATATATATATTTACATATATATTACAATATATATATATACACTATATATATATATATATATATATATATATATATATATATATATATATATATATATATATATATATATATATATATATATATATATATATATATATATATATATATATATATATATATATATATATATATATATATATATATATATATAGTAATAATAATAATAATTTTATATATATAATATATATATATAATTATATATAGAATACATATATACAAATATATATACATATATATATATGTATACTACATATATATATATATATATATATATATATATATATATATATATATATATATATATATATATATATATATATATATATATATATATATATATATATAATAAAAGAAAAACAGAAATTAAAAGATGCATAATTAAATAATAAAATGCATAATACATATAAATATATATACTGTATATATATATTTACTGTAAATATATTAATAAGTATATAATACATAATATATATATATATATATATATATATATATATATATATATATATATATATATATATATATATATATATATATATATATATATATATACATAATACATTATATATATATAATATATATATGTATAAATATACATAGAGATACATATATATATACATAAATATATATATTAAATACATATTAAATATATAATAATAATATATGTATACTGTATAATTATACTGTATATATACAGTAATATAAATTATAATATATATTATATAATAATATATATATATATAAATACATATACATATATATATATACACATATACATATATATAGGTATATACGTACAGAGAGGGTGGGGGGGTATACCTGTCTGACAGGGGGGCCCACGCCTCGTCGCCGGCGGGAGGACGGCGGCGGAGGAGGTGGTGGCTAGCCGGAAAGGCAGCTGCAGTAGCAGTTGCTGACAGCAGCAGCAGCAGCTGTGGCGGTGGCTGCGGCAGCGGAGGCGGCGGTGCAGGGTGGGGGTTCGACGGAGGGGGTCGAGGCGGAGAGGTTGGTGGTGGGTGCGGGGGTCTACGGTGGCGGTGGTGGTGGCTGGAGGTGATCGGAGTGGAGGGGGTGGCTGTTAGGGTTAGGGGGTTGGAGGTGTTGCGGGGGTGAGGGCGGCCGGAGGGGTGCTAGGAAGGTGGTGGTCCGGTAGAGGAGGTCGGGGCGAGGCGAGTGGGGGTGGTGGCGGTGGTGCACGGTGTCACGACCCGCACCCGGAAATTCGGGCACGAGTGCGTGGGTACGTCCAGCCTACGCCGCAGAGTCGGCGGTAGTACGCTGTCTAGGTCATATCCATATTTAACTAGTCTAGCTCATTCACAAATAACATAGGCAAGATAATAATGAGAAACAGATACTTAAGATTGCAATTGAAATAAATGCGACAACAGATTCAAATATTTAGTACAGAAATCAGAATAAAATCGGGGACAAACCCGATTACTAAGATAAGAGCGATAAATAAGAATAGCTACTGCTATCTACTCTGCAGCAGGGGTCTCCTGGGTGGGATCTGGCTCCTCATAAGTATCATCTGTACCCTCATAGGGACCATAATATGTAGGGGCAAGGTCCTCATCATCGCCTAAATCAACAGATCCAGTCAGGAGAGGAGCAAAGTACACAGTGCACAACAAGATTAAACTAAATATTTATGACAATTAAATTAAATATCATGTTGAGAAACTGCATAAAAGAACATCAATATCTCAGAGTTAATGCTGTAAACAGGAATATGAGAAAACAGAAATAAATGAAACAGGAAATGAAACTACAACAGTCAGCAAGATATATAACAAGACCAGAAACTATCTGTGTGAACTTGTGTTTGTTTTTAGAATACATAGTTGGCATATAGGGGTTTATAAGGCTAATCCGGCCGTCATAAACGGCTATTAAACAGGGAAAATTGGAATCCGGCTGAGGTACAGTCGCGTAACAACAGCTATTAAACATGACAAGGGGAAGGGTAAACTACATGCCTTCTAGTATTCTCCCATCCGACATGAAAACTAAGACATGAACTCCAAATATTCAAGACATGAAATCCAGCATTCCTAACGCTAGGTGTAATCATCAAGGGTACTAGTAAATCAGGGAATTAATTATCATAATATAAAGATTTAACTTGAAGTGCAGGTACTTGCCTATTGTTTGGATCTGATTAATTGTTCTTGGGGAAATTTTCCAGAGATGAGTCCAAAAGCTGAAATAGACATTACCATCACGCTTAGAAGATGTCAAATAGCTAGAAATGTCTGTCCTTGGGTCCAATTTGGAGACAAGGGCAAAAACGGCAGTTTTGGGTCAAAACGGGATCCGCCGGTGGGCCCGTTTTGCACCGAAAAATGTGTCCGGGTCAATGGTCTCCAAATTCACCAAACTTAGTGTCAATGGGTCAGGAACGCTGATACGAACCCAACGGAACTTCCAGATTTGGATTCCGATGAGCCGATCACAAAATCGCCCGTCGAGCGGGGCCTGTGGGGCCCACGACACGCGATTTCGTCAACGTTATCAGAATCGAACCAAACTTGACCCATAGGACCAGCGTATCGCTACGAGTCTGATGGCGCAAGTTTTGTCTCGATCTGACGAGTGTACAAGAAGTTAGGGCAAATTGCAGAAAAGTCGAATACGGGGCGATGTCCGCGGATACGCGTTGATTCAGGTGTGCACGCACACCCGAATCAGCTTCCGCAAAATCTCACACGTCCGTATCGACGACGCGCACGTATCTGTGAAGACCGCACGCGACCAAGTTGTCCCGTTTGGTGGGACGCACTCAGTTCCGGGGTGAAACAGGGTTTGGTTTTTCCTATTTTTGGATCGCGGTGTGCGATCACCACAGGACGCGATGCCCCAAACGGTTTGTCCGGACACCGAGAGGGTCATACAGGCTTCGCAACACAATTTGCGGAATTGAAAACGGAGCTACGAACAAAAAGTTACGAGTACCTGAAGGGGACCCAAAAACAGGGTCGAGTCGTGTCCGACACGTGTCGGACACAGGAATTGAACTAGGGTTAGGGTTTGCTTCTCAGGCGGTGGCTGGCGGCTGCTGTCGACGGGAAAGAAGAGGGGGAGGCGGCTGGAGGCGACGGCGACGGCGGTGGCAGGGTGGCTGGGCAGCGGCGAGGTCGGGGGCAAGGCGGCGGTGGTCGTTGGCGGGGTACGGCGGAGAGGGTTGGCCGGGGACGGAGGCTAGGGTTAGGGTTAGGGTGAGGTGATGGCCGGAGGGGAGGTGCTCGGGGCCATTTATAGGGGAGAGGGGCGGTTAGGGGGCCGAGCTAGGCGGAGGGTGAGGGGGACGTGGCCGCGGGGAACGGGGCGAGCCGGCCGGAGCGGGCGGTGCTGCGCGCGGAGGCCGGCGCGGGATGCGGGCGGCGTGGGGGGCTGGGGGGAACGGTTCGCGCGGGTCGGGTCGGGCGGCTAACGGGTCCGGACAGACCCGCCCGACCCGCAAGGAAGGCGGGCTGCTGGGCCGGTCCACTGGGCCGGGCCGGCCCAAGGAAGGAAAAAGAGAAAAAAAGAAATAAAAATAAAATAAATAATAAATAAAATAAAAAAATCAGTTAATTATATAATTAATTTAAAAAAATTGTTTTTAGGCATTTAAAAATAGGTCTGAGGCCCAGAAAAATCCAGAAAAATTATCCTAAGTCCAGTTTTTCATTTTACACCCAAAAATATTATTTTCATGATATTTTAATATTATTTATTAACAATTAAAAATTATTTAATAATTAAGAACCTTGATTTTAATTTCAGAAAATTCCCAAAAAATTCCAGAAAATTGGAAAAATCCAAGATTTAATAATTTTAAAAATTCAGGGGGTTTACACACGGTGGCGGAGGGTGGTGCTGGGGGTGGTCGGGTGGTGAAGTCGGTTGTGAGGGTGGTGGTCGGGATGGGTCTGCAGGAGCTCAGGGCGGCGGAGGCGGTGGCCGTTGGCTGGGGGGTGGCTGGGGGAAGGGCGAAGAGTTCGGCGGTGGTCCGGTGGGCGGAGGGTGGCCGTGGTGGGTGTGGGATGAGGTCGGAATGAGGGGGGGGGGGGTGCTCGGGTATTTATAGGGTTAGGGTTGAGTGGCATAGGGTGTAAATAGTGGAAAGTCTAGGGGTATTTTAGGATTTTTGGGTTTTTAAATATCTTGGCTGATATTTTGTGGGTCCCACATGACACGTGGACGGTCCATATTCACCAGCCAATGAGGTTATGCCACCTCACACTGAAAATTTGCATAAAAACCCCTAAAATTTCATAAATTGCAAATAGGTCCTAAAATTGGTATTTTGCGTAATTACGCAATTTCTGATAAAATACCCTGTTCCCAGAAAATACTAAAATGCTCAGAATTGAGAGGGAAAAGCTGTGGGAGGGTCCTGAGGGGGTGGGGGTGAGTTTGGGCAGGGGCAGGGCCTGGTTTCTTGGTGATACGGGTCATCGTATTTATTATTTAATAAATACTACACACGGTGTTCTCTAATTATTTAGAGGCAGGTAGGGCCATAATTTTACTACGGTATTGTAGAAGCATGAAAAATACGCTGGAAAGTGCTACGCAGCCTCTTGATGCAGAGCAGCGTAAACAGAGGCCTTCAGAGCCATCAAGCGTGCAACAGAGCTTTTTTCGCTAAAATACAGCGTGAAGAATAAGCTCAAAGGACCATCCGCGTAAGTGTAGTACGTCCAGGCCGCTCCAGCGTAAATAGGGTTCTTCATCGCCTCCATGGCGTAAAACTCATCCGCTCTCAAAGCAGCGTTATAGCGTACGAGGAACGCTTCGTCTTCCCCGAAATGAACCTTTCAAGTCACTCAGTGAATCTGACCTCTGACTCCTGACAAAAAGTGCTGCACGGCTACCCAGACGACGGTTGGAAACGATGGCAGACCCCTCGGGACGCGTCCCACGGTATGATGGCGGATCTCTGCATCTAATGGAGAGGATTTGGTTAAAGCATCACCGAACCGTCGTTTACTGAAGTCCCCTCAGCGTAAACCGCTCTTTCGCGTACAAGGGAATACGCTGCCCTGTTTTACACAGGCAAACATGAGCTGTTTTACGCTCCGCAGCAGACAAACCGCCTGCCACGTCAAAAGCTGCACTTCGTACGGGACTCGAGGCACGTCTCCACGTCTAATTGCACAGAGCGGTGACAGTTTCTTTCAAGGCACGTCTCTGCGACGGGTGCACAGAAGGGCGGCAGACCTTCAAAACACACCTCCGCATTTAATGCATAAGATGGTGGCAAATCTCTGCAAGAGATTTGATTATATCTTCAAAAGCCGTAATTTCGGCTAAGACGTCCACATCAGCACTCTGGCACGGTACGCAGCGGCTTCTACGCCCATTCAGGATCTGTACGCAGCGGCTTCTACGCCCATTCAGGATCTGTGCTCAAGCGGCTTCTACGTCCACTCAGTCTCTACGACCACTCAGTCTCTACGACCACTCGACTTCTATGCCTATTCGACTTCTATGCCTGTTCGGCTTCTATGCCTGTTCGGCTTCTATGCCTACTTGGCTTCTACGTCAGGGTGACAGTCATTTGGCTTCTATGCCAACCTCTTCTACACGAGGGATACCTATCTACGTGGCTTCTACGCCGTGATCTTCGCAGCAGATATACGCGTTTTGTCCCCTTAGTTGGACACGCGTCACATGCTCACTCAAAAGGTCATCTATACGCAGGCATTGGTTATTTTAACCGTTGTGTAAAAGGGTGTTGTACTTCCCACTCCTCGGTTTCTACACCGACGGAGTGTTCACTGTCACCAAAACTCTATAAATAGAGACCCCTATCAATGAGAAACAAGGTCGAAAACTTGGAAAGAAGAATCGAACAACAGGGTCGAAAAAACTTCAAACTTGAAGATCGAACAAGGTCGAACTTCCAAGAAAGATCGAACCGGAGAGAGAGAGAAAGAGAGAGAGAGAGAGAGAGAGAGAGAGAGAGCATGGAGCTCAGGCAAAGAGCAGGGATCGACGACTTTGGCATCGAGCATCCACCCTCTCCTGCAACCTTCGAAGCTGCTACCTGTCTTCCACGGCACTACTTCAACATTGCGTGGTCCAAGGGCTAAAGTGATCGACTGCAGATCAGACATCTATAGCAATTTATACCCAGATTAAATAAATTGTACTCCCACATCCTCGTATAGGATTACATTGTACAAGTTTGTTTGTAAACCAAAGGGCGCGGGTTTCGCATAAACTCTGTCATTGAAATACACTTTCATTCTTTCGTTTAATACCACAAACAAGTGTCAATATACTAATTGTAGTATATTCAAAGTAGAATATTATCGTATTTTTTTTTAGGTAAAACAGGTGTCTGTTGGTCCTCAATCTCTAGGGGTACAGAGATGGGTAAAGAGCAAGAAATAAAATAGGAAATAAATAAGAACTTTTGTAACGATATTTGTGCGTCTCAAACGAGGCTCAAAATAAAGCATCTGGGAGTTGCACAAAATTCAGAAAAATAGTCTAACAAGTCTAGGGCAGGTATGTGAATTTTGTTTGAGAAAAACAGCTAGTGTAATCTCTAATTAATTGTGTAAGGTACAGGTGCACAATCAATAGGATATGTAAACAAAATAAATTTTAAAAAGTTGCACTAATTCTAATTAGCTAAAAATAATCCTAAATTACTGAAATCTGGTCGAGGGAGTTTACAATCTACCCTCCTTAGAATATTTCGTCCTCGAAATAAAAACAGATATATAATGAGAATGATAGATTGATTTGAAATATTAGGACATACCCTGGTTTGGAAATAGATGGGGGAAACGCTGTCGAATATCCTTTTCTCTTTCCCAGGTTGATTCACCTGGTGCATGATGTCTCCATGCAACACGAACTAGAGCGATAGTCTGGCCTCGCAACACCTTCTCGCTACGATCTAGGATCTCTACAGGTTCCTCCTGGTATGATAGGCTTGGGCCGACGGTGATCTCTGAATGGTCCAGTACATGACTTGGGTCTGGAATGTATCTCCTCAGCTGAGATACGTGGAAGACGTCATGTACTCCTTCCAGGGTCTGAGGTAGAGCTAGCTTGTAGGCAACTTCTCCGATGCGTTCTAATACATCGAAGGGTCCAATGTACCTTGGACTCAGTTTTTCTCTTCCTCCAAATTTGATAGTTCCTCTGGTGGGTGAGATTTTCAAGAACACATGTTCTCCCACTTGGAACTCTAGAGGTCGTCGATGAACGTTGGTCCAGTGCTTCTGTCTGTCTTGTGCAACTCGTAGGTGTCCTTGTATCTTCTTTACCTTCTCCACCGTACGAACAACCAACTTTGGTCCCAAGATCTGTCTTTCGCCAACATCGCTCCAGCATACTGGGGAACGCCATTTTTTGCCATACAAAGCTTCAAAGGGAGCCATTTGAATGCTCGCTTGATAGCTATTATTGTAGGAAAACTCCACCAGGTATAAATGATCTTCCCATGATCCGCTGAAATCAAGCATGCAGGCTCTCAGCATATCTTCTAGCGTCTGGATGGTGCGCTCTGATTGGCCATCTGTCTGTGGGTGGTACGAGGTGCTGAACTTAAGGCGGGTACCAAGACTTTCTTGCATACTTCGCCAAAAGTAAGATGTAAATCTCGTATCTCTGTCAGACACTATGCTGACTGGTACTCCATGCAGACGCACTATCTCCTTCATGTACATGTCCGCCAAGACTTCTATAGATTGTCCGACTCTAAAAGGTAGGAAATGAGCAGCCTTTGTGAGTCTATCTACGATCACCCATACAGCATTACGACCACTGGGACTTCTTGGGAAGCCCGTAACAAAGTCCATCGTAATGTGTTCCCATTTTCACTCGAGTTTTGGAAGGGGTTGAAGTAGACCTGATGATCTCTGATGTTCAGCCTTGACTTGCTGACACACCAGGCATTTAGCCACAAAGTGTGCTATCTTTCGCTTCATTCCATGCCACCAGTAGTATTGTCTTAGATCTCTGTACATCTTTGTGCCTCCTGGATGTATAGAGTAGGTTGAGCTGTGAGCTTCTGACATTAGCTCCTCACGAAATTCTCCATTTGGAACATAAAGACGTTCGCCATATCTTAGAGTCCCATCTTCGTGTATGTGACATCCTGTCTGGATTCCAGCCTCTGTTCTTTGGCGAAGCCTCTGAAATCTTGCATCTGTTGGCAGTGCAGCCTTGATTCTTTCGACCAATGTTGATTGTAGTTGGTAGTTTGACAATTGGTCGTCAATTCCTGGCATAATGACCGTTATTCCCAATTTTTCTAAATCTCTCAATAGACCTGGTTGGGTGATCATAAAGAATGCCGAGGGTCTTCTGCTTAGTGCATCAGATACTACATTAGCCTTTCCTGGATGGTACTGCAGATCGATCTCAAAATCCGTCATCACTTCGAGCCATCGTCTTTGTCTTAGGTTCAGGTCCTTCTGGGTGTAGACGTATTTCAGGCTCTTGTGATCGGTGAATATCTCCACTCGTTCGCCGTAGAGATAATGTCTCCATAGCTTCAGGGCGAAGATGACTGCGGCAAGCTCCAAGTCGTGAGTGGGGTAATTCTTCTCATGAGTCCTCAGTTGTCTTGAGGCATAAGCTACAACATTCCCATGTTGCATTAAGACACAACCCAATCCTTTTCCGGATGCATCGCTATAGATTACGAAACCTCCGGATCCAGATGGTATGGTCAAGATGGGGGCAGTAGTCAGACGCTTCTTCAACTCGTCGAAAGCTTTCTGGCATTCCTCAGACCAGATGAACTCCTGATCCTTGCGGGTAAGACGGGTAATTGGCTCCGCAATTCTTGCAAAGTTTTCTACGAACCTCCGGTAATATCCGATAAGTCCTAGAAAGCTTCTCACCTCTGAGACGTTGGTCGGGGTTGGCCATGTCTCCACAGATGAGATCTTTGCTGGGTCCACCGAGATGCCTTCTTCTCTGATCATGTGTCCCAGAAAAGTGACACGATCAAGGAAGAACTCGCACTTGCTTAGTTTAGCATAAAGGCTCTCACGTCTCAGCGTCTCTAGCACTAGTCTCAAGTGCTCTTCATGCTCCTCGTGGCTTTTTGAATACACCAAGATGTCGTCGATGAAGACTACCACGAACTGGTCCAGATATTGGTGGAAGACTCTGTTCATCAGGTTCATGAATACGACTGGTGCATTAGTCAGTCCAAACGGCATCACCAGGAACTCGTAATGACTATAACGAGTCCTGAATGCTGTCTTTGGAATATCTTCTCGCCGTACCTTGACCTGATGATAGCCTGATCTCAAGTCTATCTTTGAGAATACCACAGCTCCCGTCAGTTGATCGAATAGATCGTCGATCCTCGGCAAGGGGTACTTGTTTTTGATTGTCAAAGCGTTGAGGGCTCTGTAATCAATACACATCCGATATGTTCCGTACTTCTTGGGTACAAACAATACTGGTGCTCCCCAGGGTGATGCACTAGGACGAACAAATCCCTTGATCTGTAATTCCTTCAGTTGCAGCTTCAGCTCGTCAAGCTCCTTCTTCGCCAGTCGGTACACATTTGAGGATACCGGTGCAGCTCCGGGTATCAGCTCAATAGTGAACTCTACTTCTCTGTCAGGCGGTAGGCCTGGCAATTCCTCCTGGAATACGTCTTCGAATTCTTCAACGAGTGATGGGGGTTCTATCTCCATCGCCATGTAAGCTCTAGGAGTCTGGCCTACTCCTTGCTCGATGGTACCTCGTACATATTCGAACTCTGGGTGTCCTGGTGGTCTAAAGATGACACTACCTTTTCGGCAGTCTAGGATAGCATTGTTCTGGATTAACCAGTCCATGCCTAAGACGACGTCAAAATTTGGCATTGGGAGTACCAAAAATCTTGCTCTTAGCTCTCTACTACAAACAACTATTGGACATGTTTCAATAATGTTGGTAACTGGAACAATACCTCCTCCAGTAAGAATTTTCCAGCACTTGGGTAGCGGGGAAGTGATTAATTTGTGCATGGCTACGAAACTACTAGATATAAATGTGTCACGCCCCAGTCCCAAAAATGCCGAGGGACTGAGCACGTGCACAATGGCCAGCAGCACGCACCGATGGACAACCCAATTTAATGGATCCATCAGGGCATGCTTAAGCTGTAGTCTAGCAGTATTAAGTACAAGTCTCAGGTATATCTATTCTCATCCACAGATTAACACAGATTATTTGCCAGAAATAATGCAAGGGAAATAAATATGCAATGACAAATAAGGTTGTCCCGGGAAACAAATCCGAGAATTATTCTGTTACAATTAAGGACAAATAGACAGGAATAGAAATGCTGAAAATGGAAATACTGTGTAGTTGAAGCCGGTGCTCAGGAGAAATCTTCGGCCACTACTTCGTCCTCTGTTCCTTGTTCTCCTCCAAGGAGTGCTCCAGTACCGTACACCTCTGGGTAGTTCTCTTCAGATGTACCTGGGGACATAATCCGGATCCAGGTCCTCAGGGGACATAACAAGGTACAGATAAAACAAGCCAAAATATAAGCAGTGCAGCAAATTAAATAAAACAGCAGGGTAAACTATGTAACCAGCTAAGTGATATGCAATATGAGAGCAGCACTAGAACTCAGGCTGAAGCCACTACAAGCTCTGTGTCGGGGAGTCGGTAGCGGCAATAACTATGAACTACACTATGTTATATACTATGTTTATATATAATATCAGCCTGTAGTCTGTGTGTCTCTCCCCACCCAATGTAATCCCACGTCTCATGTCCACGATGCCTCATGTCCATGTCACGCACGATTATAACTAATGCAGCAAGTCTGATAGCTATGAACCAAATGTCTAAGAATGTAAAGTTTATGTCATAAAACATGCATCCTATACAGAATCACCTTGAATGTCTCAGGAAGACTCTGTCTCATGAAATAGTGCCAAGTGTCCTGGGTTCTGGTGTACTTGATAGGACAAGTACGAGAATTATCGGGTCTCGATATCCATGTCTATGTGACGTTACACATCTCCGCGTACGGAGTTGGCACCCGACTATGATCGGACACTAAGCACGTCACTCGTTCCCTAGGTTAAGCAGTTAAAACATGTTTATATTTAATTCCACAAGAAATCCATTAAAACACTATGTCAAGAATTACTGAGATTTGGCAATCTTTACTTGTCCATTATTGCATAATTAAATCCAGAAAATAATTAGCAAGCTGCAGGGTTTGGCAAGGTACACTTGCCTGTGGTTCCGGCTATGTTTACGGCTCTGACTTCGACGGGAATTGCAGGCGGTACTCCGGTTGCTGAAACAAACATCACCATCAGATTCAGAAAATATCAATCAGCTAGAAATGCCTGTCCTTGGGTCCAATTTGGAGACAAGGGCAGAAACGGCAGTTTCGGGCCAAAACGGGGTCCACCGGTGGGCCCGCTTTGCACCAAAAAATGCGTCAGGGTCAACGGTCTCCAAATTTACCAAACTCAGTGTCAACAGGTCAGAAACGCTGATACGAACCCAACGGAACTTTCAGAAATGAATTCCGATGAGCTGATCACAAAATCGCCCGTCGAACGGGGCCTGTGGGGCCCACGACACGCGATTTTGTCAACGTTCTCAGAATCGAACCAAACTTGACCCACAGGACCAGCGTATCGCTACGAGTCCGATGGCGCAAGTTTCGTCTTGATCCGACGTGTGTACACAAAGTTAGGGCACGCTCCAGAAAGTACGGATACGGGGCGATGTTCGCGGATACGCGTTGATTCCGGTGTGCACGCACACCCGAATCAGCTTCCGCGAAATCCCACACGTCCGTATCGACGAGGCGCTCGTGTCTGTGAAGACCGTGCGCGACCAAGTCATCCCGTTTGGAGGGACGTACTCAGTTCCGGGGTGAATTGGGGTCTGGGTTTTTCCTGTTTTTGGATCGCGGTGTGCGATCACCACAGGACGCGATGCCCCGAACAGTTTGTCCGAACACCGAGAGGGTCATACAGGCTTCGCAACGCAATTTGCGGAAACGAAAACGGAGCTACGAGCAAAAAGTTACACGCACCTGAAGGGACCCGAGAAACCGGGGTCAAAATCGTGTCCGACACGTGTCCGACTCGTGTCGGACACAGGGACTCTGAAATTAGGGTTAGGGTTAGGGCTTGGGGTGCCGCTCAGGGCGGGGACGGCGGAGACGTCGGCTGGCCGGCCGGGGGCAGCGCGGTGAGGCGGCGCGGCGCTCGAGTGGAGGCGGCGGCGGCGAGCACGGCGGCCGGAGGCGCGGGGAGCAGCTGCCCTAGCTGTTGCTGCTGCTGACGAGCTGGCCGTCGCCGGAGACGAAGGGGAGGGGAGGAGAAGGAGGAGCTGGGCGCGGAGGAGGACGGCTGCGCGGGGGTCTGCACGGCGGCGGCTCTCGGCGAGGCTGGGCGAGGCGCAGAGGCGGTGGCGGTGGTCGTGGCAGGGGGAATCGGAGGAGGAGGGGGGGTTTTATACACAGCGGGCGGCCGGGGGTCGAGCCGAGGGAGGCGGACGACGTGGCGGGGCTCGCGGGGGCGTGGGGTGGACGTGGGCGCGGGCGAGCGGCGCGCGGCCGGGCGGGGCGGCGGAAAAGTCGGGCAGCCGAGTCGTGGGGGAGAGGGTGGAGGCCGGGTTCGGGTCGGCGGGTCGGGCGGCGGATCCGATCCGACCCGACCCGCTGGGCAGGGTTCGGGTTGGGCTGGGCCGGCCCGGCCCAACGGGCTGGGCTGGGTATTTTTTAAAAAAAAAATAATAATTATAATAATAAATAATTAACAGTAATTAATTAATAATTAAATAATTAATTAAATAAATACTGTTTAGGCATTTAAAAATAGGTCCGGGGTCCGATAAATTCTAAAAAATTGCCCTAAGTCCGGTTTTTCATTTTACATCCAAAAATATTATTTTCATGATATTTTAATATTGTTTAATATCAAATAAAAATCATTTAAAAATTAAAACCCTGTTTTTAAATTACAGAAAATTCCCAGAAAATTCCAGAAAATTGTGAAAAATCCAGTTTTTAAAATTTTGAAAAAAATCAGGGGGTTTACAAAATGACAGGGTTGCGCCAGAATCAAATAATGTAGTTGCAGGTAATGATGCAACTAAAATGGTACCTGTGATGGTTTCACCTTCGGGTTCTTAGGCAACTGCAGCTAAAGCAAAGGCTTGTACGTGCCTTTGTCCTCCAGACTGCTGTCTGGCCTTGTTGAATTGGGCCTCTTGTGTAGCCAGGGGTGCTCCCCTCTGATATCCTCCAGATGTTGAAGGATGTGTACCTCCAGTTGAGGTCTGCGTCTTCTGGCCCGGGGCTCCATCTTTGCGTTATGGGCAATCCCTTGCCATGTGTTGGCTAGCTCCACATACTAGGCAGAGTCCTTTCTTCTTTCTGCAGTCATTGGCAAAATGCCCCTTCTTGCCACAATAGTGACAAGTCGGGAGCTCCTTCTTCTGGTAGGGCCCTGTCGTCTGCTGCGTCTGATTTTGTGGACGACGGATAGGGCCTCCTGCTCCTTGCTGGTTTTTGGCCGGGAAGGTTGGATTAGAGCGTCTCGCTCCTCGGCCAATAGCTTCTTGCACCCTCGCTTCTATAAGAACCTCCTCGTAGGAGATCCTTGACTGCGTTGTCGTATACCTCTGGAGCTCGCAGGTGGTAGAATCTTTTGGCCTTCTCCAGCTCATTCGGTATCAAGATGGTACCGAATTGACTTAGTCTGCTGAACTCTGCGTCGTAGGCGTCAACAGTCATGTTCCCTTGTTCCAGGTACATGAACTGGGAGTATAGGGCATTTTGGACTGTTGCAGGGAAGTACTTGGCATTGAAGTGCTCCAAGAATTGTTTCCAAGTTTGATCTTTGTCGACGCTACGTTCTATCGAATCCCACCAGTGATGGGCATTGCCTAAGAGTTGAGCTCTTACGGCAGTCATCCACCGGTCGGAGGTAAGTTGTGAGCCTTCTAGCAGCATTTCTGTATTGGAGATCCAATCTGAGATCTCCTCTAGGATTTCGCTGCCTTTAAAGGTTCTCGGGCTCATTTGTCGGAAGCCTCGGACTGTGCCCACTGGTTGGACAGGTGCTGGTGCTGGGGCAGTCGTTCTTTCCAAGGCCGTCATCAACGTCTGTCTCAAGGCCTCAGTCTGTTGCCACTGAGATTGTCTCAGGGCTTCAGTCTGTTGCCACTGAGTTTGCATCATAGCTTGGAGGAACTGGAACATTTGAGTTTGTCCCTCAAGCTGCGGCATCTGGGCAGGGAAGGCGGGAGGTGGAGGCAGTGGTGTCTCCGCCTGCGGTGTTGGGGCCTGAGAGGTTTGCCCTTCATGCTGGGCTGGTATTCCTGTCTGGGCAGGATTCTGGTGGATGTACGGGGTTGCCGGGTAGACCAGCATCCTTCTAGGGGATTGGTCTCTCGGGGTAGACGGGGTTCCTTGGACATCGGGCGAAGGGTCTGTTGCTTGGTCAGCCCCATCAATCGCATGTCCACCGGGTATGTCCATATTTCTGAAGAAGATAGAATTAATTAGAAAAGCACAAGGAATTAATAATTGATAATAAAGCAGGATGCAAAAATTTTCATGAAGTCAGTGTGGTTGAGACCTAGTATTTCTATCCTATGGCAGGCTTGCTGGGCATGTCATCATACCACTAGCAATAAACTAGACCTGCATGGGCCACCACTAAAACCATGTCACGCCCTAGTCCCAAAATGTATGGAACTAGGTCACGTGGCATCGGCCAGCTGGCACGTCCCTAAGGGCTTAATCCATTTAGATGGACCCCAAGGAACGTGTTACGCTGTCCTAAAATACTACAAGTCTGATACAGGTAATTCTATCTCATCCACAGAAATATCAGGAAATAGTACTGAATATATATAATGCTGAGTCTGATAATGTCATAGTACACAACTTGTGGGAACAAACCCACTACAAAATATAATAATAGAACAGAAAACAAGATAGACTGAGTATCGTCTACACTACTAAAAAAAGCGGGATTAGCGACGTATTTTAGCGACTCCTGGTATAAACGTCGCTAAATTAGCGACTCCATTGTAAAAGTCGCTAAACGTCGCTAAATGGCGACATTTAGCGACGTTCAGCGACTTTTATTAAGATTTTAAAAGATGAGTCGGTATAAGTTCAATTAAGGTCGCCAAACGTCGCTAATATATCTATTTTAGCGACATTTAGCGTCGTGATTAGCGACGTATATGCCAAAAATATTTAGCAACGTGTTTAGCGACGTCTTTGACGTCGCTAAATGAAAATTTAGCGACGTTTTTATTTGACGTCGCTAAACGTCGCTAAATTTTGGTTAATTAGGGCTCAGATTCTTTTCCCCCATCTGTCGAAAAAATTCAAAGTTCAGTGCAGATTCTTTCCCCCCCCTCTCCGGCGACCGCCTCTCCACAGCTGCGGCTACTCCGGCACCCCCCTCCTCCTCCTCGAGCTCTAGGTAATCTCTCTCTCTCTCTCTCTCATGTGACACTGACACAACTGATGACTGGACATACATGACACACGCACACAGATACGACACACGCAGACAGACACTGACAAACACACACGACACACACACAGACGCAGATACACACACATACTCACACAGACACTGACATGGGACTGATTTACATAGGGAGCATCGTCGTTCTTTACTGTGTCTTCACTGTATGTGTACTGTGTTGGCACTGATACCGCAGTGTAGTCAGTGGAGAGCTTGTTGTTTTACATGAAGGTAGGGCTATGTTGAGGTTAGTGTATCAGTGAGCTTAGTGTATCAGTGAGTTTAGTTTAGTGTATCAGTGAGTTTAGTGTATCAGTGAGTGAGTGAGTGAGTAAGTTCAGTGACTTTATATTTTTGTGTGAGGGAGGGAAAGCTCGGGCCATAAAACTGTGCATCAGTATGCCAGTGTATCAGGGGGGAATCGGTTTCACTATGGTGTGCACAGTGTCCCTCGACCATACTGTGTATCAGTATACTAGTGGTCGAGGGGGATCGGGTTGAGGAGCTTGCGATGAGCAGCAACGTTGAGTCAGCCTCGAGAAGGAGCAGTCATTGTACCCAGAAATGCAACATTGTGCTTGGGTATTGGTGTTGCAGTAGGAGTTCAGTGTATCAGTCGAGCCCTGCAGCAATGCAGCAAGGGCATAATATAAAGGGAGAAGTTCAGCAGTAGGAAAGTATGTCACGCCCCAGTTCCAAAATATCGAGGTACTGGACGCATGATAATGGCCAGCAGCACGCACCGATGGACAATCCCAATTTAATGGATCCATCGGGGCATACTTAAGCTGTATTACAATAGTCAGGGTTTACTAATCTCATCCACAGAATAAAGATAGCAACATCAGCAAAAAAAAATATTAAACAACAACCAGTCAAGTAAATAAAATTGGGGAACAACCCGATATTAAGTCTGTTACAATATTCTCATAAACAGGAAATAAAGAGTTTAATTAAACAGGAAAGAAAGTCTATTTGCCATAAAGACTGAGCATGGTGAAGCAATTGTTCAGGAGAAGTCCTCAGCAATCACCTCATCTTCAGGTTCAGGTACTGCTCCGATTAGTGCTCCTGTTCCGTACACCTCAGGGTAGATCTCGTTTGCTAAATCTGGGGACATAATCCATTCCAGGTCCTCAGGGGACATAGCAAGGTACAAAAAACATAAGCCAAAATAATATAGCAAATGAAACAAATAGGGTAAATAAATAAACCAGCTAAGTGACATACAAGTGAGAGTTATTAGTCATACTCAGGCTGAGACTACTACAGGATCAGTGTCAAGAAACCATAGCAGTATTTTCTCGAAGGGCCAGAACTGGTGTCAAAGCTCTGTGTCAGAGACTAGGACACATCCAAATTATAATATATATAATATATTCAGCCTTGATATGGTAATACTCTCCCCACCCAATGTAATCTCACGTCACAGTTCTCAATGTTCATGTTACGCAAGATTAAACTAATGCAATCAGTCAGGATAAAATCTAAGCTTGTAAATTTTATAAGTCATAAACCTGTATCCTATACAGAATCACCTTGAATATTCAGGAGGATTCTGTCTCATGATCTGTGTCAAGTGTCCTGGGTATAACGTACTTGATATGGCAAGTACTAGAATGTAAATGTTACGATATCCATCTCTAATTGACATTGCACAACCCCGCGTACGGTGTTGGCACCCGACTATAATCGGACGCTAAGCAAGTCACACGGCCCTAGGGTTGATCATTTACAACAGTCACAGAAAATAAAGCAAGAGAACAAAATGAATCAATAAGCTGCAATTTATGGCAAGGTACACTTGCCTGGGTTTTCAGCTCCAATTGTAGCTCTGGCTTCAGCTGGAATTTCAGGCAGTACTCCAGTTGCTGAAACAGACATCACCATTAGATCCAGAAAATATTAATCAGCTAGAAATGCCTGTCCTTGAGTCCAATTTGGAGACAAGGGCAAAAACATCATTTTCGGGTCAAGGCGGGGTCCAGATATGGGCCGCTTTGCACCGAAAAATGTGTCAGGTCAAAGGTCTCCAAAATAGTCCAACTTAGTGTCAATAGGTTAGGAACGATGATACGAACCCAACGGAACTTTTAGAATTGGATTCCGATAAACCGTTCTCAAAATCGCCCGTCGAGTGGAGCTTGTGGGGCCAACGACACGCGATTTTGTCAACGTTCTCAGAATCGAACCAAACTTGGCTCACAGGACTAGCGTATTGCTACGAGTCCGATGACGCAAGTTTTGTCTCGATCCGACGTGTGTACACTAAGTTACAGCGAGATCCAGAAAGTACAGATACTGGGTGTTGTCCGCGGATACGCACTGATTCCGGTGTGCACGCACATCCGAATCAGCTTCTGCGAAATCCCGCACGTCCGTATCAACGACGCGCACGTATCGGTGAAGACCGCGTGCGACCAAGTCGTCCCGTTTGGCGGGGAGTACTCAGTTCCGGGGTGAAACAGGGCGTTGGTTTTTCTGTTTTTGGATCGCGGTTCGCGATCACCACAGGACGCGATGCACCGAGCGGTTTGCACGGGCACCGAGGGGGTTATGCAGGCTACGCGATGCAATTTACGGAATCAAAATCAGAGCTACGAGGAGGAGTTACGAGTACCTGAACTGTGCTCCGCGGAACCGGGTTTTCGTATCCGTCTCGTATCCTGTGTCCTGGACACTGTGTCCGACACGCCTAGGGTTAGGTTTTAGGTTCTAGGGCTGCTGTGTCGGTGTCCGCCGGAGGAGGATGGCGCGGTTGGAGGCGGGCCGGAGAGGCTGGGCACACCGGAGCTGCTGCGGCGAGCCAGGTGAGGCGGGCGGCTCTCGGGCAGCCGGAGGAGGGCTGGGCAGCGGGCTGGACAGGGGGAAAGGAGGAAGATGAGAGGGCGGCGCCGGTGCTGTGTGGCACGGCGGCCGGATCTGGGGTGGAGGGAAGCCGAGGCAGCGGGGCAGTGGGAGGCGGAGATGGTGACGGAGCCGGGCTGGGCGAGGCAGGGAGCTAGGGTTCCGGCGAGATCTAGGAGAAGCGGGGAAGGAGGCGGAGGGCTTTTATAGGGAGGAGGAAGTAGCTGATGGGGCGGTCCGGTGAGGGAGAGGAAGAGGGTGCGGCGGACGTTACCGGAGGCGGATCGACGGGCGGCGGGTGCGGCCGGCGGAGCGGAAGCGGCAAGGTCGGGTTCTGCGGTTGGGGGAGAGAATGAGTTCGGGTCGGGTTGGTGGCGGGTCGGGTCGGGTCTACGGATCCGACCCGATCCACTAAACAGGATGCGGGTTCGGGTCGGGCTAATGGGTCGGGTCTGGGTTGGACCCGGATCCGACCCGCTAAGAATTTGGTTTAATGAACCCGGTTTGGTTCAATTTTGTTTGGGTTTGTTTATTTTAAAATAAACCCGGTTTAATTAGGGTTTAATAAATTAATTAGTTTTTAAGGCTTTTAAAATCCATCCGGGGTCCAATAAATTCCCGAAAAATTACCCTATGTCTAGTTTTTCATTTTACACCATAAAATATTATTTTTATAATATTTTAATATTATTTATTATCATTTAAAAATCTTTTAATAATTAAAACACCTGAATTTAATTACAGAAAAATCCCGGAAAATTCCAGAAAATTGTAAAAATCCAAAATTTAAAAATTCTTGAAAATCAGGGGGTTTACAAAGTATCACCAGTGTGCAATTTCAGTTGCATTTAGTGAGCTATGTATACTAGTGTTAGTTAGCTTAGTGTCAAGGTTTTGGTTAGTTGGTTTAAGATGGGTTAGCATGAGTTATTGGGTAGAAGTTAAGGGTATCAGTTTAGTATTAAATTAGTACATAGTTAGTGTAGTCAAATAGTTACTTACTGATATACTTGATTTTGTTAATAGTTAGCTAAGTAACTATATGTCCTAGTAAGCATTGTATACAGTAAAGCACCCAAGCTTTTACCAATAGTATAAAATATTAAAAAACTAAGAGACTTGGCCTCTTTTCAGTTGTTTTGAATATTGCTTATTTTAGACTTTGATAAATGAAAGTATGTATTATATCAGTTATAATTTTTATAGTACGGTTAAGTTATGAAGTTAGGTGATAAACCACTGTATGTAATGATTTATATGATACATACTGTCATTTTTGCAGAAGTATCTAGAAATGGATATGAATTACTATCTGCATCATCGTTCGTGGATGTACAACCGTCATCCTGATGACATGTGCGGTGTGCGGGATGAATTTATTGAGGGTATACAGCAGTTCCTGTATATATTTGTGTTTCTCTTTATTCATCGTATATTGACAGAGATTTGGGCCGACGGTACAAAGTAAGTCAATTAGATGGTTTAGTATATATTTGTGTTTCTCTTTATTCATCGTATATTAACTTTTTCAGTAATCTAAATTATTATCTCTGTATAGATATCGTCCATCGTCGGTTCAGAGACGCCTGGGCCAATTTCTGAGGAACAACTACGGTGGCCCTTGGATCAACTACTCTGAGGTTCCGGAGGAGAGGAAGGCGTTCTGGTTTGCGCACTTCCAGGTAAAAGTATATTAAATAAATTCTCTAATTTATGCATATTATATAACTTATTCGTGATGCTAACTTAATAAATTATTTATTGTAGCAAACGTATTTTTATCCTCCGCACCGGGCCGAGTTGATCGAGCGGCTCTTTCCTACCGTTGCCGCCAAGCTTATCCGAAATGCTCTGGATGACCAGAAGGCTCGTGATCGTGCTGGAAAACCGATCCAAGGTTGGATCATGCCTGAGCAGTAGACTGCGATGAGGGCTAGATTCGACGATCTGAGCTACAAGGAAAGGTCTAAGAAGGCCAAGGCGGCTAGGCAGAATGTTGCCAAGTGGTGTGGTGGCTCGATTCCGATGACGGAACATTTTCGTCGTTTGGTATATTTTTTCTTTTAAAATATATTATTTTAATATAAGTACCATAAAATGGTACTTGGAAAAAATATTTAAGTTTAGTAATAAATAATATATTTTTAACAGGTACAGAGGGGTGAGGATGCAAACATGGTGACCATCTTCTTGGCCACCCATCGCAAGGACGAAAATCTCATTGATGAGAGGGCCTCACAGACCTATGTAAGTATTACTTTACTTTGTGTTTATTTTAATATAACTTAGGCAATTATCGAGTTTCCAAACCTTTTCTAGGCCGAGTATCTTAGGCTGCGTGAGCGGGCGACTGCTAGTGCACCTACACCTGGAGAGGCTGGTACTTCGTCGCAGCCCGCTCCATCTCCGTCGGCGGACGACCTGTGGGTGACCGCAACTGGTGGTCTCCAGAGGGGTACGTACTACGGTACGGGCTCCTATGGCGCCCTGGTTGCGACGCAGTCATCTAGGGCCTCCCCGACAGCTGCGCATTCCACACACCCCTCGCAGCCCTCGCAGTCGTCGGCCAGAGTCCAGGAGGCCGTCCAGGAGGCCGTTGACCGTCAGATTGCGTCTCTCCGTGATGACTTGCTGCGAAGTATGGAGGAGCAGTCCCGGTCCCAGCCGCAGGCGGACGATCCGATGCTCATCGCACGATTGGATATGCTCGACCGCAGCATGACGGAGCTACGAGAATTGACAAATGATATTAGAGCCTCCAATGATCGCAACATCATGGAGCTGCAGGCGTCACAGCTATCGATGGGCGAGAAGCTGACGAGGATGCAGGATTCAATGGGTGATAGCAGTATGAGGCTGTTATCTACCCTGGATTCTTACAACCAGCGACTCGCAGACTTAGAGCGGGCACGGCCTCCACCGACGTCACTGCCTTCTCCATCGACATCGGTGTCGATTCCACGGGACGAGTATGAGGAGTTCTTATCCTTCAAGCGCACCGGTGGTCAGCCTCCTGCAGATCCGCAGTAGTATAGTTATTTTTATTATTATTTAGGATGCGATTGTATATTATGAATTATTGATACTTCAACAATAGGCATGATGTATGATGCTTCTTGTGGTCTTTAATTTTTTAGTTAATTTAATTGGATTATATAGTTATCTTGCATATCCACATTTAATTGGATTGATACTTCAACAATGCTTCTTGTGGTCTTTAATTTAATTGGATTATATAGTTATCTTGCATTCAACAAAAGCTAACCGAAGATTGATCTAGACAAGAGGAGCATGAGCAGGAGGATGTTGCCATTAGTCTCATGATGCTCTCTAGAGACGCCGGATACTGGGGATCCAATCCTGCCGAGTCGTCGGACAAGAATTCTGTAATCTTGGAGGAGGATAGGGATTGGAATGAGTTGAAGAAGCCAAACAGCTACAAAGATGGCAAATTCTACTGTGATTCGGACGAGGAGGAGTCGAAGAAGGGTGGTTCTTGTGGTGTCAAGAAGAGGAGATGGAGGAGGAGGATGAGGACTATATTGGATCATGTTGGTGTGTGTGATGAAGATGGTTACGGTACTAGATTGAGGAAGAGCCGATACGAGTGTGCCTCTTGCAAGAAGAGCTTCCACTCCTACCAGGCTGTAGGCGGGCATCGTACGAGCCACAAGAGGCTCAAAGGGGGATGCTGCAGCAGAGGAGGCGAGAGTACTACTAGCCCATTGGGTGTCGTCGATCCGACAGTTGTCCACAGTGGAAAGGCTAAAACTGCAGGGAATCACCAATCTGGACACTATTTTTTTTTTTAAATTAGCGACGGTTTTAGCGACGTTTACGACGTTTAGCGACGTTAAGTTACGTCGCTAAATACGTCGCTAATTAGCGATGTTGTAACAAGTCGCTAAATACGTCGCTAATGATGTCGCTAATGACGTCGCTAATGACGTTGCTATACGTCGCCAATTGCTGACATGGCAGTATAGCCAGGTCATTAAAGAAGTCGGTGTAACGTCGCTACAGACGTCGCTAATGACGTCGCTATACGTCGCCAATTGCTGACATGGCAGTATAGCCAGGTCATTAAAGACATCGGTGTAACGTCGCTAATTAGCGACGTTTAGCGACTTTAATAAACGTCGCTATTTAGTGACTTGGCGTCGCTAAACATCGTAAAAATTTGCGACACTTTAAAGTCGCTAAAAACGTCGGTATAGCGACATTTAGCGACGTTTTTTTTTGCGACTTGGATTTTTCCGACAACTTTATAACGTCGCTAATTACGTCGCTAAACCAAATTAGCGACGGCATTTTGTTATTTAGCGACGTTTTTTGACGTCGCTAATTTGACTTTTTCTGGTAGTGCTATCTAGCAAAACATCTCCATCTCCTGGTCTCCTGGTCTCCTGTCCTGGGCCATACACCATGGGATAGAAGGCCTTGTCTAAATCTGGAAGGAAACCAGGTCCTCAGTGGGACATAACAAGATACAGGAAACAACATGCCAGGTATGTAAATACTGAATAAATAAATAAATACTGGGTGCTAACCATCTAAGTGAAATGCAAATAAAGACCTTGTAGTACGCATGGGAATGTGTAGGTTAGACATATGCTGACTTAATTCACCAATCGTGGTGACTGGCTAGCATATGTGTCATATGCCCCCAGACTCATGGGCACTCTGCAATCGACTATCTCCGAGGAGCATGGTACGAAGGATAAAAACATCAAGGAGGGGGTGTCCCATACGTCTACTAGTTATCTTTCCCATCCAATGTAACTAAATGCCAAGTCGTACTGTTCTGAGTTTTTCTGATTTTATGCTAAGCCGTGATGCGTGTCACACGTACTGGTAGCTAATCAAATACGCAGCTCGCATCCCAATATGTATTGCAACCATGTTGCGTGTTCCCGTGATAGGGTCTAGGAGGATATTAGGATACCTTCACAGATGTTGGTAGGTCTGAAAAGACTAAGTTAATTATGCTACAAGTCAACGTATCTGTTGACTGTACCTGAGGCAATCTCAGGTACTCACAGTTATATAAAATTCAGGAAAATATAGCATATAACAACATTTGAATTTAAACAGTAACTTGGCAAGGTATACTTGCCTACTTCCTGATTGTGTTGGACACCTGATCCCACTGTCAAGACTGAGGGTCCTTGTGACAGGGGGTCACTGACTGTGCTGGAGATGTTTTCTGTTTAAGACGTACAGGTCTCGTAAATATAATTTAAATAAAGGCACAATAATATAGTATATATATATACTTATGTAAATATATACACATAAGCCAATTATATATATATATATATATATATATATATATATATATATATATATATATATATATAGGGTTCATATATATATATAGAGTATATATATACATATATATATAGTATATATAGTAGTAGGTATATATAGTATATATATATATAATAGATATATTTTATATAAATACATATAGATATATAAAAAGAAAATAAAGCTGGAATTGAAATATATATATACATACATATATAGTATACTAATATATATATATATATATATATAATAATATATAGGTATATATATAGATGTATATATTTACATATATACATATATATATAAGAAAAGAATAAAAATGCAAGAATTTGCAATATATATAAATATATATATATATATATATATATATATATATATATATATATATATATATATATATATACATATTTATGTACTAATTTATATATATGTAGTAATATATAGATAAATATATATATATATATATATATATATATATATATATATATATACATACATATATTAGCATATAGTATATATATATATATATATATATATATATATATATATATATATATATATATATATATATATAATAAAAATGAAAATCATATATAAATATATATATATACATATATATATATATATATATATATATATATATATATATATATATATATATATATATATATATATATATATATATATATTAGTATATAGTATATATATACATATAATTATATTTAATAAATAAAATGAAAAGCATATATATATATATATATATATATATATATATATATATATATATATATATATATATATATATATATATATATATATATATATATATATATATATATACATATATAATATATGTATATATATAATAGATACTATATATAAATATATATATATAGATATATAAGAAAGAAAAAGGAAATATATATATTTACATATATATTACAATATATATATATATATACACTGTATATATATATATATATATATATATATATATATATATATATATATATATATATATATATATATATATATATATATATATATATATATAGTAATAATAATAATAATTATATATATATAATATATATATATATATAATTATATATAGAATACATATATATAAATATATATACATATATATATATATATGTATACTACATATATATATATATATAAATAATAAAAGAAAAACAAAAATTAAAAGATGCATAATTAAATAATAAAATGCATAATACATATAAATATATATACTGTATATATATATATTTACTGTAAATATATTAATAAGTATATAATACATAATATATATATATATTATATATATATATACATAATACATTATATATATATAATATATATATGTATAAATATACATAGAGATACATATATATATACATAAATATATATATTAAATACATATTAAATATATAATAATAATATATGTATACTGTATAATTATACTGTATATATACAGTAATATAAATTATAATATATAATATATAATATATATATATATAAACATATATATATATAAATATACATATACATATATATATATATACACATATACATACATATACATATATATAGGTATATACGTACAGAGAGGGTGGGGGGGTATACCTGTCTGACGCGGGGGCCCCACGCCTCGTCGCCGGCGGGAGGACGGCGGCGGAGGAGGTGGTGGCTGGCCGGAAAGGCAGCTGCAGTAGCAGTTGCTGACAGCAGCAGCAGCTGTGGCGGCGGCTGCGGCAGCGGAGGCGGCGGTGCAGGGTGGGGGTTCGACGGAGGGGGTCGAGGCGGAGAGGTTGGTGGTGGGTGCGGGGGTCTACGGTGGCGGTGGTGGTGGCTGGAGGTGATCGGAGTGGAGGGGGTGGCTGTTAGGGTTAGGGGGTTGGAGGTGCTGCGGGGGTGAGGGCTGCCGGAGGGGTGGTCGTGGGGCGGTAGGAAGGTGGTGGTCCGGTAGAGGGGGTCGGGGCGAGGCGAGTGGGGGTGGTGGCGGTGGTGCACGGTGGCGGAGGGTGGTGCTGGGGGTGGTCGGGTGGTGAAGTCGGTTGTGAGGGTGGTGGTCGGGATGGGTCTGCAAGAGCTCAGGGCGGCGGAGGCGGTGGCCGGAGGGGGTGGCCGTTGGCTGGGGGGTGGCTGGGGGAAGGGCGAAGAGTTCGGCGGTGGTCCGGTGGGCGGAGGGTGGCCGTGGTGGGAGTGGTGGCCCATGCAGGTCAGATTTTCATTGCTAGTGGTATGATGACATGCCTAGGAAACCTGCAATAGGATAGAAACACTAGGTCTCATCCACACTGACACCATCCTTAAATATTTTTATGATTGCATCTTACTTGATTATCATTCATTATCACCTTTGTGTTTTCTAATTCTTCTATTTTCTTCAGAAATATGGACATACCCAGGAAACCTGCGAATAATGGGGCTGACCAAGCAACAGACCCCTCGCCAAATGTCCAAGGAACCCCGACTACCCCACGAGACCAATCCCCGAGAAGGATGCTGGTCTACCCGACGACTCCATACCTTCCCCAGGATCCTGTCCAGACAGGAACACCAGCTCAACATGAAGGGCAAACATCAACACCGCAGGCGGAGACACCTTTGCCTCCACCTCTAGCCTTGCCTATCCTGATGCCACAACTTGAGGGTCAACCTCAAATGTTGCAGTTTCTCCAGACTATGTTGCAGAACCAGTGGCAACAGACTGAGGCCCTGAGACAGTCTCAGTGGCAGCAAACTGAAGCTCTGCGACAGACGTTGATGACGGCTTTGGAGAGAGCTACTACTCCGACACCAGCACCTGTCCAACCAGCGGGCACAGTTCGAGGCTTCCGTCAAATGAGCCCGAGAGATTTCAAAGGCAACGAGACTCCTGAGGAGATCTCCGACTGGATCTCCAACACCAAAATGCTGCTAGAAGGATCGCAACTCACCCCTGACCTATGGATGACCGCTGTGAGGGGCCAACTTCTGGGCAACGCCCATCACTGGTGGGAATCCATAGAGTGCAGCGTCGGCAAAGACCAAACTTGGCAACAATTCCTGGAGCACTTCAATGCCAAGTACTTCCCAGCGACAGTCCAGAATGCCCTATACTCCCAGTTCCTGCACCTGGAGCAGGAAAACCTGACGGTAGATGCCTATGACGCGGAGTTTAGCAGACTAAGTCGTTTTGGTGCTGATCTGATCCCGAACGAGCTGAAGAAGGCTAAAAGATTCCACCATGGCCTTAACTACGAGCTCCAGAGGTACACAACAATGCAGTCAAGAATCTCCTACAACGAGGTTCTTACAGAAGCCAGGGAGCAAGAAGCCATTGGCCGAGGAGCCAGACGCTCAAATCCAACCTTCTCAGCCAAGAACCAGCAAGGAGCAGGAGGACCTATCCGTCGTCCACAATATCAGACGCAGCAAACAACGGGACCCTATCAGAAGAAGGAGCTCCCGATTTGCCACTTTTGTGGCAAAAAGGGGCATTTTATGAGAGACTGCAGAAAGAAGAACGGATTATGCCTGCTATGTGGAGCTAGCCAACACATGGCCAAAGACTGCCCACAACGCAGAGATGCAGCACCTCAGCAAGGGCAGAAGCCAGGAGCACAAGCCCAGAAGATGCTACCCTCCACATCAGGAGGATATCAGCGAGGAGCACCCTTGCCTACTCAGGAGGCCCAGTTCAAGACCCGACAACAAGCCGGAGGACAAAGACAGGGTCAAGCCTTTGTGTTAGCTGGCGTTGCAGAAAAGCCTGAAGGGGAAACTATAACAGGTACCATTTTAGTTGCATCATTATCTGCAACTGTATTATTCGATTCTGGGGCTACTTTGTCTTTCATATCCAGTAGTTTCGTAGCCATGCACAAGCTATCCACTTCCCCGCTACCCAAGTGTTGGAAAATACTTACTGGAGGAGGTATTGTTCCAGTTACCAACATTATCGAAACATGTCCGGTAGTTGTTTGTAGTAGAGGACTAAGAGCGCGATTTTTGGTACTTCCAATGCCAAATTTCGACGTTGTCTTAGGCATGGACTGGCTAAGCCAGAACAATGCTATCCTAGACTGCCGAAAGGGTAGTGTTATCTTTAGACCTCCAGATCACCCAGAGTTCGAATATATCCGAGGAACCATTGAGCAAGGAGTAGGCCAGACTCCTAGAGCTTACATGGCGATGGAGACAGCACTTCCCTCAATTATAGCAGAGTTCGAGGACGTATTTCCAGAAGAATTGCCAGGCCTACCGCCTGACAGAGAAGTAGAGTTCATTATTGAGCTGATACCCGGAGCTGCACCAGTATCCTCCAATGTATACTGACTGGCGAAGAAGGAGCTTGACGAGCTGAAGCTTCAACTGGAGGAATTACAGATCAAGGGATTTGTTCGTCCTAGTGCATCACCCTGGGGAGCACCAGTGTTGTTTGTACCAAAGAAGGACGGAACATATCGCATGTGCATTGATTACAGAGCCCTCAACGCTCTGACAATAAAAAATAAGTACCCCTTGCCGAGAATTGACGACCTGTTCGATCAACTAACAGGAGCCGTGGTATTCTCGAAGATAGACTTGAGATCAGGCTATCATCAGGTCAAGGTACGGAGGGAAGATATTCCAAAGACAGCATTCAGGACTCGTTATGGTCATTACGAGTTCCTGGTGATGCCTTTTGGACTAACTAATGCACCTGCCGTATTCATGAACCTGATGAACAGAGTCTTCCACCAATATCTGGACCAGTTCGTGGTAGTCTTTATCGACGACATTTTGGTGTATTCAAAGAGCCATGAGGAGCATGAAGAGCACTTAAGGTTGGTATTAGAGACGCTGAGACGGGAGAGCCTTTATGCTAAGATGAGCAAGTATGAATTCTTCCTTGACCGTGTCGCATTTCTTGGACACGTTATCACAGGAGAAGGCATCTCGGTAGACCCAGCAAAGATCTCATCTGTCGAGACGTGGCCAACCCCGACCAACGTCTCAGAGGTGAGAAGCTTTCTAGGACTTGCCGGATATTACCGACGATTCGTAGAAAACTTTGCAAGAATCGCGGAGCCGATTACTCGTCTTACCCGCAAGG
Organism: Iris macrosiphon; assembly: GCA_036927795.1. Classification (NCBI taxonomy): domain Eukaryota; kingdom Viridiplantae; phylum Streptophyta; class Magnoliopsida; order Asparagales; family Iridaceae; genus Iris; species Iris macrosiphon. Next base: position 1,250,954 of record JAYESA010000009.1, read on the forward strand.
AGCAGGAGTTCATATGGACTGAAGATTGCCAGACAGCTTTTGATGACTTGAAGAAGCGTCTGACTACAGCTCCCATCTTGACTATACCATCTGGATCCGGAGGTTTCGTTATATATAGCGATGCATCCGGAAAAGGATTTGGTTGTGTCTTAATGCAACATGGGAAGGTTGTAGCTTATGTCTCAAGACAGTTGAGGACTCATGAGAAGAATTACCCCACTCACGACCTGGAGCTTGCCGCAGTCATCTTCGCCCTGAAGCTATGGAGACACTATCTATATGGCGAACGAGTGGAGATATTCACCGATCATAAAAGTCTGAAGTACGTCTACACCCAGAAGGACGTAAATCTGAGACAAAGACGATGGCTCGAAGTGATGGCGGATTTCAAAATTGATCTACAGTACCATCCAGGGAAAGCTAATGTGGTGGCAGATGCTCTAAGCAGAAGACCCTCGGCATTTTTTATGATCACCCAACCAGGTCTTCTGAGAGATCTAGAAAATTTGGGAATAGAGGTCATTATGCCAGGACTTGACGGCCAATTATCAAACTATCAGCTGCAATCAACCTTGGTAGAAAGAATCAAAACTGCTCTACCAACAGATGCAAGATTCAGAGGCTGGAATTCAGACAGGATGTCGCATACACGAAGATGGGACTCTAAGATGTGGTGATCGTCTTTATGTTCCAAATGGAGAAGTTCGTAATGAGCTGATGTCAGAAGCTCATAGCTCAACATACTCTATATATCCAGGAGGCACAAAGATGTACAGAGATCTGCGACAATATTACTGGTGGCATGGAATGAAATGGGAGATAGCACGCTTTGTGGCCAAATGCCTGGTGTGTCAGCAAGTCAAGGCTGAGCATCAGAGATCTGCCGGTCTACTTCAACCCCTCCCAATACCCGAGTGGAAATGGGAACACATTACGATGGACTTTGTTATGGGCTTCCCAAGAAGTCCCAGTGGTCGTAATGCTGTATGGGTAATCGTAGATAGACTCACAAAGGCTGCACATTTCTTACCTTTCAGAGTCGAACAATCTACAGAAATCTTGGCGGACATGTACATGAAGGAGATAGTGCGTCTGCATGGAGTACCAGTCAGCATAGTATCTGACAGAGATACGAGATTTACATCTTACTTTTGGCGAAGTATGCAAGAAAGTCTTGGTACCCGCCTCAAGTTCAGCACCTCGTATCACCCACAAACAGATGGCCAATCAGAACGTACCATCCAGACACTTGAAGATATGCTGAGAGCCTGCATGCTTGATTTCAGCGGATCATGGGAAGATCATCTACACCTGGTGGAATTTTTCTACAACAACAGCTATCAAGCGAGCATTCAAATGGCTCCCTTTGAAGCTTTGTATGCAAGGAAATGCCGTTCCCCAGTATGCTGGAGTGATATAGGCGAGAGACAGATCTTGGGACCAGAACTGATTATTCGTACGGTGGAGAAAGTAAAGAAGATCCAGGGACACCTACGAGCTGCACAAGACAGGCAGAAGCATTGGACCAACATTCATCGCCGACCTCTAGAGTTCCAAGTAGGGGAGCATGTGTTCTTGAAGATCTCACCTACTCGAGGAACTATCAGATTTGGAGGAAGAAGGAAACTAAGTCCAAGGTACATTGGACCCTTCGATGTGCTAGATCGCGTCGGAGAAGTTGCTTACAGGCTAGCTCTACCTCAGACCTTGGAGGGAGTACATGACGTCTTTCACGTATCTCAGCTAAGGAGGTACATTCCAGACCCGAGTCATGTGCTGGACTATTCAGAGATCACCATCGGGCCAAGTTTATCATATCAGGAGGAGCCTGTAGAAATCCTGGACCGTAGCGAGAAAGTGTTGCGAGGCCAGACTATTCCTCTTATTTGTGTTGCATGGAGACATCATGCACCAGGTGAATCCACCTGGGAACGAGAAGAGGGTATCCGTCAGCGTTATCCCCATCTATTTCAAAACCAGGGTATTTCCAATATTTCAAACTCAATCTCTATTAATCATCATATATCCTTAATTAAATTTTTTCATTATATGTGTGTTTTTATTTCGAGGACGAAATATTCTAAGGAGGGTAGATTGTAAACTCCCTCGACCAGATTTCAGTAATTTAGAATTAGTTTAGACTAATTAGAATTATAGCTCCTTTTTAAAAAAAGTTTTATTTATAATCTATTGATTGTGCACCTGTTCATTACACAATTAATTAGGACATCCCACTAGCTGTTAAACCCTAAACAAATTTCACATACCTGCCCTAGACTTGTTAGAATATTTTTTTTGTATTTTGTGCAACTTTCAGAAACCTTGTTTGATGCTTCGTTTTAGTCGTACAAATATCGTTACAAACGTACGTATTTATTTCCTATTTAATTTTCTGCTCTTTACCCATCTCTGTACCCCTAGAGATTTGAGGACCAGTAGGCACCTATTTTGCCCAAACAAAAATACGATAATATTCTAGACTGAATATACTACAATTAGTGTATTGACACCATAGAGAAATTATGACCCTAATAGCCTCTAAATAATTAGTGAAAATCGTGCGCAGTATTTATTAATTAATAAATACGAGGATCCGTATCACCTGCAGAATCGGACCCTGCATCTACCCAAACTCACCCCCACACTGTCCAAAACATTTTCCCCAGCTATTTTCCCTCATTTTTGTACAATTTAGAATTTTGGAAAATCAGTATTTAAAATCAGGTAAATTACGGAATTACGCAAAATACCAAATTCATGTATTTATGCAATTATTGAAAAGTTAGGGGTCTTTATGCAAAATTGCATGCTAGGTGGCCTAATCCTATTGGCTAGACCATAGGTGTGAGGGACCCACCATAAGAATCCAGAGAAATCCTGTAAAAATATCATAAAATATTAAATTACCAATTTAACCCTAAACTTCCCCAAAATTACGAAATTGCCATTCCCTCAATTCCTATACAAACCCTAACCCCTCCCTTACAAATCCCTACAGCCCCTTCCCTCCGCCACCTCCGACCACCGCCTTCGGCCAAACCCTGCCCGACCCTCCGCCCTGACCCCCTCTCCCCTCCGGCCAAGCCCCACCGCCAGCGCCGCCCTGCTCCGCCGGCCACAGCCCCCGTAACCTCCCCCTTCCCTCACTGTCCACAGCACCACCACCACTCCCATCCACCCCCAGCGCCGCCTCCGGCCGTCGTCGACCACCGCCACCATTCCCAAACGTTTCGCCATCCTTCCCTCCACCGGACCACCACTCCTCACCGCCCCACGACGCCTGCTCCGGCCGCCCTAGCCCCCGCAGCACTCTCGGCCACCCCCAACCCTAACCTACCCTCTCTACTCCGGCCGCCCCTAGCCGCCACCACCACCGTCGTGGACCTCCGCCACCACCACCAACCTGACCGCCACCCTTCCCTCTGCCGAACCCACCACCTGCCCGGCCACCCCCGCCGCTTCTCCGCCGCCGGCAGCCCCCGCACTCCACTGCTGCTGCTGCTAACAGCTACTGCTGCTGTTCTCTCTTCTCCGGCCGCCTCCGGCCAGCTCCGCCACCGTCCACCCGCCGTCGACAGCCCCTAGGGCCCACCTGTCAGAGGGTATAACCATAAACCCTATATATATGTAATTATATATATATTTGTATATGTATATGTATATGTATATATATGTATATATATATGTATATATATAGGTATATATATATATGTATATTTATATGTATATATGTATATTTATATATATATGTTATATACTATTATTTACAGTATATTATACTGTATATATTATATATATATATAACTATATTTTATACATATATATTTATATATGTAAATTGTATATATGTATATATATCTATATATATATAATATGTATACTATATGTTATATATGTATATATAACATATTTGTATATGTTATATAAATACTATCATATAGTATATATATATATACTATGCATTTTTTTCTTTTATTTTATTTTTCTGCACTTAATTTCCTGCACCTATTATATATATATATATATATATATATATATATATATATATATATATATATATATATATATATATATATATATATATATATATATTATCTATATCCAGCTGGATAATACAGCTTATATATATATATTATATATTTTAAATTCTTGCAATGTTATTTCAATTTATTACATATATCTATAATATTATATGAGCTGGATATTACACCTACTATATATACATTTATAATTCTTGCCCTGTCAATTCATTTTATCTAAATGTACTATATAGTATAGTATATAGTTATGTATGTATTTAAATTCTGTACTGTCATTTCAATTTATTTATTATTTATTATTATCAGTGGATATACCCTGAATACTTATATTATTATCTCAGTGGATATACCCTGACAATTATATTATATATATCAGGGGATACACCCTGATAATATTATATATTATTATATATATATATAGCAGTGGATATACCCTGCTACTATTATAATTGTAATATATTTATACCTGCACTTTTTTGTTCTTTATATATTATATATACTGCTATATATATTATATCTATATATATACATACTATATATATATATATATCTATATTATATATGTGTATATAAGTATATATATATACTTTATATCACAGCCATGATATTTACGAACACTGTCTATTTTAACAGAAACCAACTACAGCACAGCCAGTGACCCCCTGTCACCAGCAACCACAAACCTGACTGTGAGATCAGGTTATCAACACTATCAGGGAGTAGGCAAGTATACCTTGCCAAGTTTAATATTTTAATTCTCAAATATTGTTATATGCTTCTTGTTTCTGAAATTCATATACTATGAGTACCTGAGACTGCCTCTGGTACAGTCAACTAATACGTTGACAATTAGTATAAATAACTTAGTCTTACAGACTCACCAACACTGTGAGAATATCCTGATATTCTCCTAGACCCTATCACGGGAACACGCGACATGGTTGTATTACATATATGGATGTGAGCTGCGTATTTGATTAGCTACTAGTACGTGTGACCCGCATCACGGAATAGAATAACTCAGGAAATGTACGACTTGACATTTAGTTTCATTGGGATGGAAAAGATAACTAGTAGACGTATGGGACACCCCCTCCATATATGATTTATACCTTCGTACCATGCTCCTCGGAGATGGTCGATTGCAGAGCTACCCGTGAGTCCGGGGGCATACGACACATATACTAGCCAGTCACCACGATTGGTGAATTACGTCAGCGTATGTCTAGCCACACATTCCCATGCGTACTACGAGATCTTTACTTGCATTTCACTTAGAATGGTTAGCACCCTGTATTTATTTTCTTTATTCAGTATTTACATACATGGCATGTCATTTTTTGTATCTTGTTACGTCCCACTAAGGACCTGGTTCTCTGCCAGATCTAGACGAGACTTTCTACCCCACTGTGTACGGCCCTGATCAGGAGGCCAGATGTGCTACCGAGGAGGAGCTCGAGGAGATACCCTCAGAGTATGCTTGATCCTAGAGGCCTGCCACCTGGAGATGGAGATGTTTTCATCAGATAGACACTTGTCATAGCTGCTAGCTATTTATTTAAATATTTATATAATTTTAATTTTTCCATTTTATCTCTAAGACTTATATGCAAATAATTTAGGTTATGCAATTCTTTGAATTGCAAATAGGAATTAGTCAACTATGTCATTGGTAAAACTTTACTTTGGAGAGGGGTTTAGTTAGAAAAACCTAAATCCATGGGATGAAGAAGGAAAACCAGCAGCTCTCTCTTCCCTGACTCACCCATATCCTTTCCACCTGTAGCTCTCTTCTTCCTTCCTCATTTCCAAAGGGGACACTTGCTTCCTTCTCCTTCATCCTCCCTCTCTATGAGAACAACCTAACTATTAATAGTAACCAGGAGTTAAAACCATTTCACCATTCATTCACTTCTCCTTCTTTACAATTACTTCTACTGCTACTATTCTTACTTTACTGCTGCTACTGTTCTTACTCCTACCGCTGCTGCTTCCGCGAACGCCGCCGCCGCTCGCCGCTGACGCCGCCGCCGCACGCCGCTGCTGCCGCTGCCGCTACTCTGCCGCTGCTGCTACCGCTTTACTGCTGCTGCTGCCGCCTCTGCGGACCGCCGCTGCCGCTGACGCCGACGTCGGCGCCCCTCCTCCGCTGACGGACACCACCACCTTGTCGTCAGACACCGCCGGACACGAGCCAGAGTCCGTGCTTCTTCTTCTTCTTCTTCTTCTTCCAAGAAGGAAAACCTAGGTATAATGAATCTTTCCCCAAATCTCTTTTCCCCAAGGTTCAAATCAGATTCCATGAACCAATTTGGCCCTATTAACCATTAATCTACTGAATTTAGGGATCAACATCGACACTCGGGAAAATCCTAGCAATCCAGAACCAAGGCAAGTCCTCCTCCTAATTCCTTCACTTCCAGTTTCCTATATTTGCTTGTATAGTCACTTTCCAAATTTTAGAATTTATAAGTTAGCTATTTACTTATGTTAGACGGTATGAATTAGAATATAAAGTTTGGACAAAGGTCTAGGACACAAGTGTATATTAGGACACCAAGTAATTAAAAGTTTGCGATAATATTATGTATATATTATAGAGTCATGTTGTGATTTGTAATTAGGAATTCATTTATTTATATAAACAAAATAATAGTACATAGCTCGATTATTATTATAGTTAAATGTGATCAATTCGGGAGATGGAATATACGAGTTAAGATATAGGAATCTCATTAGAATTGTTTGATATAATGTAAATACTATACGAACTCTTGATATGGATAATAAAATTCAGATTTGATCTATATTAGAAAGATTGATGATTTCAATGATAAGTGTGTTGATTATATGAAGGATAAATCTCTACAGACATATATAATACCTTATAAACATTAGGACATAATTGAGATAGAAGCAATGACATACTCTTTCGGAATTAAACTACTATCTATAGGAATGTGTAGATGAAACTGGTTATGTATGTATATATGATTGATTATTTTTATTTATTACCTTGTATGCGGAATACAGAATTGAACTATACTAATTATGCTATGTGTACTTGACCATATATATAAATAATCCACTGATTATTCATATTTATTATTTGTATAACACTAACATTGTTGTGGAATTTGAACCTTGTAGTTATACTATGCAAAGTATAGATTGCTAGTACTAAGGTATGATTCCTTCCAAGTAAGAATAGGTTTTATTTCAGTTATATCAACTGCGTGTATTCCGGTGTTGAGAGTTGCTCCACCGAAGGGGTCGGCGAGCCCGGGAATACTACGGAGGGTTGCTCCGGGTGGATTTATAAACTGTCAAATTTTCGGGAGCCGAAATACAAAGGAAACTCTGCCGAAATTTTCAAGAATTTCGGGAGTTAACCAATATTTCCATACTCCAGATATCGCCGACATCCTAATGTTTAAACCCTAGACTCACACTCTACAGATCACTAGAAATTATATCTTAAACTAGGAGTAACTATTAGAAGTCTAGGACACGGACACGAAGAATTATTCAGACCAACTGATGACCTGCTCTGTGAAAGTCGATACCTTGAATTATGTAATGATTGAACTCAAGTTGAATACTTGCAGTACCTTGGATATGCATTCCATTTAAGATAAACAAACAATCAAGACAATGCAGAGAAGAGATTCAATTTTATAATTAGAATAAGGAATGATTGTAGTTCTAGGCTAGAAGCATTGGGTGGGGGAGAACAGCTTAAATGATCACCTACGAAATTCTGCCACATTATTTTAAACTCTGGCTGAATTCAGCTGTTTAGGCTCTCTCGCAAGGCCTTGCGAAGTGAGCGGGTGAGGCTTAGCTCACTTTATGATTGCCCATAAGGGGCTGGGCCGGATCATAACCCCGTGCCATGCATCCGTAAATCACCCTGATGAGGATAAACAAAAGTCACCTTCTTCGATCCAAAAGGAATAACAATCGAATGGGTGGGTACAAGATTGCCCAATGAGGCTGGGCCGGATTATAACCCCGTGCCATGCATCCATTTTCAAATCACCAATTAACAACACGCCTATCTCGAATTATAATACTCGAATAGGTGAATTCAAGACTAAGCCATGAGGGCAGGGCCGGACTCTAAGCACCGTGCCATTCAAGTCACAACAGAATCCTTCACAACGGGATTTGTGGCGGGAAACTAGGTGAAGTGGTTATTTAAAGCTTGTTCTCCAAAACTGTATCATCATATAGGAAAATTGATTGTGTATTGTGGTAGTGATTTAGGAATTTGTGATGTTGATTTTAGATACTATAGGAGATTAAGATTAGGAGTTATTTAAGTCAAGTATACTTATTATATTCATTCTCTTAATTCCTTTAACTATTGTTCTTTGTCTAATATCATATCTTTCATTTGTTTACCGCCTTTGGCCGAGGACTTGCTTGTCGTTCTGACGACCTAGTATTGTTCACTAGGGGTTGAAGAAGGAAATGGAGAGATACTACCCCTTTACAACGTGGATGAAAGCGAGAAATAATCAGCTGGTGGTTCAGAGAGTATAATACTTAGTAGTGGATAACTACAATCTGTAACTTAATCAAGACCTGTTGTAAAGACTCATATGGTTGTATATATATATATAATTAGAATGTTTTGGTTTAGATATGTTGCCTAAATTATTTCAGCATGACTTGCATTTTATTCTAAAAGACTACGGGCGACAATCGCTGATACGAATGTGCCAGTATTCGTATGGGGCGTAGCCTGGAGATGCAGTTACGTACCCGACTCACCGTATCTTGGGAAGCGGGGCGTGACACGTCTTTTAGTGGTGGCCCATGCAGGTCATGCTTTTAGGAAACCTAGGTAGGACCTAAAATGAAGAACCTAGGATAAGGTGCAAGTCTAGTATTACAGAGTATAGGTTAGGGATGGATATAAGTAAACTTGGATTTAGTTATTATTTAAAGATACTTATGATTTATTTGGGATACTTGGGGGTGATACTAACTTGAAGTTCCTTATTGTAGAACATGCCTCGGTTTATGCCACCCGCTAGGCTAGGAAATTCCAGCCACAGCTTAGACAATTATTACAGTTTTGCAAAAAGGAAATGGCGATTGGCGCGCAAGCAAATGATAAGAGCCTATGGAGTACATTATGAAATCAAGTACCCTGTGGTATCGGATCTCAGTGACGAAAGGGAAGTATTTTTCAATAGGACAAATTACTATATACTCATAAGGGCTCAACCATCTGAGGATCCGAATCCCAATAAGAATGATTATAATGGGACACTGGAAGAATGGCAGAATACTCATCCGGAGGCAACTATAATCCGGATACGAGAGATGATGATCTAAGAAGAGATTCAACTATGTGTAAGGATTCCCTATCCATCAGGTGTCTTTGTGGGAGTAAGGTATATGTGTATAAGTATGGAAGTTAAGTAAGGGAGGAAATATAAGAATGTAAGATAGTCTTAAGCTAGTACGTATGTCTATGTACCAGTAACTCTAAGCAGCATATTTGCATTCCATTTTGACTTTAGTGAATGAAATATGCTTTTATGTACCTATATGTTTCTCTACTCTCCAGTAAATTCTTAGGAATTTCAACATCCTTCTATTCTTCAATCTCAGGATTATTCCTGAGAAATTGCATTTGGATATTTTCAGGATAATGTCTAATCATGATCAATCCCATGCATCATCTTCGCAAACACAGACAAAACCTTCTATTGGAGATATGTATAAATTATTTCAGCAAATTTTGGAATCCAACAATCGGCGGGCAGATACGGCCTTGACCACAACTGCAACGATGTTGGAACATTTGCGAACATCTACAAACTCCAAGGATGGTTCGTTGAAGGATTTTAGAAACCTGAACCCTCCTAAATTTAAGGGAACGGAGAGCCCAATCGAAGCTGGGCAGTGGATAAGGACTATAGAAGGATTATTAAGGGCAGCAAAGATCAGTCCTGAAGATATGGTGTCCACAATTCGAATCCAATTAGAAGACATCGCTGAGCACTGGTGGAGTGCTGAGCATCCTGAGGATTCGGAAGACAAGATAACCTGGGGGGAATTCAAAAAGAAGTTTGAAGAGAGGTTCTTTCCGAAATCAGCTAGAATTGAATTGGAACGACAGTTTACTCACTTGAAACAAGGAAAACTCACAGTAGATGAATATGTTGCTGAATTTTCCAGACTTAGTCGTTTTGCTCCAAATTTAATAGCTGACGAGGAGACTAAAGTATCTAGATTCCTGGAAGGGTTAGGGAGTCAGCTAAAAAGTAGAGTTGCGGCTTATCGGTGCCAAACTTATCCCGAGGTAACTGAAGCGGCTAGAAGTCAGGAGAGGATGTTAAATGAAGAACAACCGCTTCGATCCCAATCTCAGAAAAGGGCCTTGGAAACAGAAAATTCATCCTTAAAGCATTCATGGCAAGGATCGTCCAAACGTTTCCAAAGTAGTGTCTCGGGAGGACCAATTATTTGCCACTTCTGTCACAAACCAGGTCATATGAAGGCTGAGTGCAGGAAATTTCTAGGTCTCTGTTTAAAGTGTGGATCGGATAGGCATCGGACTGACCAATGTTCACTACAACGGACTTCCGGATCAATGACCCAAAACCAATACCAGGGAGCACGGCCTTTAATTCGAGGAAACAATATCAGGCCTATGATCCAAGGAAATAATCTCTGACCTTTGATACAAGCACCAATGCCTCAAGCTATGCTGACTTATGGGAATCAGCAAAGACCGCCCTTTGCATCTCAAACTCACCAATTCCAGCAAGCTCAGAGAACGGGCCAAACTCAGACTGGGAAAAAGAAAAAGCAAGGGCATGCGTTCATGATGAATACTGATGAGACAGAATTGGCCGGAGAGGTGGTGACAGGTACTATTTTAGTTTCAAATTGTCCGACATCAGTATTATTTGATTCTGGGGCAACCCATTCACTTATATCATCAGCATTTATAGTTCTGCATGAAATCAAATCGCAACCATTACTTAAGAAATTAAATATTCTTACGGGTAATGGTACGGTAGAAATTAGTCGGTTCTGCGAAGCTTGTCCAGTTAAATTAGGTGGTGCAGCTTTCCAAGTAAGATTGTTAGTATTTCCAATGCAATTACGATGTAGTGCTAGAAATGGATTGGTTAACCAAAACATTGGCAAATATAGACTGCGGTCAAGGAAAAGTCCAGTTCCAGCTCACTAATGGAGAGCTATATGAATTTGTTCGAGATCAAAAGGAATTTGATGCTATGGAGTTAGAAAAATTTGAACTACCAATTCCAGGAAGATTTCAAGAACTAGAAGAGAAATAATTTCCGAAGATAGTAAGGGAATTCAAGGACGTATTTCCTGATGAATTACCAGGACTGCCACCAGATAGAGCAATAGAATTTTCCATCAATTTGGTGCCTGGAGCAGCGCCTATAGCCAAGAAAATATATCCAATGAATAAGGAAGAATTGGCTGAACTCAATAAACAAATAAAGGAATTATTAGCAAAAGGATTTATTCAACCTAGTGCTTCGCCGTGGGGTGCACCAGTACTCTTCGTGAAAAAGAAAGATGGGACTCTACGATTGGTGATTGATTATAGAGCTCTGAATGAAGTAACAATCAAGAATAAATACCCTTTGCCCAGAATAAATGAGCTATTTGATCAATTAGGGGAAGCTAAGGTGTTCTCAAAGATTGATTTGAGGTCTGGATACCATCAAGTAAAGGTCAAGAGGGAAGACATTCAGAAAACTGCCTTTAGAACTCGTTATGGACATTACGAGTTCCTAGTCATACCTTTTGGGGTAACAAATGCTCCTGCTATATTTATGGACCTAATGAATCGGATATTTTACCAATATTTGGATAAGTTCGTTATTGTATTCATTGACGACATCCTCATATATTCAAGGAATGAAGAGGAACACGAAGAACATCTGAGGATAATATTGCAAACCTTAAGGCAGGAACAATTGTATGCTAAATTCAGTAAATGTGAATTTTGGCTAAGACAGATATCATTCTTAGGTCATATAATCACCGGAGAAGGTATTTCAGTAGATCCGAAGAAGGTAGAAGCTGTTAAATCATGGCCAACGCCAAAATCTGTAGCAAAAATTCGAAGTTTCTTGGGATTAGCCGGATACTATAGAAGATTTGTGGAAAATTTTGCAAGAATTGCAGAACCATTAACTCGGCTGACCCGAAAGGAAGAGAAATTTAATTGGACAGAGAAATGTCAAGCAACTTTTGAAGAATTGAAAGAAAGATTGATTACAGCACCAGTACTGGCTTTACCATCTGGATCAGGAGGATATGAAATATACAGCGATGCATCAGGAAAGGGGCTAGGCTGTGTACTAATGCAACACGGAAAGGTTATAGCTTATGCCTCTCGACAACTGAAACATCATGAGAGGAATTACCCAACTCATGATCTAGAACTAGCAGTTGTAATTTTGCACTTAAACTATGGCAACATTATTTATATGGAGAAAGAATTAAGATATACACAGATCATAAAAAAGTCTGAAATATGTATTCACTCAGAAAGAGATTAACATGAGGCAAAGAAGATGGTTGGAGTTACTCAAAGACTTCGATATGGAATTAGAATATCACCCAGGCAAAGCAAATAAGGTAGCAGATGCCTTAAGCAGAAAACCAATGGCATTCTTCATGAATACACCAAAAGAAGTTCTCAAGGACCTAAATAAGATAGGAATTGAAGTAATATTTCCATACCTATTTGTTGATCAAGGTTAGCTACTCTTGATTTAAATTTCGAGGACGAAATTTTCTAAGGAGGATAGAGTGTCATAGCTGCTAGCTATTTATTTAAATATTTATATAATTTTAATTTTTCCATTTTATCTCTAAGACTTATATGCAAATAATTTAGGTTATGCAATTCTTTGAATTGCAAATAGGAATTAGTCAACTATGTCATTGGTAAAACTTTACTTTGGAGAGGGGTTTAGTTAGAAAAACCTAAATCCATGGGATGAAGAAGGAAAACCAGCAGCTCTCTCTTCCCTGACTCACCCATATCCTTTCCACCTGTAGCTCTCTTCTTCCTTCCTCATTTTCAAAGGGGACACTTGCTTCCTTCTCCTTCATCCTCCCTCTCTATGAGAACAACCTAACTATTAATAGTAACCAGGAGTTAAAACCCTTTCACCATTCATTCACTTCTCCTTCTTTACAATTACTTCTACTGCTACTATTCTTACTTTACTGCTGCTACTGTTCTTACTCCTACCGCTGCTGCTTCCGCGAACGCCGCCGCCGCTCGCCGCTGACGCCGCCGCCGCACGCCGCTGCTGCCGCTGCCGCTACTCTGCCGCTGCTGCTACCGCTTTACTGCTGCTGCTGCCGCCTCTGCGGACCGCCGCCGCCGCTGACGCCGACGCCGACGCCCCTCCTCCGCTGACGGACACCACCACCTTGTCGTCAGACACCGCCGGACACGAGCCAGAGTCCGTGCTTCTTCTTCTTCTTCTTCTTCTTCTTCTTCCAAGAAGGAAAACCTAGGTATAATGAATCTTTCCCCAAATCTCTTTTCCCCAAGGTTCAAATCAGATTCCAGGAACCAATTTGGCCCTATTAACCATTAATCTACTGAATTTAGGGATCAACATCGACACTCGGGAAAATTCTAGCAATCCAGAACCAAGGCAAGTCCTCCTCCTAATTCCTTCACTTCCAGTTTCCTATATTTGCTTGTATAGTCACTTTCCAAATTTTAGAATTTATAAGTTAGCTATTTACTTATGTTAGACGGTATGAATTAGAATATAAAGTTTGGACAAAGGTCTAGGACACAAGTGTATATTAGGACACCAAGTAATTAAAAGTTTGCGATAATATTATGTATATATTATAGAGTCATGTTATGATTTGTAATTAGGAATTCATTTATTTATATAAACAAAATAATAGTACATAGCTCGATTATTATTATAGTTAAATGTGATCAATTCGGGAGATGGAATATACGAGTTAAGATATAGGAATCTCATTAGAATTGTTTGATATAATGTAAATATTATACGAACTCTTGATATGGATAATGAAATTCAGATTTGATCTATATTAGAAAGATTGATGATTTCAATGATAAGTGTGTTGATTATATGAAGGATAAATCTCTACAGACATATATAATACCTTATAAACATTAGGACATAATTGAGATAGAAGCAATGACATACTCTTTCGGAATTAAACTACTATCTATAGGAATGTGTAGATGAAACTGGTTATGTATGTATATATGATTGATTATTTTTATTTATTACCTTGTATGCGGAATACAGAATTGAACTATACTAATTGTGCTATGTGTAGGAATGAACTTGACCATATATATAAATAATCCACTGATTATTCATATTTATTATTTGTATAACACTAACATTGTTGTGGAATTTGAACCTTGTAGTTATACTATGCAAAGTATAGATTGCTAGTACTAAGGTATGATTCCTTCCAAGTAAGAATAGGTTTTATTTCAGTTATATCAACTGCGTGTATTCCGGTGTTGAGAGTTGCTCCACCGAAGGGGTCGGCGAGCCCGGAAATACTACGGAGGGTTGCTCCGGGTGGATTTATAAACTGTCAAATTTTCGGGAGCCGAAATACAAAGGAAACTCTGCCGAAATTTTCAAGAATTTCGGGAGTTAACCAATATTTCCATACTCCAGATATCGCCGACATCCTAATGTTTAAACCCTAGACTCACACTCTACAGATCACTAGAAATTATATCTTAAACTAGGAGTAACTATTAGAAGTCTAGGACACGGACACGAAGAATTATTCAGACCAACTGATGACCTGCTCTGTGAAAGTCGATACCTTGAATTATGTAATGATTGAACTCAAGTTGAATACTTGCAGTACCTTGGATATGCATTCCATTTAAGATAAACAAACAATCAAGACAATGCAGAGCAGAGATTCAATTTTATAATTAGAATAAGGAATGATTGTAGTTCTAGGCTAGAAGCATTGGGTGGGGGAGAACAGCTTAAATGATCACCTACGAAATTCCGCCACATTATTTTAAACTCTGGCTGAATTCAGCGGTTTAGGCTCTCTCGCAAGGCCTTGCGAAGTGAGCGGGTGAGGCTTAGCTCACTTTATGATTGCCCATAAGGGGCTGGGCCGGATCATAACCCCGTGCCATGCATCCGTAAATCACCCTGATGATGATAAACAAAAGTCACCTTCTTCGATCCAAAAGGAATAACAATCGAATGGGTGGGTACAAGATTGCCCAATGAGGCTGGGCCGGATTATAACCCCGTGCCATGCATCCGTTTTCAAATCACCAATTAACAACACGCCTATCTCGAATTATAATACTCGAATAGGTGAATTCAAGACTAAGCCATGAGGGCAGGGCCGGACTCTAAGCACCGTGCCATTCAAGTCACAACAGAATCCTTCACAACGGGATTTGTGGCGGAAAACTAGGTGAAGTGGTTATTTAAAGCTTGTTCTCCAAAACTGCATCATCATATAGGAAAATTGATTGTGTATTGTGGTAGTGATTTAGGATTTGTGATGTTGATTTTAGATACTATAGGAGATTAAGATTAGGAGTTATTTAAGTCAAGTATACTTATTATATTCATTCTCTTAATTCCTTTAACTATTGTTCTTTGTCTAATATCATATCTTTCATTTGTTTACCGCCTTTGGCCGAGGACTTGCTTGTCGTTCTGACGACCTAGTATTGTTCACTAGGGGTTGAAGAAGGAAATGGAGAGATACTACCCCTTTACAACGTGGATGAAAGCAAGGAATAATCAGCTGGTGGTTCAGAGAGTATAATACTTAGTAGTGGATAACTACAATCTGTAACTTAATCAAGACCTGTTGTAAAGACTCATATGGTTGTATATATATATATATAATTAGAATGTTTTGGTTTAGATATGTTGCCTAAATTATTTCAGCATGACTTGCATTTTATTCTAAAAGACTACGGGCGACAATCGCTGATACGAATGTGCCAGTATTCGTATGGGGCGTAGCCTGGAGATGCAGTTACGTACCCGACTCACCGTATCTTGGGAAGCGGGGCGTGACAACACTGCTTAGTCTATCTGATTTTTCTGTGCTATTATCAGTTTTGTAGTAGGCTTGTATTCTCACTAGTTGTGTACTGTATCAAACTCAGTTTTATATATATATTCAGCACTTGCTTTTCTGACATTTTGTTGTGGATGAGATAGATATACCTGTTAGATAGATATACCTGTTTTGTACTTGTAGTATTTTAGGACAGCGTAGCACGTTCCTTTGGGTCCATCAAAGTGGATTAAGCCCTTAGTGACGTGTCAGCTGGCCAGTGACACGTGGCCTAGTTCCTGACATTTTGGGACTGGAGCGTGACAGTGGGTGTGGGATGAGGTCGGAATGAGGGGGGGGGTGCTCGGGTATTTATAGGGTTAGGGTTGAGTGGCATAGGGTATAAATAGTGGGAAGTCTAGGGGTATTTTGGGGTTTTTGGATTTTTAAATATCTTGGCTGATATTTTGTGGGTCCCACATGACACGTGGACGGTCCATTCACCAGCCAATGAGGTGATGCCACCTCACACTAGAAATTTGCATAAAAACCCCTAAAATTTCATAAATTGCAAATAGGTCCTAAAATTGGTATTTTGCGTAATTACGCAATTTCTGATAAAATATCCTGTTCCCAGAAAATACTAAAATGCTCAGAATTGAGAGGGAAAAGCTGTGGGAGGGTCCTGAGGGGGTGGGGGTGAGTCTGGGCAGGGGCAGGGCCTGGTTTCTTGGTGATACGGGTCATCGTATTTATTATTTAATAAATACTGCGCACGGTGTTCTCTAATTATTTAGAGGCAGGTAGGACCATAATTTTACTACGGTGTCAATATACTAATTGTAGTATATTCAAAGTAGAATATTATCGTATTTTTGTTTAGGTAAAACAGGTGTCTGTTGGTCCTCAATCTCTAGGGGTACAGAGATGGGTAAAGAGCAAGAAATAAAATAGGAAATAAATACGAACTTTTGTAACGATATTTGTGCGTCTCAAACGAGGCTCAAAATAAAGCATCTGGGAGTTGCACAAAATTCAGAAAAATAGTCTAACAAGTCTAGGGCAGGTATGTGAATTTTGTTTGAGAAAAACAGCTAGTGTAATGCTCTAATTAATTGTGTAAGGTACAGGTGCACAATCAATAGGATATGTAAACAAAATAAATTTTAAAAAGTTGCACTAATTCTAATTAGCTAAAAAATAATCCTAAATTACTGAAATCTGGTCGAAGGAGTTTACAGTTATTGGGGTATGGGATTTGAGATTCTGGCTTTGAGTCTTTTATTATATTAAAAACTAATGAGAAAATAATATTTAATTAAATATTTTTAATATATATTATTCTTGTTATATATGTATTTTTTAAGCAACTTATATTTTGCGTCTAGACTTTAAACATCTCTTCAAGTTTCATTTGTGGTACCACAAAGAAAGATTTTGGAGAGGTTAAAAATGCAGATAGAAAACAAAAGTTACGCAAAAAAAAATATATATACATATATAACAATAATATCATATATTGGAAACTAGTACATGATAATTGCGACTAATTATACATAAAATAGTGAGTACAAAATAAATGTTGTAGCTAATTCTTTGAACTGATATATGATAATTGTAAGAAAAAATTTGAATTGCACCCTACTTTATTTATTATATTTTAAGTTGTACTCCACTGTTTTACCATAATGTATGAATCATAAACCTAAAATTAGGGTTGGAATAGAACAATGAAAGAGGAACTTAAAAAAGAAATAAGAAAACTCAAAATTTGATATGTGTTGTCCCTATCAAAAATTAATTTAAATGTATTGTCCTCTATCATGTGTATCCTTAATGATATTCATAGTGTTATTAACATTTTTCTTTGAGAAATTTTGAGCTGCCTCCCACTCAAGGTATACTCCACCGAATTACCATAATACATGGAACCTTCCACTTTTAACCGAAATGGTGAATGATTAACAGTCAACTTTTTTGACCTAATAAATAAAATGATAAATTTTGAGTTGCACATTATTTATTTTATCATAATTTAATGTGAATTATACTTATTTGAGAGTATTTTTTGTCATAATTTAAGGTGAATCCTACTTATTTGATGGTATTTGGGTCGTAAATTGGGAGGAGGTTTCAAGACTTAACGGTTAGTCGTTAATAGTTTTCGGTTAAAGTGAGAAATTTTATATATTATGGTAATCCAGCGGCTAATATTTCGAATTATAGTAAAACAAGTGTGGACCACTTAAATTTTTTTTTTTTCTTTTGAATAATAATAAGTATAAATTATATTTTACTACTACTTTACTTCCCAATCTGGGAAGCAGGACAAAAAAGAAAAAAGAAAAAGAGGAGATGCCTTGTGGAGGACAACAAAAGCCTCATCTTTGTCCTTCGACATCATCCCTACTGCCGATCCCGACGTATCCACCTCCCGAGTCGGAGTCCGACGAGTCGTGGGTGTGGACGCAGATCAAGGCCGAGGTTCGCCGCGACGCCGACTCAGAGCCCGCGCTCGCCAGCTACCTCTACGCCACGGTCCTCTCCCACCCTTCGCTCGCGCGCACTCTCTCGTTCCATTTGGCCAACAAGCTGTGCTCCTCGACGCTGCTCTCCACGCTTCTCTACGACCTCTTCCTCCACTCCTTCTCCACCCACCCAACCGTCCTCTCCGCCGCCGTCGCCGACCTCCTCGCCGCTCGCCACCGGGACCCAGCCTGCGTCTCCTTCTCCCACTGCCTGCTCAATTACAAGGGTTTCCTCGCGCTCCAGGTCTCCTCTCTCTCGCCCCCTCCTTTCTACAAAATTCGATCTTTTTTTTTATATCTAGGGTTTGCTCTTTCGATAGTATTGGTGTTTGGGCTTGTTTCAAAATCCTTTTTTTTTTTTTTTTTTTTTTTTTGGATTTTGGGTTTGCTCTTTCATGTAAATATCGATTTTTTTTTTCAAAATTAAGGGTTTGCACTTTCTTGCTCTTGCTATTAGGGCTTCCTGAAAAAAATTCGCGTTTTATTAGGCTATATTGGAAAAAGAATTCGATTTTTCACATGTAGTTTGCTCTTACATGCTGTTGCTCTTGACATTAGGGAATTGAGCTTGTTGAAATTTCCGATTTCTATTTTTCTTAGGTTTTCTCTTTAATACACTTCGTATTTGGGAATAGGCTTCTTAGAATTTTCGAGATTTTTTAATGTAGAGCAAGGGTTCTTCTTGAAAATTTTGACTTTTTTTTATCTAGGGTTTGCTATTTCATGCTCCTGGCATTTTGTTTTCTTGATTTGGGATTACTTTATCATCCTCTTTGATATCTGGGATTTTGAAAATTCGATTTTTTTAAAAATTGTTACTAGGCCCATCGCGTCGCCCATTTGCTCTGGGCGCAGTCTCGTAGGCCCCTCGCCCTCGCCCTCCACTCCCGCATTGCCGATGTCTTCTCCGTCGACATCCACCCTGCTGCCAAGATCGGCAGAGGCGTACTTCTCGACCATGCCACTGGTGTTGTCGTCGGCGAAACTGCTGTGATTGGTAACAACGTTTCCATCCTCCATCATGTGACTTTGGGGGGCACGGGGAAGATGGGTGGGGATAGGCACCCGAAGATTGGAGACGGGGTCTTGATCGGGGCTGGGGCGACCATTCTCGGGAATATAAGGATAGGGGAGGGAGCGAAGATTGGAGCAGGCTCTGTGGTGCTGATTGATGTTCCTCCGAGGACTACAGCGGTCGGGAATCCGGCAAGACTCGTTGGAGGGAAGGAGAAGCCGTCACAGCTTGAGGATGTGCCGGGGGAATCCATGGATCATACTTCCTTCATATCAGAGTGGTCAGACTACATTATCTGAAGTACGAGTCTTTCCATTACTCTTGTTATCCTGTTGATAGATATCTTCAGAATGAGGACTATATTGCGATCACGGTTCTTGTATGTGAGTGAATAATGAGATCCCCTAATGCTAATATGCCCCCAAATGCCATACATATATGGAAGAATGCATGGTATATGGAAAGTTTTGGTGGCCAATATCTCATGCATATGTGCCAATATACCGTGCATTCTTCCATTTTCTTTTTTTGCATGGCATTATAGGACATTATGAGATATTGGCATTAGGGGATCCCATTCCGAATAAGAACATGGTTTGTAGTATGAATGTTATATTGTATACAGATTGATGGTCTTGTTACCATTTATTATGTAAAAACCTCATATAATAGTTGGTGTTGGTCTATGTGCTGAAAAAACTTCATATATGATCTTATTTAAATTGTTGTCAATTACGTTTCATTTTCTTTGAAACTGGTTTATCATGTCAGTAGCTCTGTGATTCTTTAAGCTTCCACATACCACACATAGTTATCAGACCCGGACCGGACATCAGCCTGATTTAGGCTCTGGGGCACTTGGTCCACACACACACACACACACACACACTGACATGGAGCTCACTAGTTCAATTGGGGTGCAAGTGAACTGAACAGCTCACTAGCTCGTCTCGGCTTTATTGACAAGCCAAGATGAGATTGAGATCGTTTGGTCTAATGAGCCGAGCTTTAAAATGGATGACTTGGTTTTGACATGAAATGCTCCAAAGAGTAGTTGACTTGTCTCGACTACTAGAATGATTGAAGAACAGTCAGGGCTCGGCTCTACTTTATTGGCTCAATTAGGACTCTGGTCTATTCAGATTTATGTATTTGCGACTGTTAGAAGAAGGTACTTAAATAATAAAATACAAAGGGAGAAATGGGGAACGACAACAACAAAGCCACTGGTGGCCAAACTTTAGTCCCACATTGTTTGGGGATTGAAACAGGAAATTAACAAACTGTTATAAATTACATGCACTACCCATCAATAGAAATTGCAAAAAAAAAAAAAACTTGAGTGGTAATTGTTAACTGGGCCCATAGAAGCCCAATTGCTGTCCGAAATAAACCTAGCTCTTTAAAACCCGCCGGGTCATCCAGGTTTAATAAAACCTGACCGGGTCACCCGGTTCTTAACCCGGACGTAGACCGGATTAGCTGATGGGGCACAGGTTTTCCAGTCCGACCGGCGGTCTGGGTTTGATAACTATGCTTCCATTGCTTTTATAGTTGCTTAGGGTAAGTAACCTCAAGAGATTATGGGTGGACTATAGGGTAAGTAACCTAAAGAGATTATCGGTGGACTATAAGTACACATGAAAATGGGTTTATTCTATTCTTCATCCATGTGAAGTTGAAGTTCATGATTTATAGGGCTTGGGTTTTCAGGTAAGACAGTGATGCAGCTTGTTAAGAATAACCTTTCTTAATCTCAAGAAACAAAAGAATAAGAATGCCTAGTTTTCTTTGGAGTTCTATGTTACCGTGTTTGGATGTAAATTGTTAATGGTCTTTACAACCTGGCCAGAAACAAGAAAATATTTTTTTCCCACAAGATAATCAGGAATATCTGTGGGGTATTTTAGAATGGCTTGTTTTATGTTTCTTGCTAAGGCTCATATTCATCATTGTTTGATCTGTTTGATTTCATTTTCTTCTACTCATTACTCGTTATATTTTTGTACTTAAGATGAGGAGGATGATCTTAATTTGATGGGAAGTATTTGTCATGTTCCTTCATTTAGGGTAATCTAATATGATTTTATCCTATTTAGAATCACAGATCCTTTATCATATAAGATCCTTTTCTTCATCATAATTTGGGTCCCCTTTTGTCTCTGTTTCTCATCCTATGAGCATTACTTAGGACTGGACTTTTAGATTACTGTTTCCTTGTAATGTTCATTGCAATGTGTATATGCATATTGGTTTTGCAAGTAGTAATATTGATGCACCTTTTAGAGTTGAACAATGTTGCACCGGAAATTCTGTGTCATTGATTTATAGGCTCTTCAAGGTAGCATCTCAAAATTCTATCTTGTTCAAACAAAATGTCCTTCCTTTTAAAGAATTCTCCATCATGTTGCATTCTGGATATGAAGTTTCTTTGTGTGGACCAGTTCATACACGGTTACTCTTGCAGAATTTCACCATCATACCTTGTCTTGGTACTTGTATGTGTTATCCATACTATTTTCATCATTGATTAATGTTTTCTAATTCAATTTGCATCCCCTTGGTTTCATGAGCTTAAACTACTTATCTAGAAAGTGGGTCTACCTACTTGCAACCGGCTGCCTAGGTTTTATGGCGTGACCCTCTCATGCTCTACCTTGGCTAGAAATTTGGCATAAATATAGAAAGGTTAATACAAGGATGACAACATGTCATTTTTGTCAAATTCTTATGGAGCTTTCTTATGTGCTCCCTAGATAGCCTTGTTCAATGGGAGAAGACTTGGATGATGACAATGATGGTGTTTCTAATGAGAATGATTTTTGTTTGAATTAACTTATCTTTAGCAAATCTTAATTGTACAATGATTTATATTCCTAGGAAAAGGCTATAGGACATTGGCCATTTGACAACAATTTGAAATGTGTGTATGTGTGCGCGCGCGCGCGTGTGCAGACATTCATTCTTCACCCTTTTCTTTTTTGCTGGGGAAAAGAGCTTCTAGGAGTACAGCAACAAAGTCTTTATCTCAAAATTTTGGCATCGGCAACTGAGATCTAGAGTTATTTTTGTTAACTTCAATAAGAATCTTGGGAAAATAAAGATTGATGTTGAGGTGATTATATGGAGGCTGAGAAAAGGTACCGGTATTTAATAGAAAATTGAGGTGGTATATTTGATAAATAATTGAGAACCATCTAATGGTATGTTACATTTACATTTCTCACGGGAAGAAAGTATGAAGGATATATGTCAGGAGAAGTAGTGAAAGAGTAAGTAAGTAAGCACTAACTATCAAGGAATGAACTGATAACTTAAGAATGACGAAAGAAAACGTTGAAAACTTTTACTTGCAACGAAACAAGCTTCCTGTTGTGTCCAAAATATATTATTATTGTTAATATTTTTCTCCAAAAGCTCTTGAGCTGACTATAGGCTTGATATTTTTTATGTATTTTTATTCTTTGCCTCTCCTATGGAATTCAGATATTGTTTTGAGTAAATTTTAGTAGTCTCTGTTGGGAACACGTGTGCTCTGGTACCACGTATTGGTCTCGCAGCGGAAGAAGCGCTTGTTTGTCCACCTGAGATAACCAACCGATCTACGAACACCAAGCACAGATGAAGACAAGGATATGACGGTGACTACGTCACCTGGACAAATTCTAACATTTATAACTCAGATGAAACTATAAGATTGCAAAAACTAATGTTGAAACCCTTTGCCCTAATAGATTCAACCCCCTCACCACACTCAAGAAGAAAGGCAGAAGATTACAATTGAAATCACTCACCAACTCATAGCAATCTTCCTAACCGAAGTTTACGATTCCTCGATTAGATCTCTTTCTTCCTTCTGTCTTGGATGGCGAAGTCCTAAGAGCAAAGCACGAGATTTCTCTTAAATTTCATGTGGACGAGCACCCCGAATCTCTAACTTGTGCTTCTCTTTTGTGCCTTCACCCTCTTCCATATTTATAGGATGGAAAACCTATTTTAGGGTTAGGAAACCCTAAAAATAGCCAACCATAAGATTCAGCCGTCCACTAGAATCCAACGGTCCAAAATATAACATAGAAACTCCAAAACCCGAGTAGCCGCCGCCGACACCGATTTCGGACCGACTTCGATTTTGAGGTTCTGGAACACCACACCGAGTTCGGCCCGAACTCGGCCAGGGACCGAGTTCGGACCGAACTCTGCCCCCTTCAGCAGACTTGATTCCCAACAATCTCCCCCTCCAGTCTGATGAGAGGTGTTGGCTCCATGGCTCCTCAACTGGACTCCATACCTGTTGCCCTGCGACTGAAATCCTGCTCCCCCATGCCACCGATCTCCGATCCCCCGATTTGCTTTGCATCTTCTGTCATCTCCAGCTCCTCAATCGTCACGTCGACGCTAGTTGCCATACGTAGCACCTCCTGCACTACTGGGATGCTGCCGATATCAATAACACGGCCAAGACCGAAGTCCCTGACTATCAGCCTCACCGTGAGTCTTGGCTGCATGTCCCCGACTTCCGTCTTCCATCGAAACGTGTTAAAGTTCCGACGAGCTTCTTCACCCTTGGCTAGCCCAACCAAGCAGACGGTGCGATTCTTCCGAGATTCGAACTCCTGAATCTGCCCACCTTCGTGTCCGAACTTGAAGCTCCCCATACACATGCGTCCTCGCACAGAACATCACACCCTGTGCATGCCGTCGATGACCCACAACTTCCCCTGAACTGTGTGAATGATGATGCTCCCGCCTCAGATTGAGTTTGCTTCAAACCTTGATCTCCTCCCTGGCCTCGAACTGTTGAAACCAATGTCGCTACATGAAGCTTTCACAAACCACTCGTCGCCAAAACCGGATCCGTGGAACAATCTCCACCTGGAGACCGACCAGCTGTCATGGGACCGACAGACTGACCCTCAATATTTGACTCATCACCATTCGTCGCTTTGTCTCGACGAACCGAATCCTCTGTATCCCTCAAAGTATCTCGAAGCCCCTCCAAGACAAGTTTTTGACTATCCACCTCTTGTCGAATACCGGTCGAGCCTCCATCCGGTGTATGTGGCATGCCTGTACACCTCAGCGGCTTGAGCCTATACATGCCACAACACAAATCTCCTTGAGCCAGCTGTTGGAAACCCTTCGTAAGCATCCAATCTTTGTCCCCAAACAAACTGCGACAGCCATCATCCGCCAACCTCCCTACCGAAACCAAGTTGTAGCGCAAACTCGGTACATGTGGCACATCCTTGAGAACGAGCTTCTCACCAAGCTCCATTGTCAAGTGCACATCACCGTTGCCTACAACTGCAGCCGTCCCCTTGTTACCCATCTTCACACGTTCAAACCTGCCACCGTGGTATGACGTGAAGATTCTCCTATATGGAGTGGTGTGATACGACTCCCCCGTGTCAATAACCCAGTCGTCATCATGACACATGCCACAAGGTTCCTCTGCGTCGGTTGCTGCGATGATGAGATCTTCCATAGCCGTGAGATCCTCCTGATCATCCTTGCCTTTGGCCTTCTCAACTTTGAGCTTTATGCAGTTCCTCTTGATATGACCCATTTCGCCACAGTGATAGCAGCCCTCCTTGCAATCCACAGTCGCAAAATTCCGAGAACTCCCTCTTGTCCTCGCATGTGACTTGGGTTTTTCCTTCCCGTACAAAGCCACCAGAGCGGACTCCTGTGACGATTCCACTTGCTTACGCCGGATCTTCTCGTTCAACAAGCTGATGTTGATTGCCTCCATCGTGACAACTCCATCAGGAGCGGAGTTGCTCACCGACACCACCAACGTCTTCCAGCTTTCTGGCAGAGAACTCAAAAGTAGAAGGGCCTGAAGCTCATCCTCAATCGCCATCTTTATCGCAGACAGCTGATTGATGATGCCATGAACCTCGTTCAGACGTTGTGCCACCGGTGCACCCTCCGTGTATTTCGAGTTGGTGAATCAGAAACGCCTTGTTGCCAGCCGTCTTCCTTTCGTACAACAAATGCAGCTTCTCCCACAATGCTTTTGTAGAATTCTCCATGGACACGTGGTGAAACACCGAGTCGTCCCGCCATTGGCGGATGAATCCAACAGCCTTCCGATCCAGTCATCAGCACCTTTGTCCGTCGGTTTTGCGCTGTCGTCCTCCAACGGACCATGCAAGTTCTTGCATCAGAGTAGATCCTCCATCCTTGGCTTCCAAATCGTCCAGTTTTTTTCTGTGAGGGTGATCATACGAGTGTTTGTCTGCTCCGTAGACATAGTTGCATTTTTCCTCTCGAGAAGAACCTGGCTCTGATACCACGTGTTGGGAACACGTGCGCTCTGATACCACGTGTTGGTCGCGCAGCGGAAGAAGCGTTTGCCTGCCCACCTGAGATAACCAACCAATCTACGAACACCAAGCACAGATGAAGACAAGTATATGGCGGTGACTACGTCACCTGGACAAATTCCAACCTTTATAACTCAGATGAAATTACAAGATTGCAAAAACTAATGTTGAAACCCTTTGTCCTAATAGGTTCAACTCCCTCACCACACTCAAAAAGAAAGGCAGAAGATTACAATTGAAATCACTCACCAACCCGTTGCAATCTCCATAACCGAAGTTGACGACTTCTCGATTAGATCTCCTTCTTCCTTCTGTCTTGGATGGTGAAGTCCTAAGAGCAAAGCAAGGACTTTCTCTTAGATTTTCTGTGGACGAGCACCCCGAATCTCCAACTTGTGCTTCTCCTTTGTGCCTCAACCCTCCTCCCTATTTATAGGATAAAAAATCTATTTAGGGTTAAGAAATCCTAAAAATAGCCAATCATAAGATCCAACCGTCCACTAACATCCAACGGTCCAAAATATAACATAAAAATTCTAAAATCCGAGTAGCCGCCGTCGACACCGATCTCGGACCGACTTCGGTTTTGAGGTTCTGGAACACCACACCGAGTTCGGTCTGAACTCGGCCAGGAACCGAGTTCGGACCGAACTTTGCCCCCTTCAGCAGACTTGATTCCCAATAATCTCTTCTGCTTAGGATTCCTAGTCAGCTTCCTAGTTCATCCAGAAATACTGTTCCGATGGTGCTATATTCTTTCTGTTGGTGTTCTGCACTAAATAATTAATTCGGATAGTTTGTTGGTGATGGACAACTGTTGGCATGTTTAATCTTCTGAGCCATCTATTATCTAGTAGCAAATTGCAACTTCATGTAATTGTCCCAGGTGCACAAGCCAAGATGAAAAGTGGAGCTTGAGATGCATGGCAGTAGTAGTACCACAAGGAATAGACAACATTTCTTTTTCTTTTAGTTTTATGTCTCTCTTGTGAAGAACGTATCAGTATTGTTGTTGCCTTTACTATGGATATTTCATTTGATTAATGGGAACCGTAGAAAAATGATCAGATTGGGCACTGCTTTTTCTTGCAGTTATTGGTCAATATTTGGATGTGTTACAAAGCCCGTAAGTGACTTAATTCTGTGACAAAGACAAAACTCATCGTAATTTGACACTTGTTGGAAGTTAAACCAATCCCATTAGGGTCTAAATCCAAGTTTATTCTTTTAATGTTTTTGCTATGTAAAATCAGCAGCTTCTAGTAATTGCTTTTTGGGTTCTCAAGGGGATGAGGGTGCCGTTTTGTATTTTGAAGCTTCAAGGCTTCTCTTGGTTTCTTGCACCTCTATATATGTGTAGCTGCTGCTTTTGTAAATGAGAGAGGAGAGAGCTTAAATGCAAGCTTTCTTCGTTACTCCAATTTTCTCTTCGTCCTTTGATTATTTGTGTGAGCTTATTTTAGTGTTTGCTCGAGTTTTGTGATTGATAGAGGTCGTAGATGGAGCTTTTCTTCGAAGTCATGGAGTACACCAATGTTGTGATTGATGGATTCAAAGATCCTGGAGACCAAGCAAAGTTATTAATGCAGCAGGAAAGGGAAGAGTTGATACAAATTAAGAAGAAAGATAGCAGGATCTTGATGGAGCAATTGTATTAGAGATTTATGAGAATATTGCACATGCTTGTACGTCGAAGGAGACATGGGATTGCCTAATTAATTGTTATGTGAGGAGAGAAAAGGTTAAAAAGGAGCGCTTGCAGACCTTACGGTGGCATTTCGAACTTCTTCAGATGGAGGAAAAATAAGAGCATGTCTAACCATTTTTCTTGAGCTTTGGCTACCGTCAATCAGATGAAAGCCAATGGGAAAGACACAAAAGAGTTTCAGATCATGGAGAAAATTCTTCGAGCTTTGACTGAAGGGTTCGAAGTCAAAGTCACTACTATTGAGGAGTCACATGATCTTAGCTAAATGGCAGTTGATGAGCTAATGGCCGCTGCACTCCCAGTTGAAGTTGAAAAAGTCATTTGACAGTAAAGGGGATTCTTAGAGAAATCAAAACTCAAGTTCTTGGAGGGGCAGAAAGAATACGTTTGGTCCATCTTGAGAAAACTACAAAAAGGTGAGCGTCCGAGTCAACAACGGGATAAAGCCTCTATACAATATTTTAATTGTCGTGGATATGGACACTACAAAAATGAGTGCTAGTCGAAAAGGCCAAAAAATAAGGAGTTTCATGCCAAGAGTGCAGAGAACAAGGAGGAAAAGAAGAGACTTTGCTGATGGCTTTTAATGTTATTGTTGATGGAGAAAGACAAATGATACCTTGATACAAGCTGCAACAACCATATGTGTGGTTATATGTGTGGGTACAGAGAGTTGTGCATTGATTTCGATGAGTCGGTAGAAGTGGACATTACTTTTGGCAACTCAGCTTAATTGTAAGTAAAGGGAAAAGGTGAATCACTATTCCGCTGAATAATGGGGTATTCAACACCATCTTCGATGTGTATTATATACCTGGTCTCCATCGTAATATTCTTTATATGGGGCAACATTCAGAGAGGCTATGATGTGAGGATTTTCAGAGGTGTGTGCACCATCAAGAATGTCCAACAAGAACTTGTGACAAAGGCAACGATGACTTCGAATAGTTTATTTCCATTATATATGCAGTATGATGATTTACCTTGCCTTTTGTTCTGTGATCAATGATGATGATTGGTTGTGGCATATGATATTTGGGCATTTAAAATTTTATAGCTTGAATTATCTTGCTTGTAAGAAATTGGTCTCTTGGTTTGCATCTGATTAATAACCGAAGTATAGTATGTGAGACTTATGTTATGGGAAAAAAACATAAAGAGAGCTTTATGAAGGAAAAGGGTGGAGGAAAGTATTTTATTACTTTTATTGATGACTTTAGTAGAAAAACTTGGGTTTATATTCTAAAGGACAAGCCAGAGGCGTGTGACACTTTCAAAAGGTTCAAAGCTTATGTCTAGAATCAGAGTGGAGAAAATATAAAGGTGTTAAGAACTGATATAGCTCAAGAATATGTTGTTTGTTATGCTTTTCTGGAGAAAAATGACATCAAACACCAGTTGACAAGGAGTTGCATACCGCAACAAAACAGTGTGGCGGTGAGGAAGAATTAAACAATCATGATATGGTCAGATGTATGCTGAAATTGAAGAATTTGCCCAAGCATTTTTCGAGTGGAAGCAGGCTTGTGTTGTAAACAGGTGCCCCGACAAAATTGTGGATCGAAGAACTCCATATTAAAAGTGGAGTGGAGTGGTCATAAGACAAAGATTCATCCATCATATGCGGTTGTTCAGGCACGTTGCTTATTCCCATGTACGATGAACCAGATCATATCAGGATGAAGTTTGACGAGAAGGTTGAAAAATGCTTTTTCATTGGGTATAACAATGTGACAAAGGGGTAAAAACTCTCTTCAATCCCAAGTCCGAAAAGGTTTAGTGAGTTAAGACGTCACTTTTGATGAGCAAAGTGAGTCGGATTGGAGTTTGGAAGAAAGCAGGCCATCCACATATCTTCCAGCACCTGAAGATGATTGTTCAGTTGACGAACAGCCAGTAGATGCTCCAGAAATTCAAATTCCAACAGTTGATTAGGCTACTTAATCTCCAGCAGGTTAGCGCCAACAAAAAAAAAATGTACTTGAGAGGGGCCATAACGAGATCATCGATTGTCCCGTCGTCTCCATGATTATGAAGTGGGTAGTGATAATGACCCATCTGATGAAGAATCGGTGAACTTTTCTCTATGTTCTGATCGATCCAATAACTTTCAGTAAGACTTGCTGAGAGGAACACTGGATGAAGGCAATAGATGAAGAAATCCAAGCAGTTGAGAAAAATAGTACTTTGGAGCTCACTTCTCTTCCTGGCGGGAAAGAAGCCATTGGAGTAAGCTGGGTGTACATGACAAAGTACAAGCCTAATGGGGAAGTGGATCGCTTCAAAGCTAGGTTAGTAGCAAAGAGCTACAAGAAAAAATCTGGTATCAATTATATTGAAATTTTTTGCTCATATTGCTAGACTCGATGCTATTAGAGTGGTATTTCTCTTGTTGTTTATAATGCTTGAAAAATATTTCAAATGGACGTAAAATCAACGTTTAACGTTGGAGGAATCTTGAGCAACCTGCAGGTTATGTGAAGGAAGGGCAACCTGACAATGTTTATAAGCTCAAAATTGCTTTGGCCTTAAACATGCGCCAAGAGCGCGGTACACTAGAATTGATTCATATTTTGTGGGGAATGGGTTTTAAAGATGTCCATACGAACACACTTTGTATGTCAAATCTGATGTGCAGGGAGATATAGTCGCGTGTTTGTACGTGGATGATCTTATAATCACATGAAACAACCCAAAGTTTATTGTAAATTTCATGGAGATGCTGGCAACTCAATTTGAGATATGAGGTTGATGACGTAATTCTTTGGCCATAGGGTGATTCAAATAGAGCATGAAACTTTCATTTCATAGTGAAAGCGTAGAGGGAGATATTCTCAAACGCTTTAAGGAGTCTTATAAGCCTATTTTGACTCTGGTTGAAGTAAAAGTGAATCTGTCGAAAGAAGGCAATGGAGAGCTTGTCGATCCTACACTATACAAGAGGTTGGTTGGAAGGTTTACGCTTTTCGACTTCAACTCTACCAGATATCATATTTGATGTTGGTCTTATTAGCATATTTATGGAAGCTTCTTGACAATCTCAAATGCATGCAGCAAAGCAGAGTTTGAGGTATATCAAAGGAGATGGCATTTTCGATCCAACCAACTGTGGCATAAAGCTTGAGGGCTATACAAACAATGATTGGGTTGGAGATCCTGAGATAGCAAGAAGCACTTCTGGTTTTGTTTTTCACATTGGTTATGAGAGTTATTTCTTGGTCTTCAAAGATGCAGGCAAGTTGTGGCTCTTTGGTCTACTGAAGCGGAGTATGATGCAATCACTTATCGTGCAACTCATGCAGAGTGGATGAGAATACTTGAGGTTCTGCATCATGAACAAAAAATTCCTACAACAATTATGTGTGATAACAAGTCAGTCATTGCATTAACAAACAACCAAATCTGTCATGGGAGGACCAAACATATTCATGTGAAGAAGTATTATATTCGTGATTTGGTGAGTGATAAAGTAATTGAAGTTCAGTGTTATCCAACTGGTGAACAAATTGCAGATATACTTACAAAGTCTCTCAACTCTGGTGTGGAGTCGGAAATTTTGTTCTACGCCTAAAGAAACAAATGAGAATACCAAAGTTGGTTGGTACTTGAATAGGTATGTAACAACATCAGACAGAAGTCTGAAGCCCACAAAACGAAACCGGAAGGTGATTTCTATCATAATAAATAATACACATTGTACTTCTCGTAAAACAATCCTCAATGGTCGACTTGTTTTCTTCACGAACCAACTTTGTATGTAAACAAAGTTCAACTTGCTAGAACCAGGACATGGTTACACAAGGGCCAATCTCTAATGATTTTTACCACCTAGGTTCAGTTTTGTGGGATCAAACACCAATACACATCAATAACTGATATTTAAAAGAGAGTACAAAGTCCTAGTTTGGCATTAGCTTTAAAGAGAAGGCTCTCAAATAGGCAAAAAGAAAACAGTTTCAAAGCAGAAGATCTAAAGCACAGGTAAAGTAAATCATCTAATATAGGATTACGCTTTCAGAGAATATTTGAGGTCTTACCTAAATAGTAAATACATGATTGTACATTCAACTTACACTGCATTTACACAACGTCATTTGTAGGACAACCTAAATGATTTCAGTGATATAATTATAGCAATGATTACATCAATATATGAACTCTTCTCCCTAAGGCACTTGTAGACAATCAAGATCAAGCTAGTCAATAAAATCAAGGATGCTGATGTAATTCATTCAGATAAGCTGATTACTGATGCTCCCATGGGTTCTGAGATCAACTAGAGTACCTTCTCCAGTTTGATGTTTCTTGATTTCAGAGTACATTTCTTCTATCATTGGTTTCCAGAGACGAACCCGTGCATTTATGAACCAGTTGGACACCTGTGGATTGATCGTAAAAGATTCAAGTGGTGTGAGAATCAGAGTTCAATCCTCTTAAACTTACAATTATTAATGTGTTTTTCTTTTTGGTCACGACTCACTCCATCAACGAACAAAACATGAAATACCTGGTTCCTTGTCAATCCACTTTGTATAGCAAGAAAATGCTTGTCCCTGTCTTTCGGGTACCTGAAATTTTAAAGAGTTAATGGCCAAAAACTGAAAAGGTTATGTCGTAAAACTTAAGTAATTTCAGAACTAACAAAATAAGCCACTAACGGGTGCAGAAAGTTCTGAAACATCCACGCCCTTAAAACTGAGACAGATCTTTCTGGTAATCCTCTTTGGGGTCTCCAAGACTGTTGATCCTTCCTCCCTAGCTGCTGCAAAGCCCACTGTTTCTTCAAGAAGGAAGACTCAAAGTATTTATGTTTCTCTTCCATGTCTTTTCCGCTACTTTCTTTACTGGACATATGTCTTGTGATTTGCTCCCTCAAGTTTTTATATACAGCATAAACTGTATGAAGAGCAAAACGGGAATGCCCTTTAGGAGTGCCCAAGCTAGCTATATCATGGAATATGGCTACAACATTCTGGATCTGATCCAAGAACTGATTGTATCTTTGGTCGATCTGAAATTATAGAAAGGAATAAGCAGAATGAATTATAAAAGCTGATACATTATGCAATTATCAACATACTCATGTTACCTATAGAACTAATGTTTCAGAAGATTCTTAAATATTATCATCAGTTCAGTGTTACTGTTTTAGAACTGGAGTTCTCTTATTTGAACTATGTCATTGTAAGGAGTTGTATTATTTTTTAAGTCTGAATCACATTTATTTGCCCTCGGATTTTATTAATGAAGCTTGAACTTCAACCTCTTCTTTGAACTAAATTTTGCACTCCAAACAGGTCTTATGTTCTTCCATGAACAGAGGAACTGTCCGTAAAGATGAAGCAGCTCTGTTCCGTTAAACACCACACGCAAACATAAAAAGTTAAACTAAGATATTCATATTTTCTAACCCCATGCCATGCTAAAAGAAAAAGTGCACTTACCATTTGAAGCATAGCTAACAGCTTAGAATTCTCTTTCTTCCTTTCCTCAGTTTGCAGCATATGATCCATATTTTCCTCTTGTTCACTCTCTCTATATGGTGTATACTCGTCTAAGCCCATTACTGAAGAAACTCTGTTACTAGGGCAACCAGAAGAAAAGGACATCCTATCCCCACATAGTGAATAATCGAGTTCATCAGAAGCTCCCAGTGCATAATTGGTAATTTCCACCAGTATTTGTTGCGCCACATGGAGATATCTTGAACCCAGCATACTGGGTGGAAAATGAACACTGGAAGGGCCACTGTAGAGAGAGAGTTCCTCACTCTCTTTAGGCCTAACTATAGTTTCACTGGAACAGCTTTTGTCAGAGCAATGGCCTGGGATGCCAGTCATGCTGTTAGCAGGAGGCTGGCAAGAGCCAAGACTGAGAGAGAGTTCATATCTTGGTTGACAGTAACTGTCTTGATGATCCATTTTAAAAGTAGAATTGTTTAAGTTCCATCCAGGTAGAGAACTTTCTCCAACATGATATGATGGGTGAACAGTTCTTAGTGCACCCAGGGATAAATAACCAGCACCATCTTGTGTCCCATATCCACAATTTCTTGGTGTCAGATGGGGCGGGACTAGTGATTCGTTATTATCCCTGGACACAACTGATCCTATATTCAAAGGCAGAGCTAAAGTCGCAGAATTATCAGTGCTGCATAGATTTTCCCGTGAACCTGAGCCAGTCGACAAAAGATTGACAATTGAGGCGGCAGAGAGAGGCGTTCCCATGTCAGTATCTTCGTTGTAACCATCAGAGAAAGAGCTTCCAAATTGAATCATAGTTCTGGACATTGGCATTTCACCAGGGAACAAACCACCGTTATTTGGTATGTAAACATTGTTTAGGGAACCTTCTTCTTGTGCCGTTGAAAGCAAAGAATTACCAGCAATTATCTGCTCATAGCAACTATGATCTATTGTACCAGAGGCCATGAATGGACTTGAAAAGATATTGGAGGAAATTGCATTGAAAAGCACATGATTATGATCTGTTGTTGGTAGTGAAGTGGTGAATGTATAGTTCTCCATCGGAAATTGGCTCAGTGATGCAGTGTCAGGAACTCCTAGAAGCTTTCACCAACAATTCAGAGAGAATATCTGGTTATACACCAAGTCATTGCATATAGGCGATGGCAATGAAATCTTTCTACACCTGAGGCAAAGAAAAACAAAAGCACTTATATCGTTAGTGAACATTTACCTATAGAAGGTGGCTGAATATGCGTTGTACAGTCGAAAGAAAAGACTCCATGCGGATATATGCCTAAATATTAGAACTATCTACAGATCTAGAACTCGTCAAAAATATAAAGAAGAGTTAGAAATTGCAAAAAATATTTGTGTTTAGAATTATGTTTAATTGGTTTTGGTCATTACCCCCTCTTAACTTTGTGCCTAGTTGAGATGACGTAAGTTTGAAAGAGAATGTGATGGAAGTCGAGGGAGGGCTTGGGCCCCATTTAGTTATTGTACTTCCCTGTTACAAGTCTTTTAAACATACTGAGTCATGGTGTATCTGGGGGCTAGGGTTTTGAGAGCCGTCATTTAAATGTGTTGATCATGGTGTAATTATGGGCTAAGGTTTTGAGACCAGTCCTTCCTGGCCTCTATGTTCATCTTAGTGGATCTGTGTTCAGTCTTCGGTGGTGATGTAGACCAAGATGGCCAAACCACCTAAACTTTCTGTTTGCTTCTCTTCGGTGTACTAAAATTTGTTGTACCGATTCGGTGCGGAGGAAGGCCACCTAGGCGTCGAGCAGGTATCATATTGTTTTCTCGTTTCTTTTTTTCTTTTCTCCTACTCCCTTGTAGGAGCTTATATAGTGTGATATTATAATGAAACACACTAAATAAAGAAATCAACAACAGGTATTCTATCAATTATCATGATTCATGAAGACACCATCAACATTATTTTATAATAAAACACACTTAATAAAGAAACCACCATATCCATAATACAAATTTAAAATTTCAATATTCTAAATACAAATTCAATCTTAAAATCCAAACAACATATCCACAATACAACTAAGCATAAAAAAAATCAAAAAAATCTTAAAAGCCACACAAGCCGCCGAACAGGACCGCACAAGCCCGCCGAACAGGAGGTTTTCGGTTCGGCCTAGAGCCGCCTAGGCGCTAGGCGGCCGAACATACCGATTTTTAGAACACTGCTTCTCTTGATATTGTGACTTGTGAGTCGGGTGATAACAATATTTGTATCAAACCACTTAATCCATGTACATTTACTATTGTATGATTGCATCCACTTAGATTACATTTTGATTAAGGATGATGCTTGAATGTTGTCTCATATAGCTACGCTTTCCTAAGGGTACTTTTATTCGAAGAAGAAAATCATCCTAGAGCAGATGATTGCAGCTTGGCAGGTAGATCTATTAGGGAGAGAGAAAAGGGAATGAAGTCTCAAGGGACTGAGTTTTCTGCTTTATTTTATTCTAGGAAATGTAAAATTTACTGAGATCCAAAAATTGCACTATCAATTTGAGTCCATACTAGGTTATTGATCAAGAATGTTTGCAGGAACTAAACTTTTTTTCATTAGCTATTGTGCACTAACGGACTTAAGCTCCTTCGTCTATTATCAAAAAAAATGTTCGCATTCGTACTTACAACTCTATACGAGATGTAACAAACAGCCCTTTATACAACGGCAACAGCAGTGTGATAATCCGTTTTGGCTACGCCAACCTTTTTTCATTCAGCTGTACTAAACACCAACTTCACTGCAGTGTTCTAAATCATTTAAAACTGCCCACTAGATCTTCACCCTGTATTACCTTTCACATATATCCCATGAGAGATGTTATGTACAGTCACTAAACTATCTGCACAAAATGATACAAATAACCTACAAGGAGGAACTTTGTCAATCAAATTGTGTGAAGACTAGTACATCCAGACCCTGATGTAGTTCAAGCCCCATTGATAAGAACAAAAAAAACTATGTCACATATATGGCAAACAAGAAGGTTCTGCTACATCGCTAACCACGAGTATAACAACTAATAAGAAGAGACCATAGGATTGCCAAATTCAGCCAGAATGATCGAGGTAACAATTTGCAACTAATTCTTACAAAGTGAAGGAGAAAAGTTGTAGCGTCAAGCTCCATGAAATTTTCATATTTAAAATCTACAATAGGATTGACAATTAATGTGTCATTGAGGTTAGTGCAATTCCCTGAAGCAAATTGTATCAGAAAACTCACCTCTTTCAATTAATGCGTCACAGAGATTACTGCAATTACCTCTTTGTCAAGGGAAGCTCGGAGGGTGCTGAAGGTTGCATGAGCCTAAACTGCATGTCCAAAATGTAGGTCTACCTAACCAACCGCTAATTGTCCTCCTAGATTTTATGATAGCCCATGCCCCTCTCATGCTCATAACTATCTTGGCTTGAAATTTGGCACCAACTAGCAGGTTGATGTTAGGTAGACAGCCGATCATAAAGACTTTTATACTTTATGGATCTTTCCTATGCTCCATAGCCGAGCCCAGAATTCTGATAGGTGAATGGCCTTGGATGATGATCCTATACTAAAAATCTACATATGATGGCATATTGACTATGGTAATACAAGATTCATTTGATGGCATATTGACTCTAGTAATACAAGATTCAATCTTCTTCACATGCTTTTAAGTCGAAGGCTAGTAACAGTGAAGCTTCTTTGTGTTAAGAAAGAATACCTAGCGGAAGTATCTTGGAAGTTAAATTTTATACCTACGCTGAAACATTTAGCTTCTAAACCACTAGGAAAAATAAATTTCTGAAAGCAACTAACTAGCCCTTGTTCTCCAAAAAAAAAAGTAAATAATTTAAAAGACAAAGAGAAGAAGAAGATATCAGCAACCTATGATATCTACATTCAAATAGCTTAATGATCAAAATGTCTCCATAAGTTTGCATCGCTAGTGATAAAACTCAAACTGAAAACAAATGAAATCATACATAAATGCAGGCAGTACAGCAGAAGATATTAGCATTTTAAAGGGAAAATGATACTGAAACAAAGAACCACATGATTATAGAGGCATGTATACACATAACCAACCTTTCTTTTTGTGTAAAAATCTTCATCCAGTGGAGGATATGTAGGCAATCTCTTCCTCCCTGTATCCTGACCTGGATCCAGAACAATGGAGATATGATAACTAGATTAGAACATCAATACCGCAAATTTCTCTCTCTCTCTTCAGCAGAAGAAACTGGCAATGAGTAGAACAAGAGAAGCAATTTATATCGCCAAAAAAGTGAAGATATGTAATGGGGTTGGTCCAAATTAATAAGGGCAGCAACAAGGAACAGACATGCGTTCTACTTACTGTGAATCCGAAGGTTATGTGTACAGTGTGCACTAAACACCAAGTTGGATTCTCTGATGCAAAGAAGTGGGCTTAAAAAGAGCCAAAAGAAAAAGCATGACATTGACAGGACGGGAAGAAAGCATGTAGTGGATCATCCTCCTCATCATTGATCCACTTTATATCACTTTATATGAAAGAAAGAAAGAAACCCTCCAATTTTTCCTCGCTACTTCCACAAAACCGATCAAGCCATTATCAAGAAAATTAAGGATCTCTCGCTTTTCAATTTCGTTCTTTAGATAATGAACAAGTAGTAGAAAACAAAAGTAGGTAACCGAGAATTTATAACAGGGAGAGAAAAATTTTAAAGGAAAAGGTCAAGAGACTTTAGGTAGAGGAGAGGTACAAATATGGCCCATCACTCACACCCACTCAAAAGCATGCTGCATAATAAGAAAGGGGGAAGAAAACAAGAGGAGGAGGAGGAGGAGGAGGAGAAAAGGAGAGAGAAGGAAGAGTTTGTACCAGTGGCTCAAACTCTGGGGACCCCATCTCCTTTATTATGATCATCTTCCCTTCACAGCACCTCTGCAATGATGGCAATGTCTGAAATCACTGTGCAAAGTCTGTGTTCTGGCTTTTGGCAGTGGCTGGCAGCAGAGTGAGTAGTACTTTTTTACTTGCTCGGCTTTGAAAGCCCAACAAGAGAGAGAGGGGATATAGTTGGAACAACACACAGTTAAAGGGTGTTGCTGCGTTTTTATCTTTTGTCAGAGTCCAAAATAATGCGATATTGGGAAGTGAGGATGGGACATGGGGCTGATGTCAGCTAAATCTATTGGGAAGATCTCTCTGACTTGGGGGGAAGAGAGAGAGCGCGAGCGAGCGAGCGAAGCGCTTTGTTTTTTATTCACCTCATGTGACCAACTGACGTGGTGGAAGTGTTTGGAGATTTTCAGGATTTGAAAATCGGAAACTTTCATATATAACATCGAAAGTTAACAAATTTTACTCAAAATTATAAAAGTTTATAAATTTATAAATAAAATATTATAACATCTATACGAATGATGTTTTACATTTTTATTTTTTTTTTCGGCTTTCTTCGTTAAGAAAAAAATATATATAGAATAATAGAAAACGTTTTTTAACGACATTTTATCTATGGAAAACGTCCTTCCAAAAAAAAATTTCTTTTTTTCTCTCAATCGTTCTCTCTCACTCTTTACGCTCTTTCTCTCTCCCATCACTCTCTACCCCTCTCTCTTCCTCTCATCTCTCTCGTTT